>CAUYUJ010017660.1:267500-330000 GCA_963575745.1 Prorocentrum cordatum | reverse complement strand
ACGGCGCAGCACAGCACAGACGTCGGCACGGTACATCAAGATCGATACACTCAGCATTGCGACCTGGCACGTTCCTTGGCACGTTCCGTGGGGCGTCCCTTGGCGAGTTCCCCTGGCACGTCGCGTGGCGCGTCCCTTGGCACATCCCGTGGCACATATGTTGGCACGTTCCGTAGCGCGTCCCCTTGGCACGTCCCGCGGTGCGACCCCATGGCACGTCCCCTGGCACGTCGCCTGGCGCGTCCCTTGGGACGTTTCGCGGCGCGTCCTCCTGGCAGGTCCCCCTGTCCATTGGCGCTGGGGCAGCTACTATGTGTTCAGGCAGCTCGAGCTTAAGATCCAGATCAGTTCGGTCAGGACTCGGATGCAAAGGAGGACTCGATCCACGACGCTATAGAGCACACTCGCGGCATGGCACATCGCAATTCATCACGGCGCAGCACAGCAGAGCCCTCGACAGGGGACATCAAGATCGATACACTCAGCATTGCATTTGCCCGTCACCCAATCAAGTGTCTTTGAAAACGCTGCCATGCGTTACATTTCTATATTCCTTTCCGGGTTCGTGGGTCGATCATGTTTTGCGCCGAGTCGTTTCCCCACAGTCGCAAGAACGCCACATGTTCACACAGAAGGTCTGGCCAACACAGAAGGAGGAAGAGGAGGAGGAGGAGGAAAAGGAGGAGCAGGAGCAGGAGCAGCAGCAGCAGCAGCAGCAGCAGGAGGCGTCGCCCCCAGAATCGCCCTCGGCGTCGCCGTCGCCGTCATCGCCGTCGTCGCCGTCGTCGTCGTCGTCGTCGTCGCCCCCATCGCCCTCGCAGCAGCTGTCGCCGTCGCCCTCGTCGACGTCGTCGTCGGAGGCCGAGGAAGGCTGGCCTTGCAACGCCCGCCTGGCGACCCTGACACCTCCGACCCGGGCGCCGAGGGACTCGGCCATCTGCCGCGCGAGCCAAGCCTGCCACGGCGGCGGACGCCGCCGCAGCCGTCGCCGCCGTGGCGGCCGCCACCGCCGCCAGCGACTCGGCCAGCTGCGACCGTCGCCGCCGTGACCGCCGCGGCCACCGCCGCGGTCGCCGCTGTCGCTGTCGTTCGGCAGCGGCGGCGGCGGCGGCGGCGGCGGCGAGGAGGAGGAGGCACGGGGAGAGCAGGCCAGGGATGGGCAAATGAGCAGCAGACGACGGCGATCCCTTTTCCCGGAAAGGGCTGAGACCCAGGGTTCTCATTTAGTTGGTTTTACCCCCGGGGTCGATGGGAAGAGGGCCGGCCAAAATACTTGCGGCAAATAACGAGGTGGGAAGAGGGCTAGCGGAATTATGTTTGAGGATGTCCCGAGCGAAACGCTTGTGCTTTTAGAATGTGTTGAGGATGTCTCGAGCGAAACGCGTGGTTCCTCTCCTGGGGACCAGAATTCGGAGGATGTCTCAGGTGAATGTTTGTTTTACGTATGTCTGCACTGGGATCTGTTTTCGGGGTTCGATTCCCCCCGCCCCCAGGACGCCCCAGGAGGCTCGAGAAGCGTGAAAACACACCCTTACGCCCCAGGGCAGGAGATACGTGAAAACGCATGGGTTCCTGACGCCCCAGGGCGGGAGAAACATAAAAACACATGGGTTCCTAACGCCCAGGTCGGCAACAAGCGTGAAAACACATGGGTTCCGAACGCCCCAGGGCGAGAGAAGCGTGAAAACACATGGGGTCCCAACGCCCCAGGAGGCCCCAGGACGCCACATGAGTCTCCCGGACGCCTCATGGGGGCCCCAGGAGGCATTGTTCTATATTGGGATCGGTGTTCGGGGTGCGCTTGGCCCCAAGAGACCACAGGAGACATGTTTTTGTATTCGGATATGCAATCGGGGAATGTTTCTCGTGACCCTCCGCCCCCCAGGAGGCCTGAGGAGGCTCGAGGAGCGTGAAAACAGATCGGTTCCTAACGCTCCAGGGCGGGACAAGCGTGACAACACATGGTTCCTAACGCCCCAGGGCGGGGGAAACGCGAAAGCACATGGGCTCCTAACGCCCCAAGGCGGAAGATACGTGAAAACGCGTGGGTTCCGAACGCCCAAGGGCAAGCCTGAAAACACACGGTTCCTAACGCCCCAGGGCGGGAGAAGCGTGAAAACACATGGGTTCCACAACGCTCTGAGGCAGCTACTATGTGCTCAGGCAGCTCGAGCTTAAGATCCAGATCATTTCGGTCAAGACTCGGATGCAAAGGAAGACTCGACCCACAACACTATAGGGCACAATCGTGGCATGGCACATCGCACTTCAGCACGGCGCAGCACAGCACAGCCCTCGGCACGGTACATCAAGATCGATACACTCAGCATTGCAACCTGGCACGGTCCCTGGCACGTTCCGTGGCGCGTCCCGTGGCGAGTCCCCCTAGCACGTCGCGCGGCACGTCCCCTGGCACGTCCCGTGGCACGTCCAGTGGCACGTTCCGTAACGCGTCCCCTTGGCACGTCCCGCGGTGCGCCCCCATGGCACGTCCCCTGGCGCGTCGCCTGGCGCGTCCCTTGGGAGGTTCCGCGGCGCATCCTCCTAGCATGTCCCCCTGTCAATTAGTTTTGGGACAGCTACGACGTGTTCAGACAGCTCGAGCTTTAATTCAGTTCGGTCAGGACTCGGATGCAAAGGAGGATTCGACCAACAACGTTATAAAACACAATCGCGGCATGGCACATCGCAGTTCAGCACGGCGCAGCACAGCACAGCCCTCGGCACGGTATATCCAAATCGATACACTCAGCATTGCATTTGCCCGTCGCGTAATCAGGTGTCTTTGAAACGCTGCCATGCCTTACATCTCTACATTCCCTTCCGGGTTCGTGGGTCGATCATGTTTCATCTGCATGGGCGAACCAGGAGCTTCGCACCAGAAGATTGCAAGTTGCCCCTGAGAGGCCAGGACTCCCCACGGCAATCGATCCCAGCTCCAGCAGGACATGAACCAGGAGGTGGACGGGAAAAAAGAGGAGCCAAGAGCAGCGGGTGCGTCGCACCGCGGCCAGCCCCCTCTCCATGTCAGGACGCGCCTGCACCGAGGAAGGCACGGGGAGAGCAGGCCATGGAGGAGCAGATGAGCCACAGACGACGGCGCTCCATTTTCACCTGCAAGGGCGAACCAGGAGCTTCGCACCGTAATAGTTGCAAATTGCCTCTGAAAGGCCAGGTCTCTCCACGGCAATCCATCCCTGTTCCCCTTATATACTAGGAAACTGGCAGAGCCGCATGCCCTGAAAAGAAGACAAACTCCAGCACGCACAAGCATCCTGCGACGAACAATTAGGAACACAATACAATGGAGTCGGCAGAGTCACGTAGCCAGCGAACGATGGCGGCGGCGAGCTGTGGGGGGCACGGTTCGGCGGCGACGGCCAGCCGGCCCAGGCCGGCCACGCTACCCTCGAGAGAGAGGCGGCGCTGCCCAGTCCGCGAACAAAAACCCCCGAGGCCAGATCACTTGCGGTTGAGCAAGGGGGGAGGAGAGATAACATTCCATCTGGCGAGCTGGGTTTCCTTTTCCCAGGGCTTGCCGAATCGACCGAAGTCGCAAACTGTGGCGATGCATTGGCGATGTTGCGTGAGTCTGGCCAAGCTGGGCCCCAGCCAGGCCGCGCTGGAATGAGGGCTCCCGACGACGGCTGGCGCGCCAGCGCGCAGCGCAGCTCGAATGAGCCGCGCCGTTGTCAACAGCGCGCGGTTGCCGCGCATGCGGTTACGCAAGCGGTCGCCTTCGAGGCATGGCCACTGGCCATCCATGGGCGCGGGGGGTAGACCTGCAGCGGCCTCTGCTAGCCCTGGATCAGGTGCTGCATGGGAAGGCCATGAGGAACCCGCGCACATGCCGAAAACCGATCCAACCAAGCAATGTTTTGCAAACGTGAGGGCAACTGAAATCACAGGCGACGCTATCTTTCAAATCAAGCTTCAATGCGTTGCGCTTGATGCGCTGTCGAAGCCACCGTCCGACTGCGCCAGCGCCAGCAAAGACACCGAGAACAAATCATAGCTCTGAGAGGGCGCGCGCGCGGAACTCGCAAAGGAAGGGGGCCCCCCCTTAGCTACCCCCCCCCCCCCCCCTCCTTTGCACCCCCCCTGCTGGAAGCGACCCCCCTGTGAAGATGCAACTTATGAGATAGGCGCTGATGTTTTCCGTGTGTCGCCTGAGACTCAAGGGCCCTGGGGGCCGCAATGTTTACGGATAAGAAACGAGTGAGGCGAGGGGCAAACGCTGGGCTATCCAGCACTCTCGCTTTCACACTGGTTCTAAAAGTATGTTGCCCCTTGTCGATCAAGAAGCACAAACACGGAGGGCACGGCAGCGTGCTAAAAATCAGAACTCCCAGGTCCCGCAGCGGGCGAAATCCGCCGTCTCAGAAACAACAGACAGCAGTGCAAACAGTTTGCTATGGAAAAAAAGCAGGCAGCCGATGGGCTGCGTAATATGGAAAAGGCATCGCATGATCACGTTATCAATGTCTGTCCACTGCAGGATGACATCAAACCATGTACTCCCAGTCGGTCGCCCACGCACTCAGCATCGCATTCGAGTCGTGGTCGCTCTTAGGCGGGGTGTCTTGGTGATACATGATAACTCCATCCATCGACTTCCTGATCTGCGATCCATCCATTCGTTTAGTTAGCGCATCGGCTAGCAAATATTTAATAAGACACCAAGCCAAAGGCAACTTGGATTTTAGTAGCTGCGGCCACTTCTTCCACAATCTCGTCCTCCATGAGTTCTCGTAGTCCGATCAAATCCAAAACCAATCTACGCCCAACTGAAGTTTAACAGCTCCTTCTCGGTGAAGTGTATCATATAAAGAAGCACAGTCCGTCACGCACTGAATCGGGCATAGGGTAGGATCGATGCTGTCGATACCCATCTTCGGAAATAACAGTGGCTGCTCCCATAGCATCCACTGCGCTCATAGTCTCTGCTGCAAAGGTGCTTCGGCAGACCCTGCGAATTTTAGCTGACCTCCAGTCAACCAAAGCTGCCTTGCCTTCTCCGTCCTGGATGATCCTTCTTTCGGCCACGAATAATAGAAATCCCGCCTGGCTCTTTGTCTTGAGCCTCTTCGGAGCCTCCGAAGCGTAGGCGGTGCGCATGCGGCGTCGGCACCACCAGGCGGCGCCGGCTACCTTGTCGCGTGGCTCGTCCACGTTGGCCCACGCAGCGTCATGAAAGACTAGAATGCAAAGCTCGTCCTGCAACTTCGGGATCGCGATGGCGGTCTCATTGTAGCGCTTGGCCTCGGATACAATGCGATTCGTCTCGATCAGGTCGGCCACCGTCGGTGAGTTCTGCACTCTCTGAGCCATCGAAACTCCTGCAGCTAGGTCTGGTCGGGTCTGCGTAGCGAGCCAACCCAAACTGCCGATCAAGTTCCGGTTGTCGGCGATCTCGATCTCCGTGGCAGGGCATCTTAGACCTCGTTTGCGCTCCTTGGTCGACTCGAGCGGTTCTAGCTTCTCGGCGAATACTTACTGGTACATTCGAATCGCTCCGTCTGAACGCTGGACAACATCCCTAGCGCCAAACATGAAATCTAGCCCTTGCCAACCTCCGAATGGAAACAACTTCTTGATTATGTCATAGCTGGCTTGAGTACTGGAAGCGGTCAGTAAATCATCCACGTGAACACAGGCAATATCTTGCAGAGTTCCGTCTGAACCATGTCCCACGAATACAGCTGGATCCACCAAGCTTTGAACTAAGTGGAACTTGTGGCCATCCTTGCTCACGAGCTCAACCATCAGCAGTGCGTTCTTGAGAGTAGCCCACCACTGTCGTGGGGGGTCGCCAGTCCAGAAATACCCTTGACGATACGTAAGACTTGTCCTGGTTGAAGTCCTGGTAGACCTTGGGGCGGCTGCTCCATGAAAAGAGGCTTGTCTCTGGGCTGCTCTTCTCCCTGCATGAGCGCGGACATGATGTCGGCACACACTGGGCTCCAGTCGAAACGCGCCGCCATGATAAAGAACAGTAGCGAACTGGTTCGCGTCACCGTAGGAGCGTCTGTCCGTAGAGCTCCTGTCTGTAGATCTGGATCACGATGTCCTCCAGCACATAGTCGAGTCTTGGCCTTCACCGACACGGGGTTGGCTTCCGTGCGGAGATTGTCATTCTCGCCACGGACCACGAAGCGAGACGGCAAGAAGCGGTTGCTGTCATTCTGGGTCTGGGCTTGTTGAGATTCCCCCAGTGAAAGCGCCTCCACGGAACCGAACGTCTTCCATTCCTCCCAGTGCTCGGCGATGGCTTTTCGGTAGAGTGACTTGTGTTCCTCGGGGATGTCCTTCCAGGCAATATCTTTGTCTTGAAGTTTCTTTCTTAGCCTTTCGCTCTGAGCTCGAGCTCCACGAAGCATTACTGCGAAGCTGGAGTTGGTGGTAGTATCCTGGTCGCTGTCATCGGCGATGCTGACGATGTAAAGCTGCCCCGCTTGTCGAGCGGCTTGTCGTCCAGCGATGCGGTGGGCAGCTTCTTCTTGTTGTGGACTCCCTCGGATGCAATGCGGTTCGTCATCGAGGGGACTGTAAACTGCTCGGCGTCGCTGAAACTCCTCACGGTTCCAGTCGTCGTAGTTGGGTACAAGGTTGTTCTGTGCTTGTCCGGGCGTCTGTGTTGAAATCGGGATAGGCGATAATGGGGGTGCGTCAGCTTGACCAGATGGGAGCTCCCCTGCAGGTGAGAGCTCAACATCATCACGTACTCCTGATGCATCCTCGGCGGGAGCTCCTGCAGCATCCGCCTCCGTCTCCACAACTTGTTATTGTTATGCTGCTGGTGGTTGTTCTTCTCGAAGATATTCGTACTCCATGTCGGCGCTGGCGTCTGCGTCACGGCTTAGGCGCTGAAGCTGGTCGAGGGCCCCTCCATGCTGATCGTCTATTCCTGCCCACCAGACTTCTTCAGTAATAACTGGCCGAATGTGTTCTGGAGCTACGAGCTCGGTGAAACCACCGTGCGATATCCAATAGTTCTGGCCTTGTTTCCCCGCGATCACGGCTGGTCCCAACCAGGTGCCCTTCTTGATCGAGCCCTTCGTGAGCTGGCGGTAGTAGAAACATAGATCACCTTGCTCAAGCGGATGGGGGTGTACGCGAGCACGGCCCAGTAGTGCCTTGCGTAGCGTACTAGCCGGCCGCTCTGCGGTTGATCGGGAGTTTCTGTATATGGAAGAAGGTGCGTGCGCTTGTTGGCGAGGGTGAGGATGAGGTTCCTCCTCCTCCTCCTCCTCCTCCTCCTCCTCCTCCTCCTCCATCCTTCTCTTGCCTCCGTCTGTCCTCCTCCACCCCACAGCTCCATCATCTCCTCCTCCTCCTCCTCCTCCTCCTCCTCCTCCTCCTCCTCCTCCTCCTCCTCCTCCTCCTCCTCCTCCTCCTCCTCCTCCTCCTCCTCCTCCTCCTCATTCCTCCTCTGGGCACCTCCCCCGGGGCGCGGATCCACCGGATCTGTCCGGATCTGTCCGGAAACGGTGCCGGAGGCCGCTCTGGGCTCCTCTGGGCACCTCCCCCGGGGCCGGTTTTGTGAGGATGTCTCAAGCGAGGGCGCCGGTTTGGGATTCGTCGGCAGATCCACCGGATCTGTCCGGAAACGGTGCCGGAGGCCGCTCTGGGCTCCTCTGGGCACCGCCCCCGGGGCCGGTTTTGTGAGGATGTCTCAAGCGAGGGCGCCGGTTTGGGATTCGTCGGCGGATCCACCGGATCTGTCCGGAAACGGTGCCGGAGGCCGCTCTGGGCTCCTCTGGGCACCTCCCCCGGGGCCGGTTTTGTGAGGATGTCTCAAGCGAGGGCGCCGGTTTGGAAACGATGCCAGAGGCCGCTCTCCCCCGGGGCCGGTTTTGTGAGGATGTCTCAAGCGAGGGCGCCGGTTTGGGATTCGTCGGCGGATCCAGCGGATCTGTCCGGAAACGGTGCCGGAGGCCGCTCTGGGCTCCTCTGGGCACCTCCCCCGGGGCCGGTTTTGTGAGGATGTCTCAAGCGAGGGCGCCGGTTTGGGATTCGTCGGCGGATCCAGCGGATCTGTCCGGAAACGGTGCCGGAGTCCGCTCTGGGCTCCTCTGGGCACCTCCCCCGGGGCCGGTTTTGTGAGGATGTCTCAAGCGAGGGCGCCGGTTTGGGATTCGTCGGCGGATCCACCGGATCCACCGGATCTGTCCGGAAACGGTGCCGGAGGCCGCTCTGGGCTCCTCTGGGCACCTCCCCCGGGGCCGGTTTTGTGAGGATGTCTCAAGCGAGGGCGCCGGTTTGGGATTCGTCGTCACCGGATCCACCGGATCTGTCCGGAAACGGTGCCGGAGGCCGCTCTGGGCTCCTCTGGGCACCTCCCCCGGGGCCGGTTTTGTGAGGATGTCTCAAGCGAGGGCGCCGGTTTGGGATTCGTCGGCGGATCCAGCGGATCTGTCCGGAAACGGTGCCGGAGGCCGCTCTGGGCTCCTCTGGGCACCTCCCCCGGGGCCGGTTTTGTGAGGATGTCTCAAGCGAGGGCGCCGGTTTGGGATTCGTCACCGGATCCACCGGATCTGTCCGGAAACGGTGCCGGAGGCCGCTCTGGGCTCCTCTGGGCACCTCCCCCAGGGCCGGTTTTGTGAGGATGTCTCAAGCGAGGGCGCCGGTTTGGGATTCGTCACCGGATCCACCGGATCTGTCCGGAAACGGTGCCGGAGGCCGCTCTGGGCTCCTCTGCTCTCCGCGCCGGGGGTGAGGATGACGGTAGTTCCATAGAAACTCCCTCAAAAGATGTCTCAGGCGAGGGCGCCGGTTTGGGATTCGTCACCGGATCCAGCGGATCCAGCGGATCTGTCCAGAAACGGTGCCGGAGGCCGCTCTGGGCTCCTGTGGGCACCTCCCCCCGGGCCGGTTTTGTAAGGATGTCTCAAGCGAGGGCGCCGGGGTGGGATTCGTCGGCGGATCCACCGGATCCAGCGGATCCGTCCGGAAACGGTGCCGGAGGCCGCTCTGGGCTCCTCTGGGCATCCCCCCCGGGGCCCGTTTTGTAAGGATGTCTCAGGCGAGGGCGCCGGTTTGGGATTCGTCACCGGATCCGCGGATCCGTCCGGAAACGTTGCCGGAGGCCGCTCTGGGCTCCTCTGGGCATCGTCTCAGGCGAGGGCGCCGGTTTGGGATTCGTCACCGGATCCAGCGGATCCAGCGGACCGTCCAGAAACGGTGCCGGAGGCCGCTCTGGGCTCCTCTGGGAATCCCCCCCGGGGCCCGTTTTGTGAGGATGTCTCAGGCGAGGGCGCTGGTTTGGGATTCGTCACCGGATCCAGCGGATCCAGCGGATCCGTCCGGAAACGGTGCCGGAGGCCGCTCTGGGCTCGTGCTCTTCGCGCCGGGGGTGAGGATGACGTGAGTTCCACAGAAACTCCCTCAAATTATGCCGTCAGGTCGTCCGTCCGGAAACGGTGCCGGAGGCCGCTCTGGGCTCCTGTGATCACCTCCCCCGGGGCCCGTTTTGTGAGGATGTCTGAAGCGAGGGCGCCGGTTTGGGATTCGTCCGCAGATCCGCCGGATCCGCCGGATCCGCCGGATCTGTCCGGAAACGGTGCCGGAGGCCGCTTAGGCTCCTGAGGGCACCTCCCCCGGGGCCCGTTGTGTGAGGATGTCTCAAGCGAGGGCGCCGGTTTGGGATTCGTCCGCGGATCCGCCGGATCCGCCGGATCCGCCGGATCTGTCCGGAAACGGTGCTGGAGGCCGCTGTGGGCTCCTGTGGCCCCTTTTGTGAGGATGTCTCAAGCGAGGGCGCCGGTTTGGGATTCGTCCGCGGATCCGCCGGATCTGTCCGGAAACGGTGCCGGAGGCCGCTCTCTCCCCGGGGGCCCGTTTTGTGGGGATGCCTCAAGCGAGGGCGCCGGTTTGGGATTCGTCCGCGGATCCGCCGGATCTGTCCGGAAACGGTGCCGGAGGCCGCTCTGGGCTCCTCTGGGCACCTCCCCCGGGGCCGGTTTTGTGAGGATGTCTCAAGCGAGGGCGCCGGTTTGGGATTCGTCACCGGATCCACCGGATCTGTCCGGAAACGGTGCCGGAGGCCGCTCTGGGCTCCTTTGGGCACCTCCCCCGGGGCCGGTTTTGTGAGGATGTCTCAAAAAATATATCAAAAAAAAAAACCAAAACAAAAAAAAAAGAAAAAAACAAAAAAAAACAAAAAAAAAAAAAAAAAAAAAAATAAAAAAAAAAAAAAAGTAAAAAATAAAAAGGAAAAAATCAAAAAACAAACAAAAAAAAAAAAAAAAAAAAGCGAGGGGCCGCCGATTTGGGTTCGTCCGCGGATCCTTCCGGAATCGGGTCCGGAAACGTTGCAGGAGGCCGCTCTGGGCTTCCTTTGGTCACCTCCACCGGGGGCCCGTTTTGTAATTGATTCTCAAGCGAGGCGCCCGGATTTTGGGATTCGTCCCCTCCCCCGGGCCCGTTTTGTGGGGATGTCTCAAGCGAGGGCGCCGTTTTGTGGATTCCTCCCGCGGTTCCGCAGTCTGTCCGGAAACGGTGCCGGAGGCCGCTCTGGGATCCTGTGGGCACCTCCCCCGGGGCCCGTTTTGTGGGGATGTCTCAAGCGAGGGCGCCGGTTTGGGATTCGTCCTCCCCCGGGGCCCGTTTTGTGGGGATATCTCAAGCGAGGGCGCCGGTTTGGGATTCGTCCGCGGATCCGCCGGATCTGTCCGGAAACGGTGCCGGAGGCCGCTCTGGGCTCCTGTGGGCACCTCCCCCGGGGCCCGTTTTGTGGGGATGTCTCAGCGGGAAAAAAAAACAAGAAAAAACAAAAAAGCGAAAGGAGAAAAAGCGAAAACTCAAAAAAAAAAAACAATGGAAAAAGAAACAAAGAGGAAAAAAATATGCAAAGGGGCGCCGGTTTGGGATTCGTCCGCGGATCCCGCGGGATCTGTCCGGAAACGGTGCCGGAGGCCGCTCTGGGCTCCTCTGGGCACCGCCCCCAGGGCCGGTTTTGTGAGGATGTCTCAAGCGAGGGCGCCGGTTTGGGATTCGTCACCGGATCCACCGGATCTGTCCGGACACGGTGCCGGAGGCCGCTCTGGGCTCCTCTGGGCACCTCCCCCGGGGCCGGTTTTGTGAGGATGTCTCAAGCGAGGGCGCCGGTTTGGGATTCGTCACCGGATCCACCGGATCTGTCCGGAAACGGTGCCGGAGGCCGCTCTGGGCTCCTCTGGGCACCTCCCCCGGGGCCGGTTTTGTGAGAATGTCTCAAGCGATGGCGCCGGTTTGGGATTCGTCACCGGATCCACCGGATCTGTCCGGAAACGGTGCCGGAGGCCCCCCCCCCCAACTCCGCTCTGGGAGGGCTTCCTGTGGGCCCCTCCCCCGGGGCCCGTTTTTGTGGGGATGTCTCAATCGAGGGCGCCGGTTTGGATTCGGCTTCCGCGGATCCGCCGGGGCCGGTCCCGGAAACGGTGCCGGAGGCCGCTCTGGGCTTCCTGTGGGCATTCCCCCCGGGGCCCGTTTTGTGGGATGTCCCAAGCGAGGGCGGCCGGTTTGGGATTCGTCCCGCGGATCTGCCGGATCTGTCCGGAAACGGTGCCGGAGGCCGCTCTGGGCTCGTGCTCTTCGCGCCGGGGGTGAGGATGACGTGAGTTCCACAGAAACTCCCTCAAATTATCGTTATGTATTTCCATGAAAGCCTTGCGGGCGGCGGTCCGCACCTTCAGCTGTCGTTCCATCGGTTGTAGTTCGGCCCCTGCATGCACTGCGTCATGGCGAGCTCCGTCTACTAGATCAGCTGGTAGTCGCGCGCTCTTGCCGAAAACCCCCTGTTCTGGACTGAAACCATATTGACGTCGTAGCGCATTCTTGGCCCCCGTGACCACGGAAGCGATGATGCGCATGTCGGACTCACCTGAGGCCGCGGTGTGTGTGCGAAATGGTCCTCTCGGCCAACTCCTTCCACCAACCTCCTTGGCGTTCAGTCCGTCCGCTTTGCCGCGCAGCCTGACCGACCACTGGGACGACCACGCAATGGAACTTGTCAAGCATATCTTGAATGACCGAACCAAATCCACGCTCCAAATCCACGACTGCACTTGCTGGTGGTCCTGCCCAGCTGGCCCATATCTGAGTGAACACCTTAACCAAGACTTCCGAGCGATGACTTTCAATCATGCCCACCACGTGAAACGTCGCACCTAAATCCACCACCGACAAGAAATCCCATGACTGGCCATCCACATCCCTGATCGCAAAACAATCCAAACCAATCTGTTCATTGAAGTCGGCTGCGTGGGAAAATCTAGCTGGTCTCGCGATCTTCTTCCGCACCTTGCTCATGCACGTCGCGCATCGTAGTGACTTCGCGGAAGTCACTACCTCTGGTCTGCATCCTGAAAATCTCAACGATCTAGCAAGATCCTCGTTACTGGGGTGGCCCAAGTTCTGGCGAAGTTGTCGTAGAGGTGCGAGGTCCTTGCTTGAGCACTCTGAACTTCCAGGTCCAAACTGGATGGCCTTGGCTCCGATGTCCTCTGCAACAGGTTCTGGCTTGTACCATAGCTGAATCTTCAGCTTGGCAGTTCGATCCAGCTTCGGCATCATCAAATCCGTGGTAATATCGGCCTTCTCGCAGTCCTGCACCACCGTGTCGGTCTCGAGGTCTACGACCCTTCTTCTGCCTACGCGGCTCCAATCAGGTCCATCTGGCAACTTGACCGGCACCTCGGTAAAGTCACCCACGTTCTCGTAGTAGAACCAATCGTCCGATTCGCCACCCATAAGATCCATCAAGTCACCGGTCGCGTAAACTCCGTTCTCCATCATGTAGGTCATGTTGCTGTGCTGGTATGCTAGCAAGACTGCCTTCGCGAACTCTCTGGTGCGTCGTCCTGCCTTGCGTGTGTAGTGAGCTCCTTCCAGTTGGTGATGCTGGTGACGTCCGTCACATTGCCTGCTCAGCCGCTTGACGTAGGAGTCATTCGAGACCAAGAGCTTCGTCGGCTTCTTGACCATTCCGTTAGACTGTTGGTGTCGCAGGTTGAACTGGCACATGTCGACCTTCACCTCTTGCACCCGGGGATGCTCCCTTAAACGCTTGATCTGGGACTGCTTGAATACCTCCGACGTCAAAGAATTCTCGAACAAGGTGTCTCGCTTGCTGCCCAGCTGCATCATACCGATCTCCTCAACGAAGTCTAGTAGGGGACGGTCTCGAAGACGCTGGCGACGTAGTTGTTGTTGTTTGGCTTCGCCTCGATAGTTCACCCTGGTAAGTTGTGTCCAGAGTGTGCAGGGATACTCCAACGTGAGGAGCTTCGGCCTGCATGCGCGGTAGAGCTGTAGAATTTCTCGCCGATCTTGGGCGCTCCGCAGGTTGTAGTTGTAGATTTGATCAATGGGCTCGCACACCTTGAGTCCGGCTCGACTGAACTCCTCTGCGACGACGGCCCCACCTGCGAAGATCTGCATCAAGTCGTAGCTCGGGTCGGTCTTGACGTTGCACACGTCGCAGAGATCCTGCACGATAGCCTTGCCTCCCGAGAAGAGCGGTTTCGCCAGAAAGGTGCCGAGGAACGTGGTCTGCCACGTCAGGAAGCTGACGGCCTTCTTGATCATGTCCTTGCATCGCTTGACCTGTCCCGGCTTCATCTCGCGCTTTCTTCCCACTGTTTCCTGCTCTTCTCCTTCGGAACTATCATCTCCCAAGTCTGGTCCTCCTCTACGCCGCTGTCTTCTGCTGCAATAGCCATGTCGCTGATCAATGAGCTCCTTCTCCTGGTCGGCGGTTCGTCGCTCTCTGAGTCTTCCGAGGGCTGTGGCCCCACTGGTCGTGCTTGTCGCTCCCTCCCTGAGCTCCGACAGGCCAAGGAGGCACTCCTGGTCACTTAAGTATCCTTCGAAGTCGTAAGCAGCGGTACCTCGCCCTTGGTCTCCTCCTTCTTGACTGCTTTCGGTGTCTGCCCCAGCAAAAAACACGCGATTTTGTCCTCGAGCATGTCGTCGGTAACTTTTACGTTGCGTTTCCTGGCCGCTTCTTGGCGATCCCTCGGAGTTCTCGATCTGCAGCTCGAGCTCCTCTGCGGCTCTGGCCGTTCTCGATCCGTAGCTCGCTGAGGATCACGCGCATCTCTCTGCAGCCCAGGTCTTGGAACTCCAGCCCGTTGCTCTCCATCTCTTGCCCAGTGGTAGTAGTCGTCTGGGCGCTGGTGCCTCGGCCTGCTTCTCGAGGATCCCCCCCTGGCCGTAGCGGCGCCCGTTGTGGAAGATGATGGCCACAGCTGGGTGCCTGGTCATCACGATGGCTAAGAACACCAGCTTGAAAATCTGCTTCCAGCGCATCAGCGCTACGGTGTTGCACTTCTTGTTGGCGCTAACACCGAGGGCGCCCCAACCCTGGATCCACCCCAGCGCGCTGAGAGGCATCCGCACATGAACGGGAATACTGAGTTTGAGAATCACCTGAAACGGTTCCAACCATATTTGGCCGGGGCCGAACTGTTTCATCATTGTCCGTTAGGTGACATCGCACACAGTTTGCTGGTGCTGGTGCTTGCTGCTTCTGCATAGGTTTCTGCATTTCGGCATGCTTGTCCGTTTCCCGAAACTGGTCCGCGCAGGGTTCTCGTTGGGGTGCTCCAGAGGCTTTCTGAAGTTTAGTTCGCAGTGATTCGGATCGCTCTCGCAGTCGTTGAAGTTTAGCTCGTACTGATTCGGATCCCTCATGATGTTGAAGCTCGGCTCCTCGTGATTCGGGTCGCTCTTGACGTGGTTGGCGCGGGGCCCCTTGGGATCCCGTTGGAGGCCCACTAGGAATATCTCGTGCCTGTGCCCGGGAGGCCTCCATAGCATGATGATCCTGCGAGCGATGATGATGAGGGCTCCTCTCGAGTTCTTTCCACCGGCGCTGCGATGGCGGAAGCAGCCTGATCTCTGTCTCGCTGGGGCCCACGTCTGGAGCCATGGTAAAAATGTGAGCCCTGTCGAACTCCAGCACCTCAGAACTCGGATATCCGCTCTTGGTCTGCCCGAGCTCGAGGCTGGACACCCCCGGCTTCCTGAACGCCACGGCGCTCTCGCCAGCCCCCACCCCACGGTCGCGCACTGCCCAGCTGACCAAGAGCTTTCTGCGACAGCAGCGCGGGGACCAGGCGCGGCGCGATGGATGTCCTCAGCGCGAAGGGACGTCCGCGCGCTGCGAGCGGCACCAGCGATCCAATCGCGCTCATGACTGGCTCCCCGGAGCCGAACCTGAAAACCTCATGTTCGTCACCATCTTCGCGAGCCTCATCTTGATGCCATCATGCCAAACCTGTCCTCCAACGGACTTGGCGCAGCACGAGTCTGGCAACAGCTTGCCACCGCACTGCTGCAGCAGCTCCTCTTTCGTAGCCATGATAACGTTCACGCTGCCCGCGACGGTCATCAGCACGTGATTGTTGATGAAGAGCGCCTGCTTCTCAATATGCTTCTCGTTGCTGTTCCAGCTCGTGAGACACTGCTCTGATCCCTGGTCGTCTTCGTCATGGTCGTCGGCAGTCGTCATGTGCGCCTTACTTGGCGCTCCTGTACATTCGGGGTCACCCTTCCAGTGCCCCAGCTTCTGGCACACTGCGCATGGGCCCTCGCCTCCAGCTTCTCGATGCGGTCCGAGCCCTTGCCGCCGGGCCCCCTGCCGCCTCCAGGACTGCCTTTTCCGCCAGGTCCTTTACCAGGTCCGCGCCCAGGTAGCCGATCTCTATGATAAAATCCTCTAGATTGCTTGGCGTTTGTTTGCCTGTCCTTCGCTCGGGCGAGCATCTTCTCCAACTTGTGCACTTCGGCCTCCGCTTCCTCGTGCTCCTTAAGTAACTCCTCCGGCAGGTCATCGTCGTCCACCTGGGTCTCGTACACATCGAGATCCTCCTCCTCAGCGTTCTCGGTGATGTGAGCTCCCCATCGTCGAGGTCGTGCTGACGGACCTCTGGGCGCTAGTGGTGTCATGGGCGCTGGCCTCCGGGGGTTGTGCTTGTCCAGTGCTCTGGCGTCCTTCACGTTCAGCAACGTCTGCTTCTGTAAAGGTTTGAGCTCGTTCTTATTCTGACTAGCGTTCAGCACTCCAGCTTCTCGATCTGGCGGCAGGCCAAGCCACCGCATGAACAACCACGCCAGCGCCTGATCTGGGAACTCGATCTGCATTCTCTTAAGTCTCGAGACCTGCGTGTCGAAGCGGTTGATGTAAGCCCTGATATATTCGCCGCTGTCGCGGCGCATGCGTGTGAAGAAAGTTTTGAGCTCGGACCCAAGCTCCATCACCTTCTCGTCGTCGAACTTATCTGCTAGGAAATCGAGCAGCACTTGGACCCCTTCGTCGTTCTGAAGCTCCGTCGGGTCGAGGTCCTCTGCATGAATCCAGGCGTCGCCTTTCAGTTCTGCGTAGAGCTCCGCGGCCTGCCTCGCAAAGGGCAGTCTGGTCCTTATCTTGAATATCGCCACGCGCCTCCTATAATCCTTCATCGTCATCGTCTGCGGGTCGAAGGCGGGAGCTGGAACGTGTGGTCCTCCCTGCTGCTGGGCACGTCCTTCCTCACCCTCTGCTACTTCCTCGGACGGGTCCACCTTGGGCGCCATCCTTGCCGGTCCTGCTGTAGATCTCTCTGTGGATCTCCGGCCTCGTACTTATTCGTGTGTGGCGGTCTATCCGCCGAACTCGATGCCGCGAGCTGCTTCTCTCGATGCTGCGAGCTGCTTCTCTTCGATGATGCGAAGGCGTGTCCGTGGGTCGAACAGCTCCTGCTACCAATGCGAAGATGCAACTTATGAGATAGACGCTGATGTTTCCCGTGTGTCGCCTGAGACTCAAGGGCCCTGGGAACCGCAATGTTTACGGATAAGAAACGAGTGAGACGGTGGGCAAACGCTGGGTTATCCAACGCTCTCGCTTTCACACCCCCCCTCCCCCCCTTTTTGGCCCCCCCGGAAGCTACCCCCCCTTCCCACCCTTTTGCCACTCCGGAAACTACCCCCCACCTCCCCCCTTTTCCAATGGGGAGGGGGCTTAGCTACCCCCCCCCTTTGGACCCCCCCCCTGCTGGAAGCTACCCCCCTCCCCTCCTTCGTCGTCGTCTTCGCATGACCTCGTCGTGATCGTCACGACGAGGACGACGTCATGCGAAAGCGGACGACGGACGACGGACGACGCGCGACCGACAACCGACGACGACGACGACGACGACGACGACGACGACGACCCAGGGTCAGAGAAAACGAGATCACGACCCAGGGGCTGAGAAAACGAGACCACGACCCAGGGGCCGAGAAAACGAGAAAACGAACCAGGATGCAACAAAAACTAACCAGGGTCCCAGAACACGAGACCACGACCTAGGGGCATTACTCACTGCGTGGAGATCCCCATATGTGCATCTTTTTCGAAAGGATAATTATCAGTGGGATATGGGAATGTATGTCTAGCCATGCAACGCAACATGCGAATCTCATGTTGAGACATCCCCACAGAACGGCCACGAACGGAGCCTTGAAAACACCCTTGGCGGCTCCCCCTAGGGGTGCTGAAACCAGCGCCCCGCCTGAGACATCCGCACTATCTTCTCTGGTGCCCAAGGATGTTGAAACAGAAAGCAATAAAACCGCTTGAGACATCCCCACAAAACGGCCGCGAACGGGACCGTGAAATCACTCCTAAAGGCTCCCATTAGGGGTGCTGAAACCAGCGCCCCGCAATTCTGAGTATGAGGTAATCTGGGTATGAGTGAGTCTCAGCATGAGAAAGTCTGAATATGAGTAGATCTGAGTATGAGTAGGTGTGAGTATGAGTAAACTTGTGTCTATTCGCATGGACCTGTCCGCCGTGAATGTCTAGGCGCAAGAGCTTTAGAATATAAACGGGCTTCAGTTGTGACGGTCTGGTCATGAATCTAACTGAAAACGAATTGGAGTATGAATGAGCCTCAGTAGTACGAGCGCGTCTCTGCGCATGAGCCTGGGTCCTCCTGGGGCCTCCTGGGGCTTCCTGAAACCTACTGGGGCTTCCTGGAGCCTCCAGGAGCCTCTTGGGGCCTCCTGGGACCTCCTGGGACCTCCTAGGGAGGATTCGTGCCACAGGAGAGGCCCGATATATAGCAGCAGACGCACATAAAACATTGCGGATTGGAACCGCAGGAGAAGGGGGCAATCTATGGGAACACACGTAAAACGCCAAGGACTCGTGCCCCAGGAGAAGCCCTAGAGGTAAGTACACAGGAGAAGGACAATATATAGAAACATACGTATGACATCAAGGATTCGTGCTCCAGGTGAGGCCCAATCTATAGGAGCATACGTAAAACACATGGGATTGGAGCCACTCCTGTTGCCTTCTGAGACCTCCTGCTCCTGGGGCCTCTCGGAGCCTCCTGTTGCCTTCCGAGGCCTCCTGGCGCTTCCTCCGGCCTCATGGGGCCTCCTGTGGTTTCCTAAAGCCTCCCGGAGCTTCCTGGGGCCTCCTAGAGCCTCTTGGTACATCCTGTGGCCTCTTGAATATTTCTGTGGCCTCCTGATGCCTCCTGGGACCTCATGTGGGCTCCTGGGGCCTCCTGGAGCTTGTTGGAGCCTCCAGTGGCATCCTGAGGAGAATCTGTGCCCACGAGTCTGGCCACCAACCGAGATATCCACAAAATGCGGCCCACCTGGGGGGTGAAAATGACCGCCTCGCTCGAGACATCCTCCAAATCTGCTCCGAAAGCGAAAGATGTTGGGCCAGGAAACAACCAAACCGCTTGAGACATCCCCACAAAACGGCCGCGAACGGGACCGTGCAACACCCCTCGGCGGCTCCTCTTAGGGACGTGAAAAAAAACGCCTCGCTCGAGACATCATCCAAATTTGCTCCGAAAGCGAAGGATGTTGGGACAGAAAACAAGCAAACCGCTTGAGACATCCCCACAAAGCGGCCGCGAACGGGACCGTGCAGCACTCCATCGGCGGCTCCCCGTAGGGACGTGAAAATGACCGCCTCGCTCGAGACATCCTCCAAATCTGCTCCGAAAGCGAAGGATGCTGGGACAGAAAACAACCAAACCGCTTGAGACATCCCAACGAAACAGCCGCGAACGGAACCGTGCAACACCCCTCGGCGGCTCCCCTTAGGGACGTGAAAATGAGCGCCTCACTCGAGACATCCTCCAAATCTGCTCCGAAAACGAAGGATGTTGGGACAGAAAACAGGCAAACCGCTTGAGGCATCCCCACAAAACGGCCGCGAACGGGGCGCGCGTGAGTCTCAGCATGAGTAAGTCTGAGTAGGAGTAGGTATGAGTATGAGTAGGTCTGAGTATGAGTAATTTTGTGTGTGGGTCAGTCTGTGTATGGGTATGTCTGAGTCTGAGTCAGTCTGTGCATGAATAAGTCTGGGTATGAGGAGGAGAGGGGAGCAGAAGGAGAAGTCGGCGGCGTCCAAGAAATAGCAAGAACCCAATCTTAGGATATGGGGAAAAACGCGAAAACGAACCAGGGTCCGATATAACGAGACCACGACCCAGGGGCCGACAAAACGAGACAACGAGAAAACAAGCCAGTGCCCGAGAAAACGAGACCGCGACCCAGGGACCGAGAAAAAGAGACAACGAGAAAACGAACCAGGGCCCGAGAAAGCGAGAACACAACCCAAAGGCAGAGAAAACGAGAAAAACGAGAAAACGAACCAGGGCCCGATAAAACGCAACAAAAACCCAGAAGCCGAGAAAACGAGAAAGCGACACAATGAACCAGGCTCCGAGAAAACAAGATAACGACCCAGGGGCCGAGAACACGAGAAAACGATCAAACAAACCAAGGTCCGAGCAAACGAAACCACGACCAAGGCCCAAGGCCGAGAAAACACGAATATCGGTGCTAGAATTACTCACTGCGTGGAGCTCCCCATATGTAAGGGCCTGGCGAGGAGCGCTGGGGTGACAACTGCGCCCTCAAGGAATCCCGCGCGAGGCTCGCGCGAGGACTGCCCGCGCGTGGCGAGGTCGCCAGGCGAAGCGACGCAGAGCCCGCGCGCCCCCGAGGGCGTCGCAGAAGACATAACGAGCCATCGCAGCGCCCATCGAAATTGCAACTGTTGCCGACGCGCCGACAAATCAACTCTGCAGATTTTCGGCTGCACGCGGGCGCACGCAGAGCGAAATGGCGCGGCCAGCGCGCCCAACCAAGCTGCCTCGCGATGACAGAACGAAGGGGGCGAACGCATCTCCCGTGCGCACCCAACCACGAAACAATAACAAACGCTAACCAGGCCCGCGCAGCGGCCAAAGTGCACAGGACACGAACCCAAGGAGCACTGGCAAGCGAGCACAAACACCCCCCGCCCTCGCGCAAGACGGAAGCATCCAGGCATACCAAGAAGTCCATGATCCGCCACGCTCTAAGCGAACGCGCCGTCGCACCACTCCGACAACACGATTGCAGTCGAGTGCCCAACCGACGTCTTTACCCTGACGTCGCACTTCGGGCGGCCCGCCTACCCAACCTCGAATAGACGAGGGATCACGGGCCCAACACGCGATATCCACCGCGCGCGCGTGCCCAGGAGGCCCGCGCGGGATTAGGCGCACGAGAAGCAACTAGCTCTTAACGCCAGCTCCATCTCGGCGCGCGCCAGCATAACTGGGCGCAGCTGCAGCCTTGAGCCAACGCGGCCTGGTCGGGAGGGCTGAGGGCGGGAGGAGGACGGGGCGACCGAGGAGCGACAGGGGCAGGCAAGCGGGGTCGCGAGGGGGGCGGAGGGGAAGCCGAAGGGCGCGTTGGAAGGAGGAGAGGGCGTCAACGGTGAGGAGGCGAAAGGCATTCGAGGGGAAGATGGGGGAAGGAGAGAGACGGGCGTCCCTGATTGGTCCGGCCATCCCTTGAGGGGCGAGGGCGGGCTGACCCACTGAGGAAGTGGAGAAGAGCGGCTCGCTCCGCGGGGCGGGGACAAGGGTGGGCAGGGGCAGGGAAGGAGGGGCAAGCAGGGACAGGGGGGGCTGGGCTGATCCACGGAGGAGGCGAGCGAGGAGTGGGCAGGCACAATGAGGGAAAAGGGGAGGTGGGGATACGACGACCAGCAGTTACCTTGAGTTGATTGCGCTGAATCGTCCAGCCTCGGTGGGCTGGGCGACTCAGGTGCGTTGCGAGCGGTTTCTTCGCGCCCCTTGCTTGCCGCCGCAGGGGAATGGGATTGGCGCGGCCCCGGGCGGGGGATTTTGGCGGAAGAGGGGGGCCAGAAGACGAAAATGTGCGGTCCACGGCACGGCAGATTGAGATATGATGGGCCCCACCGGTAACACCCGCTCCCGAGCACGGTCGGGAGGGACCACCCTGTTCAACCGTCAAGAGTTGGATGATCCAACATCCATGCGAATCCTCGCCGCGCTGGCGGCGCGGCCCACGGGACTCCGAGCGCGCGCACTCACATCCCAAGCAAAAGAATCGCCCCCATGTTCAGCGGGGGCCAACCTTGTGCTCGGCAGGAGTTCCGTGTTTTTCGTTTGTCGGCCAGCGCGCGGTCATTCCACTCTGGCGGGAATGGCCGCGCTGACCGACAAACGAAAAGCACGGAACGTGTTGCGAGAACGGAACACCTAGTCGACCATCTCGCCGCGAGCTGCACCCTGGCCGCAGGCGTCGAACCAGGCGTCCATGTCAGAGTTGGCCTTGAACGACTTCGGGAGCTGCGTCGTCTTGGCCGCGACCCACGCGGCGGCCGCGGCTGCGAGAGCGCCCGAAGGCAACTTCTCGCGGACGCGGTCCTCCAAGAAGTAGCTGATGCCGTAGCTGGCCAGGTGATTCACCTCGGCGCCGCGCTTGGACTCCTTGAGGTTGGGCTTCTTGCTCTTCCAGTCGATGCTGGCCGCGATGGGGAGCAAGAACGGCACGTAACCCATCGGCACGTACACAGCGCTGCCCGCCTCGAGCAAGCACGACCGATGCTTGTAGAGCGCCCCAGACTCGGCGTTCTCCAGCAGCCCGTTGAAGAGCCAGAAGTTATTTTTATTTGATCGCAACGGGCCAACCACATCGAGAAGGTACCACAGAACCGAGGACTAGATCGGGCACAGAGACCATGGCAAAATAACAATCAAAAACAAAACAAAAAAAAAAACGAAAAATTAAAAAACAAAAAAAAAAAAACATGAAAAAAAAATAAAAAAAAAAAAAACAAAAAATCACTCAAAAAATAAACTAAAAAAAAACAAACACAAAAAACACCAGCAGAGAAAAAGCACAGAAACCAATAGAAAAAAAAAAAAAAAAAAAAAAAACATGGCAACAAAAAAATAAAAATAAAAAAGAAATCAAAACAAAAAAAAAAAAAAACATAAAAAAAATAAAAGTAGAAAAAACAATACAATAACACCAAAAAGGCGAAAATAACAACAAAAAAAAAACAAATGAAAATACTAGGACAAACAAATAAAAAAAACATAAAAAAAAAAAAAAAAATCAAAAGACACAAAAAAAAAAAAAAGGCAGCGTGGTCTGTTCAGTCTTCCACCCCCCAGTGCTGCGCCCATATACGGCCATGCGGAGCCCGCCCAGTGGTTCAGTCGAAACATCGCCATCTTCACCGCCGAGCTTGAAGCAGAAACTCGGCGTGTAGTCCAGGGCCCCCCAAGCCGATCCCAAGTCATTCTTCCGCATGTAGTCTCTCACCTCTGTCATTTTGGCCGCCATGGGCTTGTCCTGCTCCTCGTACATGTTCGCGAACGTCTGCTGGAAGATGCCCCTGGAGGCCTTATCCACGCCCTGCGGCTTCCTGATGATGAACGGCTCCAGGAACGTGTTCACGCAGATGTTGTTCGCAGGGTGGTCTGCAACCACATTGTACTCAATCTTCAGTCCGCACTCGTTCGATGGCATGCCCAAGTCGTTCAAGGTGTTCGCCGATATCATCGCCACGGCGTCTGGCAGCCTCTTGCCAATCAGGTACGACCTGATCTTGTCCCTCACGAACCTCCACTCGCGCGAGAGCCCGCTCTTCTCCAGGCGCTTCTTGGCCACGATAGCCTCGGGCAGGTTTACAACTTGGGGCGGGGGGACACGGTGCAGGGCGAAGGCAGGGGGGGCCCTGCGGGGGGGCGGCGGGCGGCGGCGACGGGGGCATGACCGCGCGGTCCACCCGCGCCTCTGCCCCCTCCCCTCGTCTGCATCCTTCCTCGAGGAACTGCCGACTCCCACGCCGCCCCTCGCCGCCGCCCCCCCTTGGAGCGCCTCCACTGCCCGCCGCCCCCGTCTCCCTTGTCGACCCCCGCCCTCCCTCCGCCCCCTCCGAGCGCGCCTGCAAGCCAGTCTCGTGGCGGCGGAAGCGCCTCACCTCCTCCCTCCACTCCTGCACGCGCCGACTGATCGCACTCCTCTCCTGGCCGAAGTCGAGGCCCTCGTCCCACTTCTGCGTGTGCTCACGCAGCTTGTCCAGATTCTCCTTGGCCTTCTTGAGCCTGGACAAGCAGTCGGGCAAGTTCAGACGAGCGACGCGCTCCTGGGCGGAGAGGGAGGGGCACGTCGCCGTCGACCGAGCCCGCCCAATGGGGGTCCAAGAGGAGCCCAAGAGACCCAAGAGGGCCCCAAGGGGACCTGAAACCAAGCGCGCGCAAGCGGGATGTTGCACACGCTTGGTCTTGGGCCCCCTTCGGGCCTTCCGAGAGGGATCGAATAGGGCTCTCGGGGCCCTCGCGGAGCTCTCTTCAGGCCCGTTTGGGGCTCTCTCGGAACCTCTTAGTGGCCCAAGGCGGCCCCAGGAAAGCCACATCCCCCAACGTCCCCCGCATAAGCCACCAACTCCTCTCCAACCATTACCATCCTACGCCTGGCCAACACTCCCGCGCAGGGCTCCTCCTTGCCAATCTCCGCGATCTGGGTCTCCAGCCACTCGATGATGCACACCCCGTCCGCCTGGGGGCGCGACGAGCGGCCCGCGCCGCCGAGCGCCCCCAGTGCCCAACAATCCTTCCCATTTCTCTGCGTCGGTCGGGCATCGCCCACGCAGCCACCCCCTCCCCGCCGTGGCCAAACCTCGCCCCCCTGGTCTGTCTCATCGTCCCGCATCCTCCTTCGCTGCCTCAATCCAGCTGCCGTGCCCCCTCCCCCCACCTCTGCCCCTGCTCGTCCTCGTTGCCATCCGCCTCATTCCTCCTCGGGCTCGCCGTCGCGTTCGAGGCCGCGCGATCCGCCGGCGGCCCGATGGGGGGGGGGGCACGCTGGGCGCGGGGCGGGGGTGCCGAAGGGGTTGGAGGAGGACGCGAAGGTTTGGGGCGTCGGGGAAACGGTGCATGAGGGGAGGGGCCGAGGATGGAAGGGGCTGCAAACAAAAGTAGCGCGCGTCGCGCTGGGGCAACTTCCAGTGGGCTGGGGCGGAGGCTGCAGCGATGCAGCAGTGATCGCGAACGCAGCCTCCACAGGAGGCTGCGTTCGCGATGCACTGCGCCTCGATGCCTCTTAGAACGCCTCGAACACATCCGAGGCCTTTTGGAAACCGTCGAACCCATCCGAGGCTGCGTTCCGCTGAAACCTTCCCGAACCCATCCGAGGCCCCTTGAAGCCTCGGATGGGTTCGGAACGGTTTCAACGGAACACGGCCTTATCATCGCCCTTCATTCCACCCCCCCGCATTTGGTTGGCGGCGGGGCCTGCTCCGACAGCACGACCTCCTCCAAGTACTCCGCGACCCAGTCCTGGGCGTTCCACATGTCCACGGCCCCCTCGAAGTGGCTCGGCAGCTCGGCGAACCTCGCCTCCCAGATCTCGATCTTCGCCGCGTGGGCGACCTCCATGGCGTGGCACACTCGAGCGCCTGTGTCGAGGGCAGGAACCGGCGCCGGTGCTGCGGGCCGAGCGGCGGCGCCGCAGAAAGGGGAGAAGGGATGAGGGTGGTGGAGAGAGGGGGAAGGAAAGTTGGAGTGGTGAAGTTAGGGGGGAGGAGGGGGACTGAAGCACGGCGTCGGCCACGCGGTCGCCCTCCGAGCGAGGCTCGCAGAGCCGCCGAGCCCCCTACAGCTCCTCCTCCTCCTCCCCTCCTCCTCCGACTGCTGCGAGCTCGCGTTCTGCGAGCAGCCAGCGCGCGGAGGAGTCGGGGCCTCGAGCCGCGGGGCCGACGGGCCCAGGCCCGAGCGGCGAGACGCCGCGCGAGACGGCGGCGGCGGCGAGGCGCGCTCGCGGCCGCCGCTGCGACGCCGATGCGACCCGCCGCCGCGGCGGCGCCTCGAGCGCGACCTGCCGCGGCGCTCCTCGGCCGAGCCCAGCTCCAAGCCAGCCCGCTCGAACCTCGAGCAGCGCTGGAGCGGCTGTGCGAAGACCGCCCGGGCCTCGGCGGCGTCGACGGGCCGAGCCTTTCCCGAGCCTCTCACGGACAGCTTCAGCGCCTCCTTGTGCTTCTTGCTGCGCATGCCGCTCAGCACGAGGCAACTCTCGCCCTGACAGACGACCTCCTTCACCTGTTGCCGAACTCGTCAACCTGCAGGGAAAGGGGGAGGGGAAGGGAATGCGAGGCAGGGCGAGGCGCCCCCAGGCTACCCTTTCCCCCCATGTGGCCCATCAGTCCCATACTGGGGCTCTCTCGGGGCCTTCTTGGGTCTGCGTCGGGCCCTTCCCATAATTGATGGTGGTCTTCTCCTCCCCCTCCTCCTCCTCCTCCTCCTCCTCCTCCTCCTCCTCCTCATCCTCCTCGTTCCCCCTCCTCCTCCACCGATGATCACCAAGATGCCCCATCGTCAACTGCAACACGGCTGCCGTGGCAAAACATGGCCCCTAAGGGGCCATGTTTTGCCGCGGCAGCCGCGGAACAGAGCGGGCGGTCTTAACCGCTCGCGCCCAGAGGGCTGGCGGGAGGACTCTCATGGGGCCGCGCGGTGATTCCCCGCCCTCTTCCACCCCCACTCCCCACCCCCTCCTCCTCCTCCTCACCGTCCCCCTTCCCCTCATCCCACCCGTTCCCCCTCGGGGAAAAAAAAAAAAAAAAACACGGTCAGCGCCGCGATCTCGACGGACAATCGGGGCGCTAAGCCCCAAGATTTGTTTTGCCCGTTGCCAGTTGCACGTTGCCCGCGCCGCTGGGGGGCGGGGGTCCACCACCCCCCCCCCCCCCCTCTCCTCCCCCATCCTCCTCACCCCCCTCCCTCCTCCTCCTCCCCCTTCCACCTCCTCCTCCTCCTCCTCATCATCATCATCCTTTTCCTCCTCCTACTCCCCCTCCTTCCTCCTCCCTCCTCTCTCCGTTCTTCCATCCTCCCTCCTATATGGGGGCCCTCTCGAGGCCGCCCCAAACCTGCTTCGCGCGGTCGAAAGCGGCCTCAGGATGGATGGATGGATGGATGGATGGACGGATGGACCGCCGATTCGGAAGTGACGACGCGACGCCGCACTCTGGGCACGGAGAAGGGGCGGGCAGCGAGAGCAAGAGGAGGAGGAGGAGGAGGAGGAGGAGGAGGAGGATGAGGAGGAGGAGGAGGAGGAGGAGGAGGAGGAGGAGGAGGAAGGGACCCCCGAAGCCCCACCCCTACCCAGGGCGACCCCGAGATGCGACCGCGGGGGCCCTATGGGCCCTGTGCCTATTGGGGCAGACTTGGGGTCCTCCTGGAGATCCCATCGGGGCCCCCTTGGTCATTATTTGGGCCCTCTGGGCACCTTCCTATGTGGAACCTGTCTGGGGCTATCCTGAAACCCTCTCGGGGACCTCATTGGGCCCTCTTGGCGCCCTTGCGGCCCCGCTCGAGCACCCTAGAGCCCCTTGCAACCCTCCCGGGGCCACTCGGTTTCTGATTGCCACGCGCCCGCCAGAGCCTTGTGCTCCCAGCAGTCCTCGGCATCGTCGCGGCTCGCGCCCGCGCTGCAGAGGGCCCTGATGAACCAGTCGTGGTTCAGCTCGAGGTCCTTGCCCTCCGCGCTGTATTCGATCTCCCTGACGAGCGTGCGGACGCACGACTCGAACTCACGGAAGTTGCCTGACATGGTGTACTCCATCTTGAGCTTCTGGGCCTTCTCTGGGCCCTCGTGCATGAGGTTGCCCCACAGGCCGTTCACCTGGGCTGAGGCAGGGGGGCAGCCCCACGTTTCCGCCCACCCCCCAGGGCCCAACCAGCTTATGCAACAAGCTAGCCAATTGTATAAGCTATTCGACTGCCTTCTCGGGGCCATCTGAAGCTCTTCCTAAGGCCCCAAGATGGCTCCAAGAGGGCCCCGATGGGGGCTCAGGGAAGGCCCCGAGAGGGCCCCAGGAGGGCGTCCCCGATGTCAAGGATGAAGGCCGCCAACTTGACAGCAGCGAGGATTTCTCTGTGCCCCTCTCGAGGCTCTTCAGGCCCCAAGAGGGCCTGACATCGCCCGAAGAAGCTTCCAAGATGGCCCCAAGAGAGCCCCAAGAGGGCCCCGAGAGAGCTCCACAAGGACCTGAAACAAAACGTATGCAAGCGGGGCGTTGCACACGCTTGGTGTCGGGCCTTCCTGGAGCACCCTTGAGGCCCTTGTGGGGCTCTCTTGGAACACCCTTGGGACCCTCTGGGAGCCGTCTTGGACCCCTAGGGCGGGCCCCAAGAGGGCCTCCCCGATGTCGAGGGCGAGGGCCGCCACCTCGACAGCAGCGTGGATTTCTCGGCGCCCATCTCCCCCCCCCCCCCTCAGGCCACGAGAGGGCCCCGACATTGATGCAAAGGGCTTCAAATAAGGCCCCAAGGAGCCCCAGGGGATCACCGAGAGAAATCCGAGGGGACCTGAAACCAAGCGTGCGCAAGCTCGGCGTTGCACACGCTTGGTCTCTGGCCCTCTTGGGGCCCTCTTGGGGCCCTTGCGGGGTCTCTTGGAGCTCCCAGTGGGGCATCTCGGAGCCGCCTTGGGACCCCAGGATGGGCCCCGAGAGTGCATCCCTGCTGCCGAGGACGGGGGCAGCCACCTTGACAGCAGCGGGGTTCTAGTTGGGGCCCCTCTTTGAGCCCTGCGCAACAATCCTCGCTCTTCTGCGCCATGTTCCACGCGAGCGCCCTGTCCCTCTTGCCGCACTCCTTGCGATTCAACGTCTCCCTGCACTGCAGATCCCCGACGCGGACCATCTTCGTGCGGGACGGGCAGGTGTGCGACTTCTTGCAAACCTTCGGAGGCGGCAATGAGTTGCCCGCTCCCGCCCCCCTTTTCCACGGATCTGGATGCGCATAGCTGGCTCGGCCCCACCCCTCCCCGAGGGCTCGCCAGGAGCCCTCGCGAGCCGTCGCGGGCGCCCGCGACCCGCGGGGCCCTGCGGCCCACTCGATTTCGCGGGGGCGCGATCGGGCCCAGGGCGGCGCCCAAGATGGACCCGAGCAACCCCTGGGAGCGCGAACAGAATCATCTCTTGGATTGCGTAACCCTGCCGACCCTTGTCCCAAGTAGAAACTCCAGAGCGCCCCTCCCCTGCTGCTCCGCATCCGTCCGCCTCGTGCTTCGCGAAAAAAATTAAAAAAAGTAAAAAAAAAAAAAGAAAAAAAAAAAAAAAAAAATAAAAAAAAAAAAAAAAAAAAAAGAAAAAAAAAAAAAAATAAAAAATGCTCCTGCTTCGTCAGCCGCGGCGCCGACGGCGTCGGCCCGCGGGCCCTGCGGGCGGGGGGCTGCGGCTTCGGCGGCGGGGGCGGCGGCGCCGCCGCGCGGCCGCGGCCGCCGCGCCCCCTGCCGCCATGGGAGCTCCCTGCCCTGCCGCCGCGGCCAGCGCCCTTGCCGGGGGCCGCCCTGCCCATGCTGCACGAGCGGTGGCAGGCTGGGGTCGCCGAGGCCCCCTGGCACGGTGCCAAAAAGGCCGCAGGCGCACCTGGCGCCGCGGACGCCCAATGGGCACCGCCAACCCCACGGAGACATCGAAATGCGAACGGGCCCCCCGACGACGATCAAACGGTTCAGAAAACGAGCGGGCGACCCGTTCGCAGCCCAAAATCCCTGGCTGGGGGGCAGCAGCAGCATCGCTGCGAAGTTGGCGGGGCGGGCCCTGAACCCTCCCTCTCGGGACGTCGGTGGGCCCCCCCGTGGGGGCGCGATCCGTGCGAGGGGGATCGAAATCAGCGCGTTGGCGCAATGCGAACCGCCCCTCTGGAGCCGTGCGTGGATTTCTCCTACGGGGCAAGATCCAACTGAAAGGTGTGCCGTAATGGAGGGGGGGAGTTATGCGAAATCTGTCTCTTGCGCCGTCCAGGGCCCTATGGGGCCCAAGGCAAAGTCCTTGCCTAACGCATGGTGCGTTCGGCAAGGACGTTGCCTGGCGAAGCGCCTCGGGCGCGATGCGCCCCCGCGCGTGCTACTGGCACAATTTCGAGCTTGCCGACTTCCCGCGCGGCGACATGAAAAACTGTCGTCGTCGAGAAATACGCGCCGCGCCCCGGCGGGAGGTGCATATTTTCCTGTCGTCGCGAAACAGAATTTTGTCGTGGGGTGGAAATTGCGGGATCACTTCGCCTCGCCAGGCGGAACCGGAAAATCGCGGCGAAGCCCCCCTCCCCCCCTCCTCCCCCGAAGCCTTGCTGCCAAGGGCCCTCTTCATTTTTCAGGTTGGCTTAAATATGTTTCGGGCTGGTTCATGTGCGTCCCTGCCTGATGTTGCTGAGTTTCGGGCTGGCTGCGGAATGATTTGGCATGTGCTTGGTGTGTGTCTGGTATGTGTTGGTATGTATTTGCTATGGTTTGGCATGCGTGTGGCATGCATTTGGTATGGTTTGGTATGTTTTGGTATGATGTGGTGCGTGCTTGGTGTGCGAGGTATGTGTTTGGTATATGCTTGGTATGTGTTTGGTATGGTTTGGCATGCTATGGTGTGTGTTTGGTATGTTTTGGTATGTGTCTGGTATGTGGTTGGTATGATATGGTATGTATTTGGTATGTGTTGGAATGTATTTGGTATGATTTGGTATGCGTTTGCTCTGTGCTTGGTATGTTTAGCTAAGGTTCGGTATGTTGTCGGTACTGTGTTGCCATGGTTTGGTATGTTGCCGGTATGATTTGGCATGTGTTTGGTATGTTGTGGTATGGTTTGGTATGTTGTTGGTATGGTTTGGTGTGTGTTTGGCATGTGTTTGGGATGTTTTTGGTATGTTTTTGTATGCTTGGTATGGGTTTGGTATGTGCTTGGTTTGAGCTTGGTATGGTTTGGTATGGTTTGGTACGTTGTTTCGTATGGTTTGGTATGTGTTTGGTATGGTTATGTATGCTTTGGTATGTGTTTGGTATGTGTGTTGCATGGATTTGATATGGTGTGGTATGGTTTGGTATGCGTTTGGTATGGTTTGGTATGTGTTTGGTACGCGTTTGGTATGATTTTGGCTTGTTTTTCGTATGTTTGGTATGTGTTTGGTATGTGTTTGGTACGTTTTTTGTATGTTGTGGTGTGTGTTTGGCATGTAGTTGGTACGTGGTGGTATGTGTTTGGTATGTGTTTGGTATGTGTTCGATGCGTGTCGTTATGTGTTTGGTACGGCATGGTATACGGTTACTACGGTTTTGGTGCGGTCCGATGTGCACATGCAGTATGTGATGGTATGGTGTTGGTACGTGTTGGTATGTTGTGGTATGCGCTTTGTACATGTTGGCGGTAGCCGTTATGGTGTGGCATGTATTTGGTATGGAGCGCTATGGCTTGGTACACGGTGTTTGTATGTGCTGTATGTGGTTCGTCTGGCTTGGCGCGTACTCGCATTTTTGTTTGCATGGTGCGGGGTGTTGCTTTTGTTTTGTTGTTTTGTTTTTTTTGCGCGGGTGGAGGGGGCGAGGGGGGCAAGAGCGAGCGTCCCAAGAGCGGCCCAATAGAGCTTCAGGAAGGTTCCAAGGAGGCCGTATTCTTAAACTTTTCACTGCCATCCATTACCATGGTTTTCGGGCGTGGCTCATCAGGCTTCCGCGCACGTCCTCCTCTTCCTCTCACCTCCCACCTGCTATCTGCGACGCATTCTGGTTAGGCGGGGGGGGCGAGTGGAAAGAGGGCGAGGCGGGGGAGGAATAAGAGAAGGCCGTTTGGGGAGATATCGGGATAGCGACGCCGACGAGGAAGACGGGGATGGCCATGACTGTCGGCATGCGTTGCAACATGTGTTGTGCTAGTATAGGCTGGCGGGGGTAGGTGAATCGTGGGGGAGTTCGGGCAGCGATGTTGGAAACAAGCGATAGCGTTCTGGAGATGACTAGGACAACCCGATACCATCTCACCTGGAACTGATTGCGCACAGAAATCTGATGCACTCTCTGCCAAATGCGCTCTGCATACCGAGTGCGCTAAGCAACGCAGCTGGCCAATGCCAACTGATGGCGTGCCAGCTGGTGACAGGGCGGCGGGCTCCTCGCTCTGGCCTCGTCGAGGCCGACCATGGTGACAGGCTTGACAGGGCGGCGGGCTCCTCACTCTGGCTCATCCTCCGTCTGCATCTGAGGCGGGTGGCGGTCCTCAGCCCTGTTGATCTCAATATGCATCTGGGCGCAGCGCTGGTCGTCTGCGGCGGTGATGCTCTCGGCGGCCCTCTTCATCTGAAGCATCGCCGTCTTCAGCGCCTTGGTGCGCTTCTTCAGCCAGAAAACCTGGATGTTGAGCGAGCGGATGCGCTTGGTCTGGCGCAGGACGGTCCTCTCGAGGGCCCGCGGGCCGGGTTGGCGAAACTCGCCGACCACTGGAAGGATGGGCTCCGCCGCCGCAGGACGCTTCGCAGCCATCGGCGCCCGACTGGCGGTGGAAAGCCGATGCCGATGAAATGGCAGCCCTGCCTGCGCTGGAGAAACATGGCGACGGCCCCAGCGTCACCCCCCTCAAACTCACCCACTCCTCATCGCGAGCAAAGCCGATGCATCACTGTCTACTCGAGCATCGCCGATGCGTGACTCTTCGAATGCACGTCGCCGATGCATCGGTCACCCTCGCTATGCCACGCGCGCAGGATTGCGTGCATCGCCGATGCATACCCTTGTGCTATTTTGACGGACGGTATTTCTTTTAGAAGCGTTACGTGTGGGTGGATGTGCGTTTATATGGTCTTATGTGCGTTGACCCCTCCCGTTTCCAGAACGCTGTTGTAACATGTGTGAATTCGTGAACACATTCATGCATGATCAGGTTTCCCCGTTCGTATTGTTTACGTCGACAGCAGGCGGCGATGCAAGGATTCGAGCTCACCCCATCCGAGCTTCCAAGAAGGACCTGACGTCCTGAAGCTTCGGATTCCTCGTGGCGTGTGAGGTGCCATCGGGGGGGTCCAAATTCAACCAGCAATGAAGAAAAGCGAGCGGCTCCAGAGGTCCAAAATTCCTCTTGGCCGAATCGATGTCACCCCGCGTCTTTCGGCACTCAGCGCCGTGCGCGGGGTTGATGCATTGAATTTTGAAGATCTTGTAAACTGTGTTATGCTGCCCAGAAATGTACACTTGATACGAAATCTTGCAACCATCAAGGCCATCGATCCACTCCCAACGGAGTCGGTTGGGATTGCGGGGCGCGCCAGCGACGGCGCGCGGTGGCGGGCCAGCACTGGCGCCGGCACCGCCCACGTCTCCGTCTGGCGCGGCGGCGGGTGGAGCCCCTGGTGCCGCTGGCGAGCCCTCCGAGCCAAGCTGCTCGCGCAAGCCAACGCCATCGGCTCCACCGTCCGCGCCGCCGCCGCCAGAGACTGGCTGCGAAACAAGAGGCAAGGGTTCATCTCCGAGCGGGCCACCCAAGCGGCTGCCAGCGCTGCGCGCGGGGGCTGAGTCGCGCCCGCGCCGCCGCTGAGGGGCATCCTGGGGCGGCAGAGCTCCGCCGACGCCGTCGTCGCCTCCGCCAGCGCTCGGAAGCGCCAGCAAGGCTGGCGCATCCTCCAACGCCAGGTGGCGCGCCAGCTGCCCCTTCTTGCCGCTGGCCCTGTTGAGCGCCAGCGCGTACTCGATGCTCGACTGGCCAGGCTCGGCTGGGACGCCTCGCAAGAGGCATTCATAGTACTTCATGGGCTGGCGTGAGGGCATGTGCGAGGTGAGGGGAATGCACTTGTCGATGGAAGCCAGCGCCTGGAAGTACTGCTTCATCCTCACGGCCTCGGTCCCGTCCATGTCGCCGACAGCAGTGCTGACGTGGTCAACCTGGCGCTGCACCGCTTTCCAACCCTTCGACTTCAAATGAATCACCACTGCAAGGGCGGGGCAGCGGGAGTCCAAGATGCTGTGCGGTTGGCGAGCGGCCTGCGGCTCAGACAACACCAATGCGCCTGGCTGCGCGCTCGAGGGTTCAGCCTTGCTCCAGTGCTGCATCGTGTTGTAGAACTTTTCAAAAGAAGTGATAGAGAATGGCCGTATCCATTGGGGGGCGTCATCTGCCACTACACGTTTCGAACCAGGGATCATTCCACTCGGCGGCTCCGCGGTGCAGGTCTCCATCACGACGTGGAGGGCCAAAGCGGAAGTGAGCTGCGGGTCGTCGGCACTCTCGACCGTCGGCATGAGGTGGGCACGCGATCTCCCGTGTGCCGCCTCCAATACTTTGAAGAACACCTCCCGTTCAGATACCCTTTTCAGCCCCATCCTCTTGGACATGGGGTGGGTGCGAAAAGACACGCATGACAAACTTAGGTACGTGGCCGCGGGGGGGAGGGGGAGGTGCGGGGGGAGGGCGAATCAAACTATTGCTATGGCTGGGCAGCCGCTCGGCTAGGGAAGGTGCAGGGGGAGATAGCAGGAAGACGAGGGGTTGGAGTGGAGGGAGCTCGTAGGATTCCAGGACGAGGACTCACGGGGAGGAAGAACATGGTTCACCTTGCCCACCCCCCCCCGCCCTCGCAACCCCTCTCTACCGCTCGTTTGCCAAGCGTGCCGTCGCGCACCCTGAGGCTCGACTGCGGGCGATTGCACGCTGTAGTGCCGCCCAGGCTGCGCCAGCGCGACCAGGTACTCCACGTGGAGCCGCTGCATCGGGCCGGCGTGCTCGTGGTTGATCGGCATCGGGTCTGGCTGGGGGCCCGTGATGGAGTTCCACGAGGCCTCGGCCATCGCGTCCTCCCTGTATACCCTCTTGAAAAAAGACGCTAACTTAATCGGGACGGGTTTCCACTGCCTTGGCCCAGGCGGCCTCAATATTCTCTTGAAACGAATCCATTCGAAGCGAATCACATCATCGCCGCGAGGCCCGTAGAGTCTCCGAAATTCGTCGATGTATTGGAATGCTGCCTTCTGCCTGACGCTCTGCTTGACATGCTGTGAACTGCTTCCTGGGGCACGCTTCTTCCCGTGCGTCGTCGCTCTGTGGTACCCCTCGCCGCGGCTCTCGTCCAACGGCGTCAACGCATAGCGTCGCACATGCTCGGCGTGGAGCGGGTCCACTTGGCCGCCATCTGCGATCTGCTGTATGTGATCACCGTGAGCGTTCATCAGCTGCTGTGTGACGAGGTCGTGGTACTGAAAAGCAGCACGACGTACTTTGCGAAGGAACGCCCTGGCACCGCCCCGGGAAAGGGTGTGCACGAATGACCAAGGCGGAGACTCCAGGTACTTGTTGCGAATGAGTATGTTCCCGCCTGCGAACTCCAACATCGCCACCAATGCACCGTGGACTTCTGCGTCCATCCCGACGTCATCAAGCGTGAGCGTCCTCGACCTCGCCATGCGCTGTCTCGACGACTCTCTCACTCGGGCGTATGCTGCCGATAATCTCCGAGAATTATTTTTATATATATATATACAAAAAAAACGATGTGGATGCTGCGCCCTCGGGCCCTCGCTCCAGGCCGCTGCTGGGCGCGCCCTGGGCGCGCGCAAGTCATCCCCCAGAAGCGGTCATGCTCCAGCGGCGTAAAAACATGCCGCCCAGCGTGCACGGTGAGGCACCACAACGCGTCATCTGCCAGGGAGTCGAACACTGCTGCAATCTCGGAGTCCTGGCAATTGCGAAACCACTCAGGCCGAATACACGTGCGGACCGCACGCAGAGAAGACAACTGGCGAACGGTACGTCGTGATCTTGAAGAAGCTGCATAAACACCGCAAGCGTGAAAGCTTCGCAGGCCACTGCGGCCACGTCTGACAGCAATGCTTAGCCAAATTGCCGAACGCATGGCCCCATCCACTCATGCGGATGGCGTTGGGCAAGAGTCTCTCATGTTGCACCACGTGCGCCATGAGGTTGCCGACGGGCTCACCGCGCAACCAGGGCCAGAACGCAGCCCGCAAATTCGGCTACTGAATTGTCATCCGTTCCGTCCCCATGTCGGTCGTCCCTGAAGTAACCTTCTCACAAAAATATTGCAGATCTTCTTCGTCCTGTCCAAATGATATCCACGCGCCCCAGAGTAAGGCAATACCATTTGATATTAAATCTGCATGTCCATAGCAAAGTGAACTGCCAGGAAACGTAACGTGGTAAAACGAGCCGTCCACGCGGAGAACCGACGCGATAGTACCCTGGAATTCCTCTCCGCAGTTCGGGCTCGCATCCGTGAATAAGGCAACGCAATCGAAGCGGTCATGGACCCGATCGGCGCGCCACCTCCGACGGTGAAGGAGCATGGCCAAGATGTCGATGCGCTGCAAACCACTCTCGAGACTCGTCCTCACGGGTGGCACCAACACCGCCCCGACCCCGAAAGCAAACCCTACCCCGAAAGCCCGCGGGAGCCACGAGGGGGATCTATGCGAACCCCCCCGCCACCAAACTAGGAGGCGGGGCGGCGCGCGTCGGGGCGGGCTCGGGGAATGGCAGCGGGCATAAGGGATCGGCGACGGCGTTGGGCCACCAACTCCTGTCAACGTCGCCGATGGCGTCCCTCTCCTCGGCCTCCGCGTCGAGGTCGTACGCGCTGGCGTCGGCCAGCGCCAGCTTGAAGTCTCGAGCCGATCGCAAGTGGCGCCTGGACTTCAGAGCCTTGTAGAACCTGACGGGGTCGGCCTTCCTCTTCCTGTGAGCTGGCTCGGCGTCGCCGCCGCCGACGCTGACCTGCTGGCGCTGGCGCTTGGGCGGCGGCAGCTGCAGCGCGACGTCCTCGTACGAGGGCAGCGCTCCTGGTGCCAGAGGTCGAGCCTGCCTCGCAGACGCCCTGGGCGGGCGATGCGCGCGCCGCCATCGTCGGACGATGGCTCGCGTCGGGTGGTTCGGCACGAGACCTGCCATCATGAATCGAGCGCACAACTTGAACGACGCCAGCACGGCCTCCGAAGTGGACACAAGCACGCTGGCCAGCACAAGAAGACTCAACAAGAATACGTGGCACACTGAGTCCAACACGTCTGCCGCCGCCGAACGGCGGTTCGCAGTGAAACGGGTACCAAAGGCTCTGTCAACAATCATCTCCAGCAAGTTGGGGAGATGCGATGGGTCATCTACGTCTTCTTGCATGCTGGCAGGGACGGGCACGACCTGCGACAGCTGCCAGACGTCGGACACCTCGTAGTGGACAAATCCAAATGCCACTGCAGCTGATGCTGGAGAAGTGACCAGAGCAGCAGCGCGGCGATCCTTGGCGTCGCTACACGACGTCTCGAGAGACCATTGGCACGAACAATACCCAACAACGCTCATGCCACGACCGCCCTCGAACTGATCCACCAAACTCTGAGGCACCACCTCCCCGTCGTCCGGGCGCCCGACAAGCAAGGCAGAAAACTGGCCGTGCGCGGGCGGCGGCGCAGGCACCCGTCTGCGCCGAGGTCGCGCACGCCGATCGGCGACGGTCGGCGGGCCGCCGACGCCGTCGGACTCAACGGCCACAGCGCCGCCGCCAACATCACTGCCAGCGTCGCCCACGTCCCCTCCGATGCCATCTTCGGCGACGGCAGTCTCTGCCATGGGCTCGCTGGAGCCCACGGCGTGGCCAAAGCAAAATGCGCTGAGCCAAAATGGCTACGGAGACGGACAACGAGCAGGGGGGGTCAAATAGCAGCCCAAAAGTCACATCTTAGAGGGTGGGGCTTCTGTACGCCCGAAAACGGTCATATCATCTTATAGGGTGGAGGGTCGGCATAAACCTTAAATCTCAATGTTAAAAGTTTGATGGTGCCCCCCGTAGTGCCAGATCAAGCTCGTTGATTCAACCCTCCGCTTGTTGTTGCGAAGAAGGTTAGGTGGCAACGGTGGACCGAAGGGTCCCAGGCGCCACAAGTGCACGCCCATGGCGCGACATCCGTGCAACTCTTATGAGACCGTGAAGATAGGTAGACGAGGGGGGCGGGGGAGGGTGAGGTGGTATGAACAAGCATGCGAGCGGTCGGGGGTCCGACGACCGCACCTTTCCTCTTCGGCCCACAATGGTTCTTGCGCGGGTGTTCCAGGGGCCCCGACTCGACCGTGGCAGCGGTAGAACCTTGAAAGTTTCATCTTAGAGTTCGGGGCGTCGCTCGTCTCACGCCCCTTCCTCTCCGCAAGCCCCTCTCCCCCCTTCTCATCCACTCCTCCTTCTCCTCCTTCGCCCCATGCAGTGGGACAGAAAATAAGTCGAGACGTGCAATATGGGGACACATTGCAGGAGCTCTAAACCGATATTTTCTCAACCATTCTCAATCATTCTCAAACCCACCCAAAACCCCCAATAGCGGCCCACTGATTTCAACATACGGTGGGCAATACCCCGTCACAGTTAAAGGAAAGCCGTGACGTATCTGCGCGCAGCGGGCGCCATGGCGCGAGCTTCGGGCGGGGGGCAATTGGGCTTAACTGATGTCCGAAGGCCGCGGGGCCGCGGGATGCAACCCTGGACGCCCGCGGCCATCCCTAAATAACATTTTGGGGCTGGGTGAACCTACTCACACGACCCATATGCTTACATGTTACTTGGTGTGCGAATATTGTTTGCCCCGAATCCACCTACGCGAGGAATGCGACGCGGAGTTGCGACACCAGGTAAGACATCGGCGCATGCATGGCGCGTAAAACAAAAGCGCGGCACAAACCAGATCGGGCGCATCATATTCAGTCGCGAAATAACCCAACGCGCCAACCCCGCGCGGGGCCCGCGCAAAGATCACGACGGATTCCTCGGGGGCGCCCAAATGTTCGGGCCAAGCCTTTACATCCCCATGTGTGCATGCATTCGCATGGACCTGTCCGCCGTGAATGTCTAGGCGCAAGAGCTTTCGAATATAAACGGGCTTCAGTTGTGACGGTCTGGTCATGAATCTAACTGAGAATGAATTGGAGTATGAATGAGCCTCAGTAGTACGAGCACATCTCTGCGCATGAGCCTTGGTCCTCCTGGGGCCTCCTGGGGCCTCCTGAAACCTACTGGGGTTTCCTGGAGCCTCCAGGAGCCTTTTGGGGCCTCCTGGGGCCTCCTGGGACCTCCTAGGGAGGATTCGTGCCCCAGGAGGGGCCCGATATACAGCAACAGGCGTACATAAAACATTGCGGATTGGAGCCGCAGGAGAAGGGGGCAATCTATAGGAACACGCGTAAAATGCCAAGGACTCGTGCCCCAGGAGAGGCCCTATAGGTAAGTACACAGGAGAAGGACAATCTATAGAAACATACGTATGACATCAAGGATTCGTGCTCCAGGTGAGGACATATCTATAGGATCATGCGTAAAACACATGGGATTGGAGCCACTCCTGTTGCCTTCTGAGGCCTCCTGATCCTGGGGCCTCTCGGAGCCTCCTGTTGCCTTCCGAGGCCTCCTGGCGTTTCCTCTGGCCTCCTGGGGCCTCCTGTGGTTTCCTGAGGCCTCCCGGAGCTTCCTGGGGCCTCCTAGAGCCTCTTGGGACATCCTGTGGCCTCTTGAGTCTTTCTGTGGCCTCCTGATGCCTCCTGGGACCTCATGTGGTCTCCTAGAGGCCTCCTGGAGCCTCCACATGTTCAAAGCCACCCGCCCTCAATCTGTTAAATTGATGCAAATGTTTAAATCGAAAGTGCGCGGCGCTAAGGAGAGAACCGCATTTTGAAAACGACCCGCCCTCCACATGCGAAATTGCTGCCGTTTCTTAAACTACAGAGTCATAAACAGTGAGGAAGTCTCAGGCGAAACGACCGGCCTACCCCAAAAAAATGCCTCGGGGTGCGACAAGGAGAAATTATGTATGAGGAAACAGAATGGAGGAGGAGGAGGAGGAGGAGGAGGAGGAGGAGGAGGAGGAGGAGGAGGAGGAGGAGAGGGGCCCCTCCTCCCCCCTTAGGCTCAGGCCGAAGGGTCGCGGCGGGGGCGCCGCGGGCCAGCCCCGCCTCCACCTGCTGGGCGTCCTCGGCCTGGCACAGCGCCGCCCACTCCCGCCACCTGCACGCGGGGAGCCAAGGCCGCCACGACGACGACGACGACGACGACGACGACGACGACGACGACGACGACGACGACGACGACGGAGGGCGACAAGGACGACGACGACGACCACGGCGGCCACGGCGGCGGCGACTGCTGGCGGTGGTGGTGAATGAGAAGGATGAGCGTGAGGAAAAGGATGAGGAAGAGGATGAGGAAGGAGCAGAAAGAGGATCAGCAACAGCAAAACCGGGAGCAGGAGGAGCAGGAGGACCAGGGGCTGGCGGATGGAGGGAAGGGGAGGGCGACAACGACGAAGAATTCGGATCTAGAAATGTGGCCCGCGCTGTGGCCAGATCGCCTTTCTGAACGACAGGAACAAAGCGCCGATCCCGAAAGAATGCCAAACCTGCAGCGGGCGACGAGATAGGAAACGACAGGACGCAAGCGGACGGAGAGGAGAAGAAAGGAGGAAAAAACAGCAACCAATTCCGAACAGTGCGATTACGGCAAAGCGTGTACGTTGTGCAACCTAGGTGGGGCAATTCAATTGTGGAAATCTCAATTGTCAGCTCCACTGCCCGCGCAACCAACACACCCACCCACCCACAACTTATTTTACAAAACACATGCGGCGGCGATTGCGATGAGTGCTTGGCGTAGGCTGGTGCATCCCCGCGGCCGCGCTAGCCCGCGCATGCTCGCGCGCGCAGCGGCCAGCTAGTTTGGCGCGACCGACGCGGCCGCGGTGGCGCTGTGGCGCTGACCGCTGGGCACTTCCCAGCGCGCACTGCACTGCGAGTCGGTCATTTGGACGGGCGCGGTATCATGGCAACGTCGACAACGGTAGACACAGTGATCGTAGTAGCGACGCTTGTGGCGATGACAACGGCGACGGCACGGCCAGTGACGGCGTCAATGCTGGTCACGCCGACGACGGTGACGGCGTCGTCGGGTCGGTGATGGAGGTGTTGGCAGGAGTTCGACATGCGCGCGGGGCCGACGCGCGCGAGTGTTCGACATGGTGTTGTTAAACACGGATCGTGCCCCGCAGCACGCGCGCAAGGGCGTTGGAATGATGTCGACCTGCGGCGCGAAATGCCCGTGCGGCAGTCCTGAAAGAACAAAAAATGAAGAAACCTACCTATGGTGTCCTGCAGAATCCGGCAGAGCGCGAGCGCAGTTCGTTTAGCACAACCATATGTGCGTATATGTTTCCGGAGCGCTCGACCTTGGAATCCTTACGGAACCAGAAGTTGGTGACTGATTTCGGCATGCGCGCGCGACGACGCGCGCGTGCCCACTTCGTCCCACAGTCCGCAAGGGATTATTGCGACAACACGCTCGCAAGGGTTTTCGGACGATTTCGGGACCATTTGGTAGCATGGTATGCAAATGTTTTTACGTTATTTTCTATGCGCAATATATATATATATATATATATATATATATATGTATGTATATATATGTTATATATACACATACATACATACATCCATATATTTTTGATATATATATATATATATATATATATATATATCATTAGAACCACGCGCGCTACGTGCGCGCTTAGGTTTTAGTCGCAGATGAGGCACGGGTGCCGCTGTAAGCTCGTCTGTCGTCACAACGTCGATTTCCAGCGTTCTCGGGCCCATGCCATCGACGCGAAGAAACGCGTAGTCAGAACGCTTTCGCTCTGCCGGGGCCGCACTTGAAGGGTGGGAGGGGGAAACAACGATTGAAATTATATGGTCTAGCGATGCCCCGCTCGCTCTGAGGGGGCCTGTCTGGCGCTCTGGTGGGGCCGTCCCAGGAGAGGAGGGAGGAGCACGAAAGCTGAAGGGTGAGGGGAGGAAGAGGAGAGAGGAGGGAATGGAGGCAAGGGGGGGGACGGGAGGGAAGGAGGGGCGAAGGGGGGAGGCCCGGGCCATCAGGGCCGTCTTGGAGCGCTCTAGGCCTCCCGCTCCCGCTCTGTGGCCCAGCTTGGGCCTGTCCTGGAGTTCTCTTGGGCCGTCTGGGACTCCTCCTGGAGTATTTTCGGGCTCCCTGGGGCCGTCTTGGGGCTCTTCTGGGTGCCTCTTCGGCGGTCTCGGGGCGGTCTTGGGGGCGACTGCGGCCGTCTTCGAGCATTGGAAGCTCGAGAACGCGAGTAAGCGAAAAAAATCAAACAAATAAATCAATGATTTGGGCCTCTTTGAGCTCTCTCGGGACGTCTGTCGGAGCTCTCTTGGGACCTCTTGGAGGTATTTTGGGCTATGTTTGCCGTCTTGAGCTCCTCTTGGGCCACGGTGGATCATCTCGGCAGTCCTGGAGCGCCCTGGGGCTTCCCGCTCCCGCTCTGTGGCCCAGCTTGGGCCTGTCCTGGGGCTCTCTTGGGCAGTCTTGGGCTGCTCTTGGGCAGTCTTCAGGCTCTCCGGGGCCGTCTTGGGGCTCTTTGGGGGGCCTCTTCGGCGGTTTGGGGGAGATCTTCGGGGCGTCTTCGGCCATTTTGGAGCGTTGAAAGCTCGAGAACGCGAAAAAAGCAAAAAACATAAGAAAAAACTACCGAGAATCAAGGATATGGGCTTCTTCGGGATCTCTCGGGACGCCTTTCGGAGCTTTCCTGGGGCCTCTTGGAGGGCTCTTGGGCTGTGTATTGGTCGTGTCGGCCCCATCTGGGGCCACGTTGGGGCCATCAGGGCCGTCTTGGAGCACCTTGGGGCCTCCCGCTCCCGCTCTGGGGCCCGGCTTGGGCCTGTCCTGGGGCTCTCTTGGGCCGTCTGAGGCTCCTTCCAGAGGGGGGTATACAAAGGCCCACGGGGCTTACGTGGCGCACGCCACTACCTCATACAGTCAGCCCGCATCACAAGGACGCACGATAAGGAGGCAAGGGCCTTGGAAAGCCATTTGGGAGCCTTCGAGCGGGGCGCGGTCAACTAAAGTGGCCAAGGATGGACCGAGGAAGCGAGGATGCAAAGATACCTTTGGAAAATTGCCCATCCCGAGTATGCCGGGTTGCCCATACGGAGAACGCGAATACCTGGGGGCCGCCCAAGACGGCCACGGGCGCCTGGCTATCGCCGCCACCAGCAGGGCAAGACCGAGGGCTGCGCCCAACGACAGAGGTACCCCCCCCGCCGATACGAGCGTCACACGGTCCAGCCCCAGACCCAATGCGGCTGCCGAGGAAGAGATGGCACTCCTTTGCCTTTCGAATGCAAGGCCCGGGCTCTCTCAGGACGCCTCTCGGAGCTTTCCTGGGGCCTCTTGGGACCTCTTGGCATGTGTGTTGCCGTGTTGGGCCCATCTGGGGCGACGTTGGGGCCATCTGAGCCGTCTTGGAGCGCCTTGGGTCCTCCCGCTTCTGCTGGCCCAGCTTGGGACTGTCCTGGGGCTCTTTTGGGCCGTGCGGGACTCCTCCTGGGCAATTTTCGAACTCCCTGGGGCCGTCACTTGGGTGTCTTTTGTGTGCCTCTTCGGCGGTCTTGGAGCGGTCTTGGGGGCGTCTTCTGCCGTCTTCGAGTATTGGAAGGTCGAGAGCGCGAGAACATCGAACAAACCAGTATGATTTGGGCCTCTTGGGCTCTCTCGATTGCAAACGAACGAGTCGATTGCAAAGTTACTTGCTATGAACTTGAAGCCTCTCATATCGGATGTTCGTACGTTGCAAGATTATGTCGCTCGCATCGAGACGAACTTCGACAATATGAGTGCTGAAGTGCACGCTCGTTTCGAATATGTGGAGTCGGACATGAAGGCCCAAAAGCTACAAATGGAGGAGCTACATGCCGCTTTGTCGAGGGGCGTCTCACGTGCAAGTTTGCTCTCAGGAGCCACGAAGCCAGACAATGGCAATGAGATGGAGGCCGAGCTCAATGCCAAGATTGCTAAGCTCGAGGCTCAGCTTGGCAAGCTCGGCCATAACTCGTTCACAGCTCTCTTCGGTGGCCTTGGCGGTGAGTGGAGCGAGGTTGATGCTTGCAAATGGTTGTGCAACGTGCTCTCTGCTGGTGGGGGACCTGTCCCAGCCTCAGTTTTTGCGAAAGGGTCATTCAATGGTTTGTTGTTTGCCCAGTTCTCAGCAGAGGCAGAGAGAGAGACAGAGCGATTCATAAGATCAGGGACAGCGGCCATGAATGGAACGGTACTCGCGTGTGGGCTAACATCGATCGTCCTTTGGAGGAGCGTCTTCCCATGTCGTTCACTTTTGCCGTTCAAAAGGTGATGGTGGAATGGGGATGGTCGAAAACTGCTCTTTGGGTGGATCGCGATACGGCCACGCTCTTTCTTGGCGCAGGGAAGGTTCTTTCCTCCATGGTTCGGGCCGGCACTTTCGAGATCGATTTCGGAACCAGCAGGAGGAGCTTCGTTCCGAAGAGCTTGACAACATGTTCTCGAAGGCCAAGGAAAAGCTGAACAACAAGCAGCAGCAGAAGGGCAAAGGGCACGAGAAAGGCTTCACCAAGGGCAAGGGCAAGGGGAAAGGAGCATCCAAGGGATGGTAGGGACAGCACCGATCGGACGAACAAGGCAGATTCACAGAATTCAGTATTTATTGCAACAATGTACCATATACACAATTCCGACAGGCAAGCACAACTTTTGGGCGAACTAGAAAATATCGAATGGGACTTTATCTGTTTATCGGAGGCGCGTGCCAAGAATGATGATGTGGATTTGGACGGAGGGCATCGTTTGATCGCGGCTTTGGGAGAACAAGCATGTGCCAGCACCGCTGTGGTGATTCACGCCAGACATGCCGATGTTGTTCAGGGTTTCCGCTCTCACGACGGGCGGGTTTTAGCAGTTGACGTGCGTTTGCACGCTTTCCTTTTGACAATAATTGCCGTGTATATGCCTCATGCCAGCCGGGTATCCGCACGACGAGCTTGTGGAGTGCTACGTCCATCTGCAGAAGGAGCTAGACATTGCACGTGGCGGGAGGAGATGCGTGATCATTGGCGGAGACTTTAACACCCAGTACGACGTCGGACGGCGAGGGTCTCTGCTCCAGGAGTTCTTTCAATCCAACAACATGGTGGCGGGAAATGTGGTAGACCGAGTAAATGACGATCTGAATGTGCCGTGGACGTTCGAATCTTCGTTGGGACTCAAGCGGCGTATTGATTACATCTTTTGCGATGCTCGTTGGATCCCGTTGTCTTGTTGTCCTATTCGGAGTCTTGATATGGGTTCTGACCATAGGACTGTGCATGCCATAGTTCACCATTCTCTGCCCGAGCAGCGCAAGCAGACGAACGGGCAGCTTCGTCGAAGATGGAAGCCTACGCTCGAACCAGATCGTCGCGACCATAAGTACGAGGCTCTGGTGGGAGATCATTTGCAAAATTCAGGTGCGCCATTGAGAGACGTCGAAACTGCTGTGACAGCTGCGGCAGCTGAAGCCGCAACGCATCAACTTGCTGATGAGCGATGGCCTTGGCGAGAACACACAGTTCAACATCTTCGCAAGAAAAGGCGGGAGACGACAGACAAGGCCGAGAGGACGCAATTGTCCAAAATGATCAACAAGGAACTCCCGAAACACATGCGAAAGTATCCCACCAGCCCTCTGGGCGTCGGTGGTTTAGGGCGTTTCCTCTTCCACCCCTCCCTCTTCCCCTTCGGGGAGGGGTTTACCCCTCCCCCTACCCCCTCCCCACTGACCTGGACAGGAGGGGCGGGGAGCGGTCAGAGCGTCCAAAACGGCTTCGGCGAGGAAGCCAAAATCATTGATTTTACTATGGTTTTGGCCCCATTTTGGCCTTCTGAGGGGGCAGCGCTAATTAGATCTCCCCTCTTCTTTCATCGATTTCCTCCACGATGGCCGCAAGATGCCCCCAGGATGCCCCAAGAGGCCCCGAGATGGCCCCAAGATGGCCCCATGTGGCCCCAAGAAGCTCCCAAGAGGCCCCCAGGATGCCCCCAAGAGGCTCCCAAGAGACCCCCACGAGGCCCCAAGAGACCCCCCAGAGGCCCCAAGAGAAGCTCCCAAGAGCCTCCTGGGGGGGGTGGCACTGCTTCAGATGACTCCAAGAGCGCCTGGGAGAGCCCAAGATGACCTCCAAGATGGCTCAAGATATCCCAAGATGCCTCAAGATGGCTCCCACGATGCTCCAAGAGGCCCCAAGACCGCTTCAGGACGGCTCCAAGTGGCCAAAGAGCTCCCCCAGGAGGCCCCGAAGAGGCCAAAATCCTTCCAAAACCTTCGGAAAATCAACATTTTGGGCTTTCTCGCCTTTTCGCTTCCGATGGCCATCCGAGGCTTCAAGATGACTCCAAGATGGCCCAAGAGGGCTCCAAGAGCGCTCTGAAGGCTCCCAAGAGCGCTTCAAGAGGGCCCCACGAGGCGCCCATGAGGCCCCAGGAGGCCCCAACAAGCGCCCCAGAGGCCTCCAAGAGGCCCCCAAGAGACCCCCAAGAGGCCCCAAGAAGCTCTCCAAAGCACCCAAAACGCTCTAAGAGGCGTCCGGGACCGCCAAGAAGCCCCTAAGACGCTCCAACCGGCCTCCACTGGGGTACCCTTCCTTTGTGTGCTGCCCACTTCCCTGATCAAGGCACTTCCTCTGGGCATCGTTTCTGGATGGGCTGGTGGGGTTACGCGAAGCGTCTAGAATTTCGACGACCGGGCGCAACAGCAGTTGGAGAAATTCACGGGCATCAAACACCTACCTCGTCTTCACATGTTTCCCGCTCAACAGAGCCGCCAGTGCCCGATTGCAGCCGACGCTTTCCGTACATCCTTGCAGGAAGTATTCAAAACTGACAGCGCGCAGCAACGAGGCGAGTGGTCTAGCTCTTACTGCAACAACGGTTGGCACGACATTCCTGACTTTTCCCTTTCGGAAATGAGGGGCGCTATGGCGCGGATGGGACGAAGTAAGTGTGCAGACAAGGCAGGGGTCATTCTGGAGATGTTCTTGCACGGGGGAGACGTCTTGAAAGATATGGTGATGGAAGACCTGAACGAAATTATCCGTGCCGGATTCATGGAACCAGCTTGCCGAGAGACGTTCTTCATGATGCTACCCAAGTCTGGAGATCGACGGGAGGCGAAGAATTGGCGCCCACTTGCGGTGCTTCGCATCACGTACAAAATCTGTTTGAGAATGAGATTCGAAAGATTACGGCTTATTCTCGACGCCGAGCAGCCAGAGGATCAGGTCGGCTTCAGACCGAAACGATCCGTAGATGATGCATTTGTCGTGCTGGAAGAAATTTGCTCCAAATGCTGGGAGTGGGCTAAACCGATATGGGTAGACAGTATCGATCTTACTAAGGCCTTCGATCGCATCGAGCACCACTCTCTGTTTGAGGCGCTGGACCGGCAAGGTGTCCCCGAGCCATATCTGCGGCTTCTCTCCGACGTTTACGACCAACAGACAGGCGTGGTCAACGGCAGTGAGCCTTGCGACATCACGCGCGGGGTGAAACAAGGCGACGTCTTGTCATCGCTTTTGTTCAATGCCGGGCTGGAGGACGCGATCCGGCGTTTCAAGAGCAGCTTCCCTGACAGTGGAATCGACGTAGGAGGGCCAGAGCGATTGAGCAACATTCGCTATGCGGATGACATTCTCCTATACGGGAACTCGGCGGATGAGTGCGCCGTGATGCTCCGAGCGTTGATCGACGAGCTTGCCGCGTGCGGTCTGTCGTTGAACGCCAGCAAGACAAAAGGTCTTCACCAATGACATTGCCTGCGCCTGCGCGGAACAGCCAGTGCCCTTTGGTTTCGACGGCCATGATTTGTTTGTGATGATAAGCGCGACTGCCACAAGTACCTTGGCAAGAAGTTTAGTGGCAATGTGAAGAAGCGGTCCCTGTGCAACCTGAACTACCGCTTGGAATGCGCATGGAGCAAGTATCATGAAAACAAACATATATTGTTGAACAAAGCAATCTCGTTGAAGTTACGGTTGAAGTTGTTCAACGCGGTTGTCACGCCGACCGCAGCCTTTGGCATATTACTGCTCTCGCCCAGCAGCAGCGCGACAGAATAGCATCAACGCGTATGCAGACGCTTCGCAAGATTGTTGGTTTCAACAAACTTCCAACAGAGTCCTGGGAGGACGCTGGCAGACGGTGCAAGGAAAAATTACGACATGCATTGTCAATTATATATGTTCCGGATTGGGTTGCGTGCATCGACCGTGCACGTTAGCGGTTGTTGACCAGAATCGCGGCGCATCCTTGCAGCTGGCCGCACCAAGTGTTGGCGCGGACCCCACAAGGATCTGTTCGGCGACGCGGTCGTCCCAAAACCCGGTGGACCGACAGCGTGTCTGCTTTTCTGCGCAGCAAGGAAGAGCTGATTTTGGCACAAGCATTCCGAGAGTTTTCACGAATGAAGTGGTCCATGTTGGAGAAAGAGTTCCGTCGCCCTCCCCCCCTAGCCTCGCCCTCCTTTTTCCCTCCTCCTCCCCTCCCCTCAAGCACGCCTGTCAATACTGCATCCAATTTTTCTCCTTCGCCGCCAGCGTTGCTCGCCATGGCAAGCCTGTTACCTAACAGCTTGTTCTGATAGGTTTCTAGTGGTGTCAAAAGGGAGCAGCAGATGACTCCACAGGGGGGTCTGGGCGGGTGCCGGACAGGGTGCCGCAGAAGTCGTTTTAAGCCAACAGTCGCACACTTCGTGCTCTTCGACTTCCCAGAACTCCATTCCCGGGCCACATTCTGAATGCCCGGAGCCAACTGTAGGCCACTTCGTGCTCTTCGAGTTCCCAGAACTCCATTCCCGGGCCACATTTTGAATGCCCGGAGCCAACTGTAGGCCACTTCGTGCTCTTCGAGTTCCCAGAACTCCATTCCCGGGCCACATTTTGAATGCCCGGAGCCAACTGTAGGCCACTTCGTGCTCTTCGAGTTCCCAGAACTCCATTCCCGGGCCACATTTTGAATGCCCGGAGCCAACTGTAGGCCACTTCGTGCTCTTCGAGTTCCCAGAACTCCATTCCCGGGCCACATTTTGAATGCCCGTAGCCAACTGTAAGCAACTTCGTGCTCTTCGACTTCCCAGAACTCCCATTCCTGGGCCACATTTTCAGCAGGGGCAAGAGCACGACGAGGAGGAGGACGAGCAAGACCAGGATGACGAGGACGAGCAGGAGCAGGACGAGGAGCAGGAGGAGCAGGAGAAGAAGGACGAGCAGGAGGAGGAGGAGGACGAGCAGGAGGAGGAGGACGACCAGGAGGAGGAGGACGACCAGGAAGAGGAGGAGGAGGAGGAGGAGGGGGGAGGAGGGGAGGGGGAGGACTCAGGAGGAGGAGGAGGAGGAGGAGGAGAGGAGGAGGAGGAGGAGGAGGAGGAGGAGGAGGGCGAGGAGGAGGAGGAGGAGGAGGAGGAGGAGGAAGAGGAGGAGGAGGAGGAGGAGGAGGAGGAGGAGGAGGGGGGAGCACCAGGAGGAAGGCTCGAGGACCACCAGGAGGAGGAGGAGGAGGAGGAGGAGGAGGAGGAGAGAACACCAGGAGGAGGAGGACGAGCAAGACGAGGAGGACGAGAACGAGGACGACCAGGAAGAGGAGGAGGAGGAGGAGGAGGGGAGGGGGAGGACTACCAGGAGGAGGAGGAGGAGGAGGAGGAGGAGGAGGAGGAAGAGGAGGAGGAGGACGAGGAGGAGGAGGAGGAGGAGGACGAGGAGGAGGAGGGGGGGGGAGAGCACCAGGAGGAGGAGAACGAGGACCACCAGGAGGAGGAGGAGGAGGAGGAGGAGGAGGAGGAGAGAGCACCAGGAGGAGGAGGACGAGCAAGACGAGGAGGACGAGAACGAGGACGAGCAGGAGGAAGAGGAGGAGGAGGAGGAGGAGGAGGAGGAGGAGGGAGGAGCAGGAGAAAGAGGAGGAGGAGGGAGGAGCAGGAGAAAGAGGACGAGCAGGAGGAGCACGAGGACGAGCAGGAGGAGGAGGAGGAGGAGGACGAGCAGGAGGGGAGGGCGGCCGGCTGCCCCGGCCGGCTGCCCCGGCCGGCTGCCCCGACCGGCCGCGCTTGCGCCCGGCCGCGGAGCGCGGTCAAGGGAAGGGGGCGGGGGCGGGCGGTCAAGGTTGATACCCCCTCCTCGCTCGTTCCACTGCCTGCTCGCAGCAGTGGCACCAGCACATGCACAAGAGATTCCTGCATGAACTGTTGTACTTGCATATCTGATGGCCTTCGGCCAAGGTCGTGCGCACCAGGGCTCTGAGGAAGGCTCCCTGCGCCCTTCTGGGGAGCCCCTCTGGGGAGCCCCTCGGACGAATTATTCGGGCCTTCTGCTCGCCATGTCGGGCCTTCCTGGGGGACAGACACACCGGGCGAATTATTCGGGTCTTCTGCTCGCCATGTCGGGCCTTCCTGGGGGACAGACACACAAACGTGGGCCTCTCATATGTGCGCGCCGACTTAGGGCGACGCATGTGCCTGGTCCAGCACGCGCGGTGCCCCCGGGGAGGGGTTGCGGTTTTGCCAGATTGTGAGGACGCTTCAGAGCGGAACGCCCCTCCACATCCTTCCTGATCCCTCACTCATTTCAGCCCGCGCTCCCTCAGGTGCACACTGCCGGCGCCAGCGCGAAGATAACAAGCACCTGGGGGGCGCCCCGTTCCGCGAATCCCACTGCAGAGCGGGGATCTCGACCCCCCAATGGGATTCGTGGAGCGGGGGGGGCCTTGAGAGGCCGAAGCATTTTTTGGGGCGGGGGGGGCTGCCCCGTTCCCTCGGATGGGCACAGCCCCCCCCTCGCCGGCCTCCTCTCCTTGATCCCTCCTCCTAACGTAACGCGCCCGCTTTAAGTTAGTGCATATGATACATCGACATGCTGTTCGACCCAGAGATGCTCCTACACATGGCTGTTAGGTTGCTTTGCCGGGATAATTTTGCAGTTTCGCCGTCCTCACGAGTGGGGCGTGACGCTTTGAGGCGTCCGATCGGACCTTTGCTTCCTGGGCTCTCTCGGGGCATCTCTCGGAGCTCTCTTGAGCACTCTTGGAGACCTCTTGGCCTCTTCGGCCTCCCGCTCCCGCTCTGTGGCCCAGCTTGGGCCTGTCCTGGGGCTCTCTTGGGCAGTCTTGGGCTGCTCTTGGGCAGTCTTCAGGCTCTCCGGGGCCGTCTTGGGGCTCTTTTGGGGGCCTCTTCGGCGGTCTCGGGGCGATCTTCGGGGCGTATTCGGCCGTCTTGGAGCGTTGGAAGCTCGAGAACGCGAGAAAGCGAAAAACACATGAAAAAACGACCGAGAATCAAGGATATGGGCCTCTTCGGGCTCTCTCGGGACGACTTTCGGAGCTTTCCTGGAGCCTCTTGGAGGGCCCTTGGGCTGTGTATTTGCCATGTCGGGCCCTTCTGGGGCCACGTTGGGGCCATCAGGGCCATCTAGGAGCGCCTGGGGGCCTCCCGCTCCCGCTCTGGGGCCCAGCTTGGGCCTGTCCTGGGGCTCTCTTGGGCCGTCTGAGGCTAGTCCCGGGCAATTTTCTGGCTCAGTGGGGCAGTCTTGGGGCTCTGTTGGGCGCCTCTTCGGCGGTCTTGGGGCGGTCTTGGGGGCGTCGTCGGCTGTCGTGGATCGTCGGAAGGTCGAAAACGCGAGACACCGAAACACATCTAAAAAAACATGAAAATCAAGGATTTTGGCCCGGAAGTCTCTGGAGGCCTCTTGGAAGCCTCTTGGGCCGTGTATTTGCGGTCTGGGACCCATCTGGGGCCGTTGGGGCTATCTGGGCTGTCGTGGAGGGGCTTATCGAAGTTTCCCAGGGGCTTCTTGGAGCGTCTTGGAGCTCTCTGGGGCAGTCTGGGGGCTCCACGGCCCCTCTGGGGTGCTCTAGGAGCGGTCTGGAAACCCCGGTCCTAAAAAAAACAGTTTCCCGAAGAATTCTCAAGAGCGCGGGCGCAGGCTGTTGTTGAAAACCCTTGTTGCGAAACCATGTGTTGTTTATAGGTTTTCGTGACAATGGATTTTGAAATCCTTACGGAAGCTTGGTTTGTTTGACGGATTTCGGCATGCGCGCGACGACGCGCGCGTGCGCACATGGTGCCGTTTCATTGCAAGCGATTCGCGAAAACTGCTAATGCTTGGTAAACGGGTGCGTGCGCATAGTTTTTTCTGTTGCAGAAGATGATAAAGGGGGGACATAAGGAAAACGAGCAAGGAAGCATAATCATCCGAAAACTGCCATGCGCGAGGCTGGGCCGATAACTCGGGGGGGGATGGGGATAGAATCGAATTTGTTTTCAGAAAAGAGATATGTGGTGCAACCTATGTTCTGCTATCTATGGTGTGCAATCTACGGCTTGCATTCTCCAAGCAGAGCCAGGCAACGCCCAGACGACGGGTGGCGACGGGGCGGCGACGGCGACCATACGGCGGCGGACCCGACATAGGGTCCCAGACGACGGGCGGCGACGAGGCGGCGACGGGGCGGCGACGGCGACGACGGGCGGCGACGTGGCAGCGACGGGGCAGCGACGGCGACAAAGCGGTGGACCCGACACCAGAGCCCAGACGACGGGCGACGACGAGGCAGCGACGGGGCGGCGACAGCGACAACAAGGCGGCGGACCCGACACCAGGGCCCAGACGACGGGCGGCGACGAGACGGAGACGGGTCGGTGACGGCGACAACCCCGACACTGGGGACTGGGGCCCAGTTCCGCATGGAAAAATAAGAAGCCCACAATGCAAGAAATGTTTCAGAAAAATGACGGAGGAAAGAAACAATTACGTAGCACTCCAGAACTGCGCGAGAGGGCTAGGAAGCGTTTTGCGACTGCGACGCGATTGTGAAAATCTCTGGCTGCCCCGCAATCGAAGCAGCGCGGCGTCCGGGGCAGTCCTACGCCTTGCAAGCGGAGAGCTGATCTCGCACCTTGTGCAAAACTGAAGGCTGGACTGCCGAAGACTTTGAACAGTGCGGGCAAAGTAGTGAAAAATCACGGCGCATCGCGCTCCCAAAGAGTCGGGAACGGATCAGGCGCCGTCAACCTTGGCCATGTGGCAGCACAGGTCCACGAGGCGGTTGGAGTAGCCCCACTCGTTGTCGTACCAGGACACCAGCTTGACAAAGGTGTCGCTGAGGGAGATGCCAGCGCTGACGTCGAAGATGGACGAGGCCTTGCAGCTCACAAAGTCCGTGGACACCACCTTGGTGGGAGGGCGCGGGCCAGCCACGTCGTGACACCGATACTGGCCAGGCGTCGCCGTCGCCGTCGTCGTCTTCGTCTTCGTCGTCGTCGCTGTGACAAGATCGGTGGGTGCGGTTTCCCCCGGGCCTCGCCAGGAGGCTCGCGCACCGATCCTGGGCCCAGGGTCGGCTCGGCCACGATCGGTGCCGGCTGCCGGCGGATACCCAGGTCGCCTGACCGTGCGCATCGCGCCCCGCCATGCGCGGCTGCCTTCGAGCCCTCGCGCAGCCCTCCTGGACAAGGCCAGCTCTCGGGCCCAGACCGCGACGCGCGAAGCGCGGCTCTCTTCCCGCCCCCGCCGGCGACCCAGGGATGATTGGCGTCCCCCGACACCTCCTCGTCGGTCCAGTCCAGGACGCCCTTCATCGGGCCCGCGGCGGCCTCCTTCACGGCTGCCACGATCTCGTCGTACTTCGCGCCCTTCTCCAGGCGGCACGTCAGATCCACCACGGACACGTCCGGCGTGGGCACGCGGAAAGCCATTCCTGTGAGCTTGCCGTTCACCGCCGGGAGGCACTTGCCCACCGCCTTGGCGGCGCCTGTGGAGGACGGGATGATGTTCTGCGAGGCGCAGCGGCCCCCGCGCCAGTCCTTGCCGCCGCGGGACGGGCCGTCCACCGTGAGCTGCGTGGCCGTCATCGCGTGCACCGTGGTCATGAGACCCTCCACGATGCCGAACTTCTCGTGCACCACCTTGGTCAACGGGGCCAGGCAGTTCGTGGTGCAGGACGCGTTGGACACCACGGTGTCCGAGGCCTTGTACTCGGTGTGGTTCACACCGACGACGTAGATCGGGACAGCGTCCTTGGGAGGGGCAGAGATGATGACCTTCTTGGCGCCACCCTTGATGTGCAGCTCAGCCTTCTCCTGGGCAGTGAACACGCCGGTGGACTCGCAGATGTAGCTGGCGCCCGCGGCGCCCCACGGGATGGAGGCCGGGTCCTTCTCGTGGAACACCGCGATGTCCTTGCCGTCCACGATCAGGAACTCCTTGCCGTCGGCCACCTTCGTGGCGATGGTGCCCGGGTAGCGCTTGTGCACGGAGTCGTACTTGAGCATGTAGACCATGTACTCGAGGTCCATGAAGGGGTCGTTGATGGCCTTCAGCTGCACCTCCGGGTTGCCGAGCGCCGCGCGGCACACCAGGCGGCCGATGCGGCCGAAGCCGTTGATTCCCAACGTGGCCGGCATGGTGTTCAAGTAGCACGCAGGCAGGAGGGCAGGGCGGAACCTAATCTGGAGCCAGAACGGCCTGAACCAAAACTGGAGCTAGTCCCACCAGCCCTCCAGGGCTGAGGTGGTCTGAAGCGGCTCCTCTTCCAACCCCCTTCTTCCCCGTCGGGGGGGGGGGGCGTACCCCTCCCCCGATCCCATGTCGCAAGACTCCCCCACTCGCCTCATCAAGGATACCGAAAAGGAGGGACACCAGGCCCGACGAGTGCAGCTGCCGTGCTGCCGTGCTGGGATGCCATGCTCCTTGATATTATTCTTGGCTGGTCTTCCGTGCTGCGTTTTTCGTGCCTGGACTGCTGTGCTGAGGTGTCCTTGGAGGCCGCTTGGAGGCCTTTTTCGGGCCTCTTGGATGCCTCTTGGGGCCTCTAGTGGGCCTCTCGGGGGCCTCTTGGGGCCCGCCTGGGGGCCTCTTGGAGACTTCTTTGTGGCCTGCGTCTGGCATCAACCAGGCAAGCGAGACAAGCAGGGAGCGCGAAAAGGGAGAAGCAAGGGAGAAGAGACCAGGATGGATGAGGCGAAAAAGGAGGAAGGAGAACAGAGCAGCAGCATGTGCAAAACGAAACTCCAAAATTACGGACGGCAAAAGTAAGGATGCAGCACTCCAGAACTGCGCGAGAGGGCTAGGAAGCGTTTTGCGACTGCGACGCGATTGTGAAAATCTCTGGCTGCCCCGCAATCGAAGCAGCGCGACGTCCGGGGCAGTCCTACGCCTTGCAAGCGGAGAGCTGATCTCGCACCTTGTGCAAAACTGAAGGCTGGACTGCCGGAAGACTTTGAACAGTGCGGGCAAGGTAGTGAAAAATCACGGCGCATCGCGCTCCCAAAGAGTCGGGAACGGATCAGGCGCCGTCAACCTTGGCCATGTGGCAGCACAGGTCCACGAGGCGGTTGGAGTAGCCCCACTCGTTGTCGTACCAGGACACCAGCTTGACAAAGGTGTCGCTGAGGGAGATGCCAGCGCTGACGTCGAAGATGGACGAGGCCTTGCAGCTCACAAAGTCCGTGGACACCACCTTGGTGGGAGGGCGCGGGCCAGCCACGTCGTGACACCGATACTGGCCAGGCGTCGCCGTCGCCGTCGTCGTCTTCGTCGTCGTCGCTGTGACAAGATCGGTGGGTGCGGTTCCCCCCGGGCCTCGCCAGGAGGCTCGCGCACCGATCCTGGGCCCAGGGTCGGCTCGGCCACGATCGGTGCCGGCTGCCGGCGGATACCCAGGTCGCCTGACCGTGCGCATCGCGCCCCGCCATGCGCGGCTGCCTTCGAGCCCTCGCGCAGCCCTCCTGGACAAGGCCAGCTCTCGGGCCCAGACCGCGACGCGCGAAGCGCGGCTCTCTTCCCGCCCCCGCCGGCGACCCAGGGATGATTGGCGTCCCTCGACACCTCCTCGTCGGTCCAGTCCAGGACGCCCTTCATCGGGCCCGCGGCGGCCTCCTTCACGGCTGCCACGATCTCGTCGTACTTCGCGCCCTTCTCCAGGCGGCACGTCAGATCCACCACGGACACGTCCGGCGTGGGCACGCGGAAAGCCATTCCTGTGAGCTTGCCGTTCACCGCCGGGAGGCACTTGCCCACCGCCTTGGCGGCGCCTGTGGAGGACGGGATGATGTTCTGCGAGGCGCAGCGGCCCCCGCGCCAGTCCTTGCCGCCGCGGGACGGGCCGTCCACCGTGAGCTGCGTGGCCGTCATCGCGTGCACCGTGGTCATGAGACCCTCCACGATGCCGAACTTCTCGTGCACCACCTTGGTCAGCGGGGCCAGGCAGTTCGTGGTGCAGGACGCGTTCGACACCACGGTGTCCGAGGCCTTGTACTCGGTGTGGTTCACGCCGACGACGTAGATCGGGACAGCGTCCTTGGGAGGAGCAGAGATGATGACCTTCTTGGCACCACCCTTGATGTGCAGCTCAGCCTTCTCCTGGGCAGTGAACACGCCGGTGGACTCGCAGATGTAGCTGGCGCCCGCGGCGCCCCACGGGATGGACGCCGGGTCCTTCTCGTGGAACACCGCGATGTCCTTGCCGTCCACGATCAAGAACTCCTTGCCGTCGGCCACCTTCGTGGCGATGGTGCCCGGGTAGCGCTTGTGCACGGAGTCGTACTTGAGCATGTAGACCATGTACTCGAGGTCCATGAAGGGGTCGTTGATGGCCTTCAGCTGCACCTCCGGGTTGCCGAGCGCCGCGCGGCACACCAGGCGGCCGATGCGGCCGAAGCCGTTGATTCCCAACGTGGCCGGCATGAAGTTCAAGTAGCACGCAGGCAGGAGGGCAGGGCGAAACCTAATCTGGAGCCAGAACGGCCTGAACCAAAACTGGAGCTAGTCCCACCAGCCCTCCAGGGCTGAGGTGGTCTGGCGCGGCTCCTCTTCCAACCCCCTTCTTCCCCGTCGGGGGGGGGCGTACCCCTCCCCCGATCCCATGTCGCAAGACTCCCCCACTCGCCTCATCAAGGATACCGAAAGGGAGGGACACCAGGCCCGACGAGTGCGGCTGCCGTGCTGCCGTGCTGGGATGCCATGCTCCTTGAAATTATTCTTGGCTGGTCTTCCGTGCTGCGTTTTTTCGTGCCTGGACTGCTGTGCTGAGGTGTCGTTGGAGGCCGCTTGGAGGCCTTTTTCGGGCCTCTTGGATGCCTCTTGGGGCCTCTAGTGGGCCTCTCGGGGGCTGCCTCTTGGGGCCTCTAGTGGGCCTCTCGGGGGCCTCTTGGGGCCCGCCTGGGGGCATCTTGGAGACTTCTTTGTGGCCTGCGTCTCGCATCAATCAGGCAAGCGAGACAAGCAGGGAGCGCGAAAAGGGAGAAGCAAGGGAGAAGAGACCAGGATGGATGAGGCGGAAAAGGAGGAAGGAGAACAGAGCAGCAGCATGTGCAAAACGAAACTCCAAAATTACGGACGGCTAAAGTAGGATGCAGCACTCCAGAACTGCGCGAGAGGGCTAGGAAGCGTTTTGCGACTGCGACGCGATTGTGAAAATCTCTGGCTGCCCCGCAATCGAAGCAGCGCGACGTCCAGGGCAGTCCTACGCCTTGCAAGCCGAGAGCTGATCTCGCACCTTGTGCAAAACTGAAGGCTGGACTGCCGGAAGACTTTGAACAGTGCGGGCAAGGTAGTGAAAAATCACGGCGCATCGCGCTCCCAAAGAGTCGGGAACGGATCAGGCGCCGTCAACCTTGGCCATGTGGCAGCACAGGTCCACGAGGCGGTTGGAGTAGCCCCACTCGTTGTCGTACCAGGACACCAGCTTGACAAAGGTGTCGCTGAGGGAGATGCCAGCGCTGACGTCGAAGATGGACGAGGCCTTGCAGCTCACAAAGTCCGTGGACACCACCTTGGTGGGAGGGCGCGGGCCAGCCACGTCGTGACACCGATACTGGCCAGGCGTCGCCGTCGCCGTCGTCGTCTTCGTCGTCGTCGCTGTGACAAGATCGGTGGGTGCGGTTCCCCCCGGGCCTCGCCAGGAGGCTCGCGCACCGATCCTGGGCCCAGGGTCGGCTCGGCCACGATCGGTGCCGGCTGCCGGCGGATACCCAGGTCGCCTGACCGTGCGCATCGCGCCCCGCCATGCGCGGCTGCCTTCGAGCCCTCGCGCAGCCCTCCTGGACAAGGCCAGCTCTCGGGCCCAGACCGCGACGCGCGAAGCGCGGCTCTCTTCCCGCCCCCGCCGGCGACCCAGGGATGATTGGCGTCCCTCGACACCTCCTCGTCGGTCCAGTCCAGGACGCCCTTCATCGGGCCCGCGGCGGCCTCCTTCACGGCTGCCACGATCTCGTCGTACTTCGCGCCCTTCTCCAGGCGGCACGTCAGATCCACCACGGACACGTCCGGCGTGGGCACGCGGAAAGCCATTCCTGTAAGCTTGCCGTTCACCGCCGGGAGGCACTTGCCCACCGCCTTGGCGGCGCCTGTGGAGGACGGGATGATGTTCTGCGAGGCGCAGCGGCCCCCGCGCCAATCCTTGCCGCCGCGGGACGGGCCGTCCACCGTGAGCTGCGTGGCCGTCATCGCGTGCACCGTGGTCATGAGACCCTCCACGATACCGAACTTCTCGTGCACCACCTTGGTCAACGGGGCCAGGCAGTTCGTGGTGCAGGACGCGTTCGACACCACGGTGTCCGAGGCCTTGTACTCCGTGTGGTTCACACCGACGACGTAGATCGGGACAGCGTCCTTGGGAGGAGCAGAGATGATGACCTTCTTGGCACCGCCTTTGATGTGCAGCTCAGCCTTTTCCTGTGCAGTGAAAACGCCGGTGGACTCGCAGATGTAGCTGGCGCCCGCTGCGCCCCACGGGATGGACGCTGGGTCCTTCTCGTGGAACACCGCGATGTCCTTGCCGTCCACGACAGGAACTCCTTGCCGTCGGCCACCTTCGTGGCGATGGTGCCCGGGTAGCGCTTGGCACGGAGTCGTACTTTGAGCATGTTAGACCAGTACTCGAGGTCCAATAGAAGGGGTGTTGATGGCCTTAAGACTGCCCCGGGGGGGTTGCCGGAGCGCCGCGCGGCACACTAGGCGGCCGATGCGGCCGGAAGCCGTGGATCCAAACGTGGCCGGCAGGTGATTCAAGTAGCCTCGCAGGCAGGAGGGCAGGGCGAAACCTAATCTGGAGCCAGAACGGCCTGAACCAAAACTGGAGCTAATCCCACCAGCCCTTCAGGGCTGAGGTGGTCTGGCGCGGTTCCTCTTCCAACCCCCTTCTTCCCCGTCGCGGGGGGGGGGTACCCCTCCCCCGATCCCATGTCGCAAGACTCCCCCACTCGCCTCATCAAGGATACCGAAAGGGAGGGACACCAGGCCCGACGAGTGCGGCTGCCGTGCTGCCGTGCTGGGATGCCATGCTCCTTGATATTATTCTTGGCTGGTCTTCCGTGCTGTTTTTTTCGTGCCTGGACTGCTGTGCTGAGGTGTCGTTGGAGGCCGCTTGGAGGCCTTTTTCGGGCCTCTTGGATGCCTCTTGGGGCCTCTAGTGGGCCTCTCGGGGGCCTCTTGGGGCCCGCCTGGGGGCATCTTGGAGACTTCTTTGTGGCCTGCGTCTCGCATCAATCAGGCAAGCGAGACAAGCAGGGAGCGCGAAAAGGGAGAAGCAAGGGAGAAGAGACCAGGATGGATGAGGCGGAAAAGGAGGAAGGAGAACAGAGCAGCAGCATGTGCAAAACGAAACTCCAAAATTACGGACGGCTAAAGTAGGATGCAGCACTCCAGAACTGCGCGAGAGGGCTAGGAAGCGTTTTGCGACTGCGACGCGATTGTGAAAATCTCTGGCTGCCCCGCAATCGAAGCAGCGCGACGTCCGGGGCAGTCCTACGCCTTGCAAGCCGAGAGCTGATCTCGCACCTTGTGCAAAACTGAAGGCTGGACTGCCGGAGACTTTGAACAGTGCGGGCAAGGTAGTGAAAAATCACGGCGCATCGCCCTCCCAAAGAGTCGGGAACGGATCAGGCGCCGTCAACCTTGGCCATGTGGCAGCACAGGTCCACGAGGCGGTTGGAGTAGCCCCACTCGTTGTCGTACACCAGGGACACCAGCTTGGACAAAGGTTGTCCGCTGAGGGAGATGCCAGCGCTTGACGTCGAAGTATGGACGAGGCCGTTGCAGCTCACAAAGTCCCGTGGACACCACCTTGGTGGGAGGGCGCGGCCGGGCCAGCCACGTCGTGACAACCGATTACTGGCCAGGCGTCGCCGCGTCGCCGTTCGTCGGTTCTTCGTCGTTCACCGCCCGTGACAAGATCGGGGGTGCGAGTTCCCCCCGGGGCCTTCGCCAGGAGCTGCGCACGATTTCTGGGCCAGGGTCGGTCGCCACGTTCGGTGACGGCCTGCTGCCGGCGGATACCAGGTGGCCTGACCGTGCGCATCGCGCCCCGCCATGCGCGGCTGCCTTCGAGCCCTCGCGCAGCCCTCCTGGACAAGGCCAGCTCTCGGGCCCAGACCGCGACGCGCGAAGCGCGGCTCTCTTCCCGCCCCCAGCCGGCGACCCAGGGATGATTGGCGTCCCCCGACACCTCCTCGTCGGTCCAGTCCAGGACGCCCTTCATCGGGCCCGCGGCGGCCTCCTTCACGGCTGCCACGATCTCGTCGTACTTCGCGCCCTTCTCCAGGCGGCACGTCAGATCCACCACGGACACGTCCGGCGTGGGCACGCGGAAAGCCATTCCTGTGAGCTTGCCGTTCACCGCCGGGAGGCACTTGCCCACCGCCTTGGCGGCGCCTGTGGAGGACGGGATGATGTTCTGCGAGGCGCAGCGGCCCCCGCGCCAGTCCTTGCCGCCGCGGGACGGGCCGTCCACCGTGAGCTGCGTGGCCGTCATCGCGTGCACCGTGGTCATGAGACCCTCCACGATGCCGAACTTCTCGTGCACCACCTTGGTCAGCGGGGCCAGGCAGTTCGTGGTGCAGGACGCGTTCGACACCACGGTGTCCGAGGCCTTGTACTCGGTGTGGTTCACGCCGACGACGTAGATCGGGACAGCGTCCTTGGGAGGAGCAGAGATGATGACCTTCTTGGCACCACCCTTGATGTGCAGCTCAGCCTTCTCCTGGGCAGTGAACACGCCGGTGGACTCGCAGATGTAGCTGGCGCCCGCGGCGCCCCACGGGATGGACGCCGGGTCCTTCTCGTGGAACACCGCAATGTCCTTGCCGTCCACGACCAGGAACTCCTTGCCGTCGGCCACCTTCGTGGCGATGATGCCCGGGTAGCGCTTGTGCACGGAGTCGTACTTGAGCATGTAGACCATGTACTCGAGGTCCATGAAGGGATCGTTGATGGCCTTCAGCTGCACCTCAGGGTTTGCGGGGGGAGCGCCGCGCGGCACTCTAGGCGGCCGATGCGCGCCGAAGCCGTTGATTCCCAACGTGGCCGCATGGTGTTCAAGTAGCTCGCAGGCAGGAGTGGGCAGGGGAAAACTAATCTGGAGCAGAACGGCCTGAACCAAAACTGGAGCTAGTCCCAACCAGCCCTTCAGGGCTGAGGTGTGGTCGGGCGCGTTCTCTTCCAACCCCTTCTTCCCCGTCGCGGTCGGGGAGGGGGTACCCACCCCCATCCCATGTTCGCAAGAAAGACTCCCCCCACTCCCTCATCTAAGGGATACCGAAGGGAGGGGACTCCAGGCCCGACGAGTGCGGCTGCCGTTGCTTGCCGTGCTGGGATGCCATGCTCCTTGAATTTTCTTGGGTGTCTTCCGTGTGTGGGTTTTTTTTCGTGCCTGGACTGCTGTGCTGAGGTGTCGTTGGAGGCCGCTTGGAGGCCTTTTTCGGGCCTCTTGGATGCCTCTTGGGGCCTCTAGTGGGCCTCTCGGGGGCCTCTTGAGGCCCGCCTGGGGGCATCTTGGAGACTTCTTTGTGGCCTGCGTCTCGCATCAATCAGGCAAGCGAGACAAGCAGGGAGCGCGAAAAGGGAGAAGCAAGGGAGAAGAGACCAGGATGGATGAGGCGGAAAAGGAGGAAGGAGAACAGAGCAGCAGCATGTGCAAAACGAAACTCCAAAATTACGGACGGCTAAAGTAGGATGCAGCACACCAGAACTGCGCGAGAGGGCTAGGAAGCGTTTTGCGACTGCGACGCGATTGTGAAAATCTCTGGCTGCCCCGCAATCGAAGCAGCGCGACGTCCGGGGCAGTCCTACGCCTTGCAAGCCGAGAGCTGATCTCGCACCTTGTGCAAAACTGAAGGCTGGACTGCCGGAAGACTTTGAACAGTGCGGGCAAGGTAGTGAAAAATCACGGCGCATCGCGCTCCCAAAGAGTCGGGAACGGATCAGGCGCCGTCAACCTTGGCCATGTGGCAGCACAGGTCCACGAGGCGGTTGGAGTAGCCCCACTCGTTGTCGTACCAGGACACCAGCTTGACAAAGGTGTCGCTGAGGGAGATGCCAGCGCTGACGTCGAAGATGGACGAGGCCTTGCAGTCACAAGTCCTTGGAACACCACCTGGGTGGGAGGGCGCGGGCCAGCCACGTTCGTGACACCGATACTGCCAGGCGTCGCCCGTTCGCCGTCGTCGTCTTGTCGTCGTAGCCGTGACAAGATCGGTTGGGTGCGGTTCCCCCGGGCCTGCGCCAGGAGGCTCGCGCACCTCGATCCTGGGCACAGGGTCGCTCGCCACGATCGGTGCCGGCTGCCGGCGGTACCCAGGTCGCCTGACCGTGCGCATCGCGCCCCGCCATGCGCGGCTGCCTTCGAGCCCTCGCGCAGCCCTCCTGGACAAGGCCAGCTCTCGGGCCCAGACCGCGACGCGCGAAGCGCGGCTCTCTTCCCGCCCCCGCCGGCGACCCAGGGATGATTTGCGTCCCTCGACACCTCCTCGTCGGTCCAGTCCAGGACGCCCTTCATCGGGCCCGCGGCGGCCTCCTTCACGGCTGCCACGATCTCGTCGTACTTCGCGCCCTTCTCCAGGCGGCACGTCAGATCCACCACGGACACGTCCGGCGTGGGCACGCGGAAAGCCATTCCTGTAAGCTTGCCGTTCACCGCCGGGAGGCACTTGCCCACCGCCTTGGCGGCGCCTGTGGAGGACGGGATGATGTTCTGCGAGGCGCAGCGGCCCCCGCGCCAGTCCTTGCCGCCGCCGCGGGTGGCGTCAACGCGGTGCACCGTGTCATGAGCCCCCCACGATGCCGAACTTCTCGTGCACCACCGTGGTCAACGGGGCCGGCAGTTCGTGGTGCAGGACGCGTTGGACACCACGGTGTCCGAGGCCTTGTACTCGGTGTGGTTCACACCGACGACGTAGATCGGGACAGCGTCCTTGGGAGGGGCAGAGATGATGACCTTCTTGGCGCCACCCTTGATGTGCAGCTCAGCCTTCTCCTGGGCAGTGAACACGCCGGTGGACTCGCAGATGTAGCTGGCGCCCGCGGCGCCCCACGGGATGGACGCCGGGTCCTTCTCGTGGAACACCGCGATGTCCTTGCCGTCCACGATCAGGAACTCCTTGCCGTCGGCCACCTTCGTGGCGATGGTGCCCGGGTAGCGCTTGTGCACGGAGTCGTACTTGAGCATGTAGACCATGTACTCGAGGTCCATGAAGGGGTCGTTGATGGCCTTCAGCTGCACCTCGGGGTTGCCGAGCGCCG
>CAUYUJ010017660.1:215000-265000 GCA_963575745.1 Prorocentrum cordatum | reverse complement strand
GGCCAAGAGGTCCCCAAGAAGCCTCCAAGACGGTCCAAGAGGGCCCCGAGACGGCCAAAGATCGCCCGAAGACGCCCAACAGGGCCCCAAGACAGCCCAAGAGGCCTCCAAGACGCCCCAAGGGCCTTCCAAGAGGCCTCCGAAGAGGGCCCCAAGAGGCCAAAATCGTTGATTTTCATTGTTTTTTTCTATGTTTTTTGCGTTCTGGCTTTTTCGGCTTCCGGACGCTCCAAGACGGCCCAAGAGGCCCCCAAGACCGCTCCAAGACGGCCCACGAGGCTCCCAAGACGGCCCCGGAACGGCCCAGGAGGGCCCCCAAGACGGCCCAAGTGCCGCCCAAGACGGACCAAGAGGCCCCAAGACGGGCCCAAGAGGGGCTCAAGAGGGGAACCGAGAACTGAAAAATCGAGCCCTCCGCCCCAGAAGGCGCCCAGGAGGCCCCAAAAAGGCCCCAAGAGGCCCCCAAGAGGCCCCCAAGACGCCCCAAGAGGCGCCCAAGAGGCCCAAAAGAGGCCCCAAGAGGCCCCAAAACGGCCCCCAAGAGGCCCCAAAACTCGGCTAGCCCACAACGGTGCGACAATATGGGCCGGCGGAATGAGCGAAGCGATTAATAATCATCCGCATCGTCATCATCACCATCATCATCACAGTCATCATCAGTATCATCAGCAGCATGATCAGCACCATCATCGTGATGAGCATCATCGTCATCATCATCGTCGTCGCGATCATAAACATCATCATAAATATCATGATCATCGTCATCATCACCAACACCACCACCACAATCGTCACAGTCACAATGATTATCATCATCACGTCAATCATCAGCCCATCACCACAATTTTAGACAAAATCATCTTCATCGTCATCATCGTCGTCATCATGATCATCATCATCGTCATCCTCATCATCATCATCATGGTCATCATCATGCTCATTGTCCTCGCAATCGTCTTCGTCATTGTCATGATCGTCGTCATCATCATTGCCATCACTATCAGCATCAACATCAACATCAACATCAACATCATCATCATCATCATCAGCATCAACATCAGCATCATCATCATCATCATCATCATCAGCATCATCATCATCATCATCATCATCATCATCATCGTGCCCTCTCCTCCGGTATCCTCTTCCTCTTCCTCCTCCTCCCTCGCTATGTGGCCACGCACGGGTCATAACAAATACCCTCGTGAATGACCCAACCATTTGCAAGTGTTGAGTACCGCTGGGTAAGATGGGCGAAGGAGGGGAAGCTCCCTCTGAGGCCACGCGCGGAGGAGCCAAAAATGGCAGGGGAGCCGCACGCGAACTGCGCTGTGCCACTGAGGCACTCGGAAGAGCTGGATGGCGATGGGCGATGAATCGGATGATGACGACGATGATGACGATGATGACGGTGATGGTGGTGATGTCTACGATGATGAGGATGATGAGAATGAAGATACTGATAGTGACGCTGAATACCATCACGATAGTGATGACGGTGCTGAGAAAGATGATGACGATGATTACGATGATGATTATGTGATGATCGCGACGACGACGACGACGATACGGATGACGATGATGATGATACTGATGATGCTGATGATGATCACCATCATCATTCTTGGTTGGCATCAACCAAGCACTTGAACCCGCGTCGCTCTCAAACGAGGGGCGTTGCCCGGATCAGGATGAATGTCGTTGTCCACCCCCACACCCCATGCAAACACCATGTTCGAAGGCTTCGCGCGGCAGTCTCTACAGCAGCAAAACACACAAGCAAAAACGTTACCTAGATAAATATCGAATTCTCACCAAACGTGGACACTGTGCTACACCAGCGCAAGTAATGAAAGTGGAAGGCGTGCTCACGAAAAAAGCAGCGGTGCGATCGAGGGAGACAATGATTGCAGACGGCGGTGATGTCCTGTCAGCTCCCGGGCAATTCGACAGCAAACTAGAATCATCACTCCTCGTATCTACCCAATACCCGGTCCACTCCGATGTCGAACGAAAGGCCTTGCCCCGATCATGATGAACGTCATTCGTTAATTCCGCACCAGTGCACACATGATGTTCAGAGGATTCGCGCGGCAGTCTCTGCAGCAGCAAACCACACATCAAATAGCTCGGGTCCTCACCACAAGTCTCGCCACAAACTGACGAGAGCTGGCTCAGGCGTAAGTCGCCTGGGGCTCCTTCACGATCCCAAACGTTACCGCGAAAACCTCAACAACGAAGACATATGCGAACACGCCAAAATACCTCACCGCCGTTGCACATTATTCACATGTGCCAGCGGCCTGAAGATCCGACGGTGCATCTGGTACCGCACGATCGAACTGCATGACCTCCTCTTGGCACGCTGCTGCGCGTCCTGCGACGCGGGCCCTTTGTTCATTCGGTTTTCAGATGGTAGAGCCACGCGTGGAAAAGGAAGGACACATGTGTACATATATGTATATATATATCAACCTATACACATTCGCAAGGGAAAAAACAATGTATGAATAACAAATTCTCATGGGTAGCTACGACAAGCATGATTTAGAAATGGCCCAGCGCACGCGCATTCCGGGTTGATCACATGTTTCTCAATGTCTACTTTTCCGAAGGATTGCAATGCACGGCGGAGCACGGATCCAAATGGTTGCGAAACTAATCCTGCGAAACAGCAATTACCCATGAATGTCGAACACCGCTTTGAACTCAAGCGCTACTTTGTCGGCAACTTCCAGCGCCTCCCTGGCCCAATCTCCTGACGCGCCATGATCGTTCATGAACTGATCACCTACCCGCTGCGAATGCTACCGCCATCGCGCGACGTCTACTTCTTGATCGGGTGACAAAATGCAAGTTCCACGAGGTCTGCAGGGATGCAGTGTCCATGCTTATCTTTCAAGTCCATATCAAGCGCACCCATGGTTTCCATGTGTTCTTGTTTGAGCAAAAATTCGCACGTCTGCACGTTGTCCCCAGACAGATTCGCACACGGACCAGCGGTAGCACCGTCGCCCCCAAGACATCTCGTAAATTCACATCTCGCATTCGCGCGCTGGCCGGTGCAAGACTCGACCTGGGGGTCCCCATTGGCCTTTGCCCGGATTGGCCTCTATTGCGCGCTGTCTGCGTGATTTGCTCCGCCCCTGGTCCTTCTCTTCTTCTTGATCCCGGCGCAGTGAAAATAATTCTGCCGCTCGCCAAGCATGAATCATGAAAGGGAATCTTCGTTGGCCCCACCTTTTCCCTCATATGTTGCTTGGCCCCCCTGAAATACATGTTCCCCGCCGCTCTCCAAGCGCGGAATCTCGGATGAAATATTCGCCGGCCCCTTAGAATGGAGCGCGGATGCCTCGAACCGCCGACGAATGAACTATTCGCCGGGCCAATGACACGGGGCGCGGCTGCCTCGAACAGCTGCCGAGACAGAAGGCGCACCGAGGCGCTGGATTGTTCGCGTCGTTTGGGGGGGCGCGGGGCGCCGCGGTTTCCGCGGCCGGCCCCGCCTCGAAATTCTGATTGGACGCGTCTCGGGGCGGGTCCGGGGCCGTCGTCGCCGTCGCGGCCGCCGCTGTCGCCGTCGACGTCGTCGCCACCGCCAACGCAAAAGCCAGCGCCGCCGCCGCGTGGCGGTCGCGCGCGGGCGCTCGGCCCCGATAGCATCAATGAGATCGTTTTCAGCATTCGACGCGCGCGGCTGGTGACGCGCACCCTGGGCAAATCAGATGTGGGTTGGCGACTTGTGTTTTGGACGCGTCAGTATACCAAGCTTCAAAATTCGGGAATCACAAGTATGCGGTAAATCCGACTACTGCGATATAACCAAAACGGGCGTCGATGCCAGTTCGCTGCATCCAAGTCGCGCGCGTGCAAAAAAGGACGCAACCTGCGGCACCCAAGGTCTTAAATCACGCGACTGCGTTTTGCTGCTAGTCAACTTATAACGCGATTGCGCTCGGGGCATATAACCTCGGCTGCGGGGTTGATAACCTTGGTCGTGCGACTTGCAGGCCCACTTATATGTCGCGCAACTCCGGCGGTCGAGGAAGTCCTCGGCCGGTCGCCCCCCCCCGGAGGCGCGCCGCGGCGGCCCCCCGCATGGCTGGCTCGCCAAGGGCAGCCACGGAACGCTCTCGGCCGCCCCCTCACTCCGCAGCATTGGTTAGTTCACGAATTCACGAGCTCCCGCGGCGGCGGCCGCGACCCCCCTGCCCTGCAGCCCGCGCCCGCCGCGCCCGCGCGACGCCGGGCGAAAAGGGCGGCAGCCGCAGATCACCTCGGCGACCTCCGCAGTCGCCCCCGCCCCTTCTCCACGTCTGCCACCCGGCCCGTTAGCGGCGACCCCGCCGCGCCGAAGTCCTCGGCCGCCACCGCCTGCTCGAGCGCCCCCCGAACGCGGACCCCCCCGCCAAGGGCGCCCGACGCGGGCCGAGAGGGCAGTGGCAGTGGATCCCCCGGCTGACCTCCGCAGCCGCTGCAGCGCCTGCCGCCCCGGCAACCGACCGGCCCACGAGCTCCTTCGGCGGCGCCCCCGCTGCGCCGGAGCCCTCGGCCGCCGCGACCTGCCCGAGCGCCCCCTGAACGCGGGCGCGCTCGCCGAGGCAGCGGCAGCGCATCCCTGTCCGACCTCCGCAGCCGCATCAGCACCTGCCCCTCGCCCGCCGAATGAGCCGCAAGCCCCCTCGGCGGCGCGCCCCCGCGGCGGCGGGGCCCTCCGCGGCCGCCGCTCTCGCCTGCTCGAGCGCGCCCCGAACGCGAGCCCGCCTGCCGGGGGCGCCCGACGTAGGCCGAGGCGGCAGCGGCCGCAGCCCCATCGCCGACCTCCGGCGAGCGCCCGCCCCCATCAGCCCGTCGTTCTCTGCGCGGCACCAAACGACGAGGCCCCCCCCACGATGAGCGGCGAGTCGCTCGACGAGCCCGCCGAAACCCAGCCCCGCGCGCTCGCCTCGCTGCGGGGCCGGGCGTCGGGGACAAGGGGCCGTCTCTCCTCGGGGGAGCTGCCGTCTGCTGGCGGGGCCGCCCCCGTTGCTCGCAAGTGCACGTCGGGGCCCCTGGCAGCCCGCGCGCTGCTCGGCGGGCGGCAACTGGCCGCGCTCGAGGGAGGCGCGGGCCTCCGAGCTTCCTCGCGCGCCTCGGCGGCCTTCGCGAGAGGGGGCCGGCCCGCCCAGCGCCGCCGGCTCCCCCGACTGCCGGGGGGCCAGGGCCGCGGCAACTGCGCGGCCCACTAATCCCGCCCTGCGCGCGGCGTCTGCGAGGGCCGCGGCTGATCCGGGGGCCGCGTCCTCTACGGGGCCTCGAGCTGCGGCCCACGGCGCCGCCGGCGTCGCTGGCGCGCCCTCCTCCTCGGAGATTGGCCCGCCGTCGTCCGCGAGGCTCGCCCCCCTCCCGCTCTGGCGGCCTCGCCCCGCTGGGTGCAGCGCCGCTGAGCCGCCGTCTCAATTGCTCCTCGCGCGGCGCGCTGGGCTTCAACGACCCCCCCCCCCGCCCCTCTGGCGGATAGCTCCGCGCGGCACTTCGCGGCCTCGGCGACGTATCTGCCGTCGCCCGCAGTCGGCCCTGGCCGGAAGATGGCCCTGCGCCTCCCGAACCACCTCGCCGACCTAATATTCGAGGTTCCTGATCACCCAGGCAACCGGGGAGTTGGGGGCCCCGAAACCCCGGCTTCCGGCGGAGCTAACGCGGGCCGAGCTGGGGCGGAGCCCTGGCCCGACCCCCGAGGCGCGCGCAGTGCACTTCCCATCGTTGCGCGCCGAGGGCTCGCGGGCACCGCGATGCCCGAATCGGCGCGCGCATGCGCCGCCTCGGGCGGTTCGAGGGCGCGGTCCACATGCGATTGCCGCCCCAAGTGACATCCGCGCAATGAGCCGCCAGATCTTGTCGGCGCCAGCACTGCTGTGAAGATGTGAATGACGGATGAAAATAATCGATCATGCCCCTCCCCTGCGCCTTCCCCCGCGGCACCCCGCCCTCCCCTATCGCCGCTCTCGGGGGAGTCTGCAGCGATGTCTGGCCCCCGCGGCCCTTCGCAAGGTAGAATGGACTCGCGCGCCCAGAGGGCGACCGCCCCTTGCGAACGACTCGGGCGCGCGCCCCCGTTGCCGCGATATCTCTCGCATTGCAAGAGGTCCGCGCCGCCGAGGCCACGACCCGCCGCAATTCGGAACCGCCCGCGCCCCCAGGGCGACGACCCCGCGGCATGCGCGCCCGGCCCGCGCCCCCAGGGACGCGACCCAAGTCAAATTACGCGGGGCCCACGTTCACGGGAACACCGCGCTCTAGAAAATGCGCGGCACCCGCGCCCCCCGAACCCCAAAGAAAAGAAGCAGATACAGGGTGATCCAGGCAGAGTGGGAAGGCGCGTGGATGGAATTTCTGATTTGGCGCGCCGAAGGCAACAGCGTCGCTGCTATGCGCACGACAACCTCGCGCCGAGCCGCCATTGCATTAGCAGCAACACCAACCTCCATTCGATGCACAGCGTTCCAGCCAGGAGTTGTGGACCAACAAAAAAGTCATGCAAATCCGATGAGTGATAGATTGGCCCAACTGACTTTGCGAGGCAACGCGCGACGTCGCCCCCAGCACGGCGCCGGCTTCAAGGTCCTGAGAATTCATGTATTGCAGGAGCGCAGGCGAACGCCACTGCCCAGCCTTCAGAATCGCCCCCAGTAGACTGCCACCTTCAAGCATGTCCTGTGCGCCCCCCCGCGATCGCAGCGCACGAGCGGGCGCGGTGCTCGAGCCTGCGCGCGGCCGCGGCGCAGGTCGAGAGGCCGATGCAGCTGTGCCTCGGCGACAGACAACATGGCCAGTATCCTCCTCAGGGACCGCACCGCCTTGCCAGGTGTTAAGCTCGGAAATAATTTCTGCCCCTGGGCACGCGTCGCCGCGATCTTACCGAGCACGTGCACAGGGCAAGACTCTGGATGCTTTGCGCGCCAGCAACCGCGGACCAGCTCAGTGCCCGACGGCACATTCTTTCTGCTGACCAATCGCAGTCGCAGTTCGCCACCGGCGACACGCAGGCAGGAATGCACTTCGCCCGCGGGCGCGGTCGCTCCCCACACGCAAGGGATCGCCCCCCATAGAACGCGCAGCAGGAAGGTATACGCCAATAAGCACAGTACTTGCGTCTCTCTCAGTTCGGCGCCGCGCAGAGCCAGTCGCAACATGCGCACGACCATGCTGTGCCTGATATACTTCTTCTTGCGTGGGACAAACAGCCGTCGCTTCCTGCGCGCGCCGACAGACCGCGCGACCTGGGCGCGACCGCCCCGCGTGCCCCGCTGCCGCCTGATAGCAGTACGAGCCCGCGCTAGTTCGGGCGCCTTGAACACTGCCGTGTCCGCACGGCAGAGCATGCACACGGCGCGCACGAAGCCCAAATAATTCGCGAACGTTCCGCTGCACCGAAAGAGGGGCGCCCATGCCAACAAAGATTCGAGGGCGGGCGGGATCTGGGCGCCGCCAAGGCCCAGGGCGCCCTCGCAGAACCCGCTCCAGCACCGCATGCCGCTTCGTAAGCTTGCAGTGGATCGGGGGCATGAGCCCAGCAGCGACCGCACGCGCCCCCTTTCGACCCAATTTGCGCGAGCCGCTGGCGCGCGCAAGTGGCACTGCAGCGATGCTGTGGCGGCGCGCGGACCTTTGCCTGAGCACAACGCCGCGGGCGCGATGTCATCCCCCTCGCCGGCTGTCGCCGCGGCGATGGCGTCCTCAACCGAATCCAAAATATTGAATGATGCTGCTGCCAGCCGCCTCGCCTCACCTCGCACTGGGCTGCGAGACCTTCGCGGAGCCGCCGCGGGTCGCGCCCCGTTTCGCGTGCCTGCGAAGCAACGATGCCCGCGGCGGGCGACGTGCGCCGGGAGAAAAGCACCTGCGAACCGCCGCCTAGCTTCGGAAAGGCGAATGAGCTCAGCCAGGAAGGAGCACATGCCGGGCCCGAGAGGGCGCCTTTGGCCATTAAGGTCGGCCGCGCAAGCCCCGACCAATTCCTCGATGGCCCGGAATCCGTTGGTGGACAGGATCGCCGCAGCAAGCGCGACGTCCCGCGCTTCGCGAGCCGGAGCCAGCGATTACAAACACTCAAAAAAATGTGGTGACGCCACCGCGCGAGCCTCGCCCATGGCTGCGAAACGCCGCCGCGCGCCCACTGGTCGGCGGACTGCGCGTGCGCTGCGCGATCCCCGACGACCTGCGCAGGTGCCAGCTGTGGCACTGCGCGACCTGCGGCCACCCCGCTGCGCCGCCTTCGCTCGACGCTCGCTGGCTGCACTGGCGGCCGTCATTTGAAACGCGCGGTCGCCGCCGACAAGGCTGACCACGACGTTGGTTCCCAGAAGGGACCGTCGAGCGCGGGTGGCACGCGCACAGCGCCGAGCAAAGCTAGCAAGTCATATTCCTCGCGGGAGGGGAGATCCGCGATATTGAGCTTGGACGGGACTCTGTCAATCCGCAGGGCGATATGTTGCTGGGCTGCCTTGAGCCACAAGCAATTTACCAGGCAGGAGTAGTCCCATTATTTGGACGACCCCCTGCTGGTCACGGTCTCGGCCCCTACACTATCGCTCCACACCCTGACTTTGCGCAAGAAGGTGATCAAAGGTGCAGAGCCCGAGCGCAAGTGCGAGCAGCTCCAGGGACATGATCATCCCGTCCGCACGCTGCATAAAGCAACTCATCAAGCTGTTGGGCGGCTCCCAGTCGGCAAAGTAGATCTGTTCATCGCGCATGAGCACCGCCGCCACTCTCGGCGGAGTGCTCCTCGCATCCACAAACAATTGGATCCACTGGGGCCGCTGGGGCAGATCCACTGCCTCTTCTCGTGCAATTCAAAGGCAGGGACCTCGTCCCACCAGCGGAGAGCATCACGGAGTGGTTCGGACATGTTGGCCCGACTCTGTTTGGCTTGCCGATACAGGGGCACCATGGTGGCCCTGCCCAGGCGGTGGAACATATTTGTCGACGCCCATCGCAAGGCTCCGGCGAGATTGGAAGCGTCGCCGGGGCGCAGCGAGTTGCTGTTCAAAGCACTGTGAATTCGCGAGCGCCACTTGACGACCTTGTCCGCGGAAGGTGAGCATGAGAAACCTTGCCGATCCGCGCTCACATTGAGCCCGAGCACTTGCAACTGCAATCCCCAGCCCATCTTGGCCGGCGCAATGGCCTCGCGACCGAGCATGCAACGCACCAGACGTGCTTCGCAGTGCAGCGCGCGCACGGCCGATCCTCTCCGCTCCGCAGCGAAGAGGTCGTCGACAAACCACAGGAGGGGCACGTGCAGCACCACGCGAGCGACACGCGAGATTAGAGCTCCCACTCGCCCCCATGCGTGAACGGAAGCGACTGCCCCGAAAGGCGCGGCGCAATGCCGCGCTGCGTGCGCCACACCCTGAACCAAGAAGACAATATAGAGCAGCGCGCTGTGTAGTGGCGACGCCGGGACGCGCCTGAACGCGGAATCCACGTCAGCTTTGAAGAAAGCGATTGGCTCTTCAGTCTCCAGCGCCAAGCGCCTGGAAGCTTCGAAGAGCAGGTCCACGCCCTCGGGGCGGAATTTCTCGACCACAGAAATGCAGCTGTTGAGCTTTGACCGCGACAAATCATCAATCGGCTGGACATTGACGCTGCCGTCCGGGGTCACCTGCTCAACCCCGAATCGCGGTGAGAGAATTACGGAGCTTAAATCGAGGTCGCCGACTTTTGACAGGTCGCGCATGCGTCCCGCTGCGACGTCCTGCGCGGCGACGCGAAGAAATTCGCTCGCGTGCTTGTCTTCGCGCAAAGGAGATAACATTGCAGCGTTGGCGTTCGCTGCCGATTTCAAGAGATCGACGACCGGCGTAGCTTTGACGCGCGCTACCGGCGCGCCTGAGCCAGAGGGAGGCAGCGGTCCCGCTACGGGCGCGCCCCAGCGGAAAAACTCGATGCATGCCAGATCCTCGAACCCCGCTCGGTGCGCGAGCCTCTCCAACAGCGGCCCTGTCACGCCCTTTGCAACGCTGCGCACCTCTGGGCTGGCCGAGAGCATCCAACGCGCAGCCGCGCCGCTGGATACCAAATCTTCGGCCTCAAACTCTATCTGGCGCACAATGGCCTCGCGGTCTGCGTTGACCTGTTCAGCCGTCCGCGCGGTGACCCAGCTCAAAGCCTCAGAGACCTCACTAGGCAAACTGCACTCCTTCTTAAAAGCAACAGTCTCGGCGACCGCCCTTGCGGCGAAATCCAACATATCCATGTTCGCTGCGGATTGATTTGGCACCTGCGCGCGACGCGCAAAAGCTGCGTCGCGACTCGCTGAGCGGAGCGCTCCGGCCTGGCTGAAGCGATTTGCCACACTGCCCGCGCGGCTTCGCTGAGCCCCAGCCGCCCATGCGCGGGGCGGCGAGGGGGAGTTGGCAGCTGCCACGTCGTGCGACGATTGCAAGAATAAAGCCAGGCGATGCAAGTGTCGCGCGCGCCCTGGCGCCACCGCCCCTGGGCGCGCCGCCCCGCGCTTCTCCACGGTGCTGAAACGCGCGCCGGACGGTTGTAATCCGATCGCGACGCTGACAGTCATGCGAGGCAAGTGCAGCGCACGCCCTGGCGCCACCCCCCGTGGGCGCGCCGCCCCCCGCTTCGCCGCGGTGCTGAAGCGCGCGTCGGATTCTTGTCTCACCAACGCAAAACTGACAGAGGGCGCGGCAGGGGCCATTGCGGGAGCGCACATGGGCGCCGCGCCCCTCGCGGGCAGCACTGCCCACTTCCTCAGGGCTGGCCACTGCGGGCCTTCTTGAAGGGCCTGGGCGGCGCGCGCGGCTTGCGGTCGCCTGAAGCCCCGGCGGGCCTGGGCGCGCGGCCTGCAGTCGCCAGAGGACCACGAAGAGCGGCCGCTCGACCACGTGCCGCGATCTTGCCAGTCACCGCGCGACCACGAGCCGCGGCGGTCGCACTGCGTTCCCCCGCCTTTGCCGCTGCCGCTGGCACCTCTAGCCCCGCCTTTGCTGGCGGCCCCTGAGCCCGCGTCGGGCTTCTCGTCGAGGTCGCGCGCGTCCTCGGCCTGCGCGGCGCAGGGGCGTCGCGATCTGCCCGCGCGCAGCGCGCCCGGCCGTGCCCTTCCTGGCGCAAGACCCACGAGCTGAATTTCACCGCTGCCTTCTCCGCGTTGAAATCATGCTCGCCGGCCCTCGTCCGCTCGGCCCACATAGACCGCGCGAACTCGCAGAACGAATGCGGCAACGCGTTCCTGGCGCACGCTGCGCGCTGGGCCTGGTCGCGGTGAATGGCCAGGTGCGGGCGGCGCTTGTGCGCGTGGGCATTCATGGCCACGCGCAAGCAAATCTCGCGATGCGCCCACGACGCCGCCAGGCTGAGCTGGCCTGTCGCGGCCGCCGCCAGCACGTACCTGAGCGAAACGCCGACGTAATCTCGCGGCGGCGTTGCTTCGCGCGACCGCGGCGCCTGTTCCACGCCGCCTGCCACTGCGACGAAGTCAACAGCGTCTTGCGATTTCCCGCCTGGCCGTTGGCCTCGATGGCGCTGGCCAGATCTAGAAGATCCTGCAGCGAAAGCAACGCGCTGCACTGGCTCGATCGCAAAACCAGCGCACCTTGGAGAGACTGTTCTCTTTGTCCTCCTCCTGGAGGACCTTCTTGAGAGCCGCGAATTCAGGGGGCAATTTCTTCAAATCGACCAGCACAAACGGCGAGGCAACGCCGACCTTTCTGAGCTTGGCCGCCTCTGCGGCCAGCTCGTCCACGCGGTGCGAACTGCGCGCGGGGCGACGCCGACGACGTGCCGCGCGCGCGAGCCCACGCGAGCGCCTGGGCCAAAATTCCGCGGGCAATCCCTTCACACTGATTTCAGACACCACGCTGGCGAGATCGAGGTGCGTCGCCTGCATGGCGCCGAGAACGCCGCGCGCGCGCAACCCCGGTGGACGCGGCACCTCGTCAGGCTTCTTTCCCGAAAGCAACGCTTTAAGCACCGCCCCTGGGTCAGCGACCCCGCGCTTCGCCGCGCCTTCCTCGGCGGCGGCGGCGAGAGCCCTGCGCACGTGGGCTTTATGACCAGCGTCAAGGCCAGTCTCTCCCGCAGGGAACGCGAAATCCTCGATGCAGGCATCGGCGAGCTCGCGCCAGTTCCGCACGCCGGCTGCATGCAGCGCCTCAGCAATCTTGGTGTACCAGGCTGCATCACGCCCATCGGCACCCGCAACCTTGCGGAGCGCTTCGGTCAACGCGGCCTTCGCGGCTTCGTCCGTCATTGCAACAAAGAAACAAGCGATGCGATACTCGCGCGCGCCCTGGCGCCGTCACCCACGGGCGCACAAAACCCTCGCATCGCAGCGCTTCTGAACGGCGCGCCGGGTGTCGCGCAAAAGCCAATCGGGCAGGGGAAGCCACGCGCGAGCTGCGTAACACAAGGATGGCCTCTCGTGGGCCGCCGAGCAAAGACCCCCGAGCCAGCTGGGGTTGCTCTGCACACACACACACACGATTTGGCCGCCTGCGGGCCGCCGAGCAAAGACTCCCAGGTCAGCTGGCAAAAGCGAGACCACACATGGGCTGCTGTGCACACGATTGGCCACTTGCCGGCCGCCGAGCGAGACTTCAGGGTCTGCTGGCAATAGCGAGCCACACATGGGCTGCTGCGCACACGATTGGCCACTTGCGGGCCGCCGAGCGAGACTTCAGGGTCTGCTGGCAATAGCGAGCCACACATGGGCTGCTGTGCACACGATTGGCCACTTGTGGGCCGTCGATCGAGACTTCAGGGTCCGCTGGCAATAGCGAGCCACACATGGGCTGCTGTGCACATGATGGGCCACTTGCGGGCCGCCGAGCGAGACTTCAGGGTCTGCTGGCAATAGCGAGCCACACATTGGCTGTTGTGCACACGATTAGCCACTTGTGGGCCGCCGAGCGAGACTTCAGGGTCTGCTGGCAATAGCGAGCCACACATGGGCTGCTCTGCACACAAAACGCGTCACGCGGCCACGCATGGGCAGCGTGCACGCCACAGCCCTCGCGGGGACCCAAGCCCAAAGAGGCGAACGCACAGCGCGCAAGGCCGCGTGTGCGGACGGGCACCGCGAGGCCGTCCCAACGCCACTCGCACCACGGTGCGGTGGCACAGCGCAGCGGGACACGCCCCCGCCAGCTGCACAGCAATGGCCAACAAGGCCAGCGGCCGCTCCTGGGCGGACCGCGGACAAGAGAAAGCAGGAACGCAGAGGCGGCAGCCGCACAGGCAGAGCAGCACCAGTATACCTCTCCCACCCACGGCCCCGCACCCCGACCCTCCCCCCGTCCCGAGGACGAGGAGAGGGCAGGGGAGCAGGGCAGGGGAGCAGGGCAGCCGTGGGAGCGGCATTCGTGCAAGCCCACAAACGCAGCGACAGTGCAAGCACTGTCCCTGAGTTTGTGGGCTCATAGAAAAGAAGCAGATACAGGGTGATCCAGGCAGAGTGGGAAGGCGCGTGGATGGAATTTCTGACTTGGCGCGCCGAAGGCAACAGCGTCGCTGCTAAGCGCGCGACAACCTCGCGCCGAGCCGCCATTGCATTAGCAGCAACACCAACCTCCATTCGATGCACAGCGTTCCAGCCAGGAGTTGTGGACCAACAAAGCAGTCATGCAAATCCGATGAGTAATAGATTGGCCCAACTGACTTTGCGAGGCAACGCACGACGTCGGCGTGGGGCACGCGAGAAACCAACCAGACAAGATTGTCGAAAACGCGCCCTCCAGGGGGCAAGAGGCAGGCAACGTGCTCAGGCCGGGGTCAATGGCACGCACTACTGGTAAGCTCCTCGACAGCTTGCAACCTCCACCCCAATTTTGCTCGTTGGACATGCTACAACGTACGCTCCCGGTGCATTCCACTCGTCTCCAAACGGCGATGTCGCACCATCGCCAGTCTGTTGCTGGTTCAAGACCACCTAGGTCTGATCATTGCTCGGCCCTCCCCGCATCAATCGGGAAATAGACGCGGTCTGCGAGACATGATCAAGATCTGGCAACGACTCGCGCTCGCCTCTGAATATTCTCCTGATTCGTGAATCTTCTCCCCGGGAGTACACGTAGATACTGTGGCGCACGCTGGAACTTACTCCCCGGAGTACTAACTTCGCGAAATCAGCCAAAATCATGTTCGGCATCTCGCCTCCACTGCCCGCTGCTTTGCGCATCGTATTGCAACTGCGGTGGTAATCATCGTCTCGTTCACCGCAGTAGATATCACCGTGTACTTGTTGGGCCGATAGCCTCACACCTGTGCGGTTTCCTCATCACCTTCCCCTGACTCGGTAGTCACCTTCACGAAGATCTGTGCGATGATATCATCCTTAACGTTGGAACAAAAACGATGTAACAGCGGGCGCGCGCGCCGCTCCCTTTTCCAGCTACCACGAAGCGCCGCCTGCGCTCCGTCAATACTTGGGCCAAACGCCCGAAACGGCAGGCGACTGGCGGGTTTAAAAAAGGCAAGAAGGAGCGAAAGGTAACGACTAGTTGGCTGTGAGCGCCTGGGTGTGAGCGTGGGTCCCAGGGGACGACGGGTACGACGACGACGACGACGGCGGCGGCTACGATGAGGGACAAAGACGACGACGAACAGACAGAAGGTCGCCGAGCAGGCCCCCTCTCCTCTACTTCCTCTTCCTCCTGGTCGTAGCCACTCCCAAATCCTCCTCCTCCACCCATTCCTCCTCCTCCTCATCATCATCATCATCAGCAGCAGCAGTATCAGCAGCATGATCAGCATCCTCCTCCTCATCATCAGCATCATAATCATCATCAGTAGAATCAGCATCAGCATCATCAGCATCATCAGCATCATCATAATCATCATCATCATTATCATCATCATCATCAGCATCATCATCATCCGCATCCACATCAGCAGCATCATCATCACCATCAGCAACATCATCACCATCATCACCATCATCACCATTCATCATCATCATCATCAGCATAATCAGCAGCATCATCATCATCATCATCATCATCATCATCATCATCATCATCATCATCATCATCATCATCATCATCATCTCACCACCACCATCATCATCATCAGCATCATCATCATCGGCATCATCATCAGCATCAGCATCATCATCATCAGCATCATCATCATCATCATCGTCATCATCATCATCGTTGTCATCCTGATCCTCATGCTCCTCTGCAGCGTTCTCCTCCTCCTCCTTCATCCTCCTCAGCCTCATCCAACTCCACTGACCTTACCAGCTAGCATTCTCCGTGTTCCTCGGCTCGGCGGGCCCCAGAATCCTGGACTCATGCGCTCGCTGTATCCTGGGCTCGCCTTTTTTCGCTCTGGGGTTCGCGCCCCCTTTTCCTTGGTCTTGCTCGTTTCCTTCGGTCGAGGTTTTTCTGGCGCAGGTATGTGGCGACAGCTGTGCATTGGCATCAACAAAGAAAACGAGAGAAGAGAAAAAGCAGAGGAGGCAAGGGAGCGCAAAAAGGGAGAAAGAAGGGAAGCAAGGGAGAAGAGACCAGGATGGACGAGACAAGACGAGAGAGGAAACGGCAGGACACGGGAGGAGACGGAGAAGGAGGAAGGACGACAGAGCAGCAGCATGTGCAAAACGAAACTCCAAAACTACGGACGACAGAAGTAAAGATTCAGCACTCTTGAGCGGCACGCAAAGACTAGGAAGCGTTTTGCGACTGCGACGCGATTGTGAAAATCTCTGGCTGCCCCGCAATCGAAGCAGCGCGACGTCTGGGGCAGTCCTACGCCTTGCAAGCCGAGAGCTGATCTCGCACCTTGTGCAAAACTGAAGGCTGGACTGCCGGAGGACTTTGAACAGGACGGGCAAGGTAGTGAAAATTCACGGCGCATCGCGCTCCCAAAGAGTCGGGAACGGATCAGGCGCCGTCAACCTTGGCCATGTGGCAGCACAGGTCCACGAGGCGGTTGGAGTAGCCCCACTCGTTGTCGTACCAGGACACCAGCTTGACAAAGGTGTCGCTGAGGGAGATGCCAGCGCTGACGTCGAAGATGGACGAGGCCTTGCAGCTCACAAAGTCCGTGGACACCACCTTGGTGGGAGGGCGCGCCAGCCACGTCGTGACACCGATACTGGCCAGGCGTCGCCGTCGCCGTCGTCGTCTTCGTCGTCGTCGCTGTGACAAGGTCGGTGGGTGCGGTTCCCCCCGGGCCTCGCCAGGAGGCTCGCGCACCGATCCTGGGCCCAGGGTCGGCTCGGCCACGATCGGTGCCGGCTGCCGGCGGATACCCAGGTCGCCTGACCGTGCGCATCGCGCCCCGCCATGCGCGGCTGCCTTCGAGCCCTCGCGCAGCCCTCCTGGACAAGGCCAGCTCTCGGGCCCAGACCGCGACGCGCGAAGCGCGGCTCTCTTCCCGCCCCCAGCCGGCGACCCAGGGATGATTGGCGTCCCCCGACACCTCCTCGTCGGTCCAGTCCAGGACGCCCTTCATCGGGCCCGCGGCGGCCTCCTTCACGGCTGCCACGATCTCGTCGTACTTCGCGCCCTTCTCCAGGCGGCACGTCAGATCCACCACGGACACGTCCGGCGTGGGCACGCGGAAAGCCATTCCTGTGAGCTTGCCGTTCACCGCCGGGAGGCACTTGCCCACCGCCTTGGCGGCGCCTGTGGAGGACGGGATGATGTTCTGCGAGGCGCAGCGGCCCCCGCGCCAGTCCTTGCCGCCGCGGGACGGGCCGTCCACCGTGAGCTGCGTGGCCGTCATCGCGTGCACCGTGGTCATGAGACCCTCCACGATGCCGAACTTCTCGTGCACCACCTTGGTCAACGGGGCCAGGCAGTTCGTGGTGCAGGACGCGTTGGACACCACGGTGTCCGAGGCCTTGTACTCGGTGTGGTTCACACCGACGACGTAGATCGGGACAGCGTCCTTGGGAGGGGCAGAGATGATGACCTTCTTGGCGCCACCCTTGATGTGCAGCTCAGCCTTCTCCTGGGCAGTGAACACGCCGGTGGACTCGCAGATGTAGCTGGCGCCCGCGGCGCCCCACGGGATGGAGGCCGGGTCCTTCTCGTGGAACACCGCGATGTCCTTGCCGTCCACGATCAGGAACTCCTTGCCGTCGGCCACCTTCGTGGCGATGGTGCCCGGGTAGCGCTTGTGCACGGAGTCGTACTTGAGCATGTAGACCATGTACTCGAGGTCCATGAAGGGGTCGTTGATGGCCTTCAGCTGCACCTCCGGGTTGCCGAGCGCCGCGCGGCACACCAGGCGGCCGATGCGGCCGAAGCCGTTGATTCCCAACGTGGCCGGCATGGTGTTCAAGTAGCACGCAGGCAGGAGGGCAGGGCGAAACCTAATCTGGAGCCAGAACGGCCTGAACCAAAACTGGAGCTAGTCCCACCAGCCCTCCAGGGCTGAGGTGGTCTGGCGCGGCTCCTCTTCCAACCCCCTTCTTCCCCGTCGGGGGGGGGCGTACCCCTCCCCCGATCCCATGTCGCAAGACTCCCCCACTCGCCTCATCAAGGATACCGAAAGGGAGGGACACCAGGCCCGACGAGTGCAGCTGCCGCGCTGGGATGCCATGATCCTTGATATCATTCTTGGCTGGTCTTCCGTGCTGCGTTTTTCGCGGCTGGACTGCTGTGCTGAGGTGTCCTTGGAGGCCGCTGGGAGGCCTTTTTCGGGCCTCTTGGATGATGCCTCTTGGGGCCTCTAGTGGGCCTCTCGGGGGCCTCTTGGGGCCCGCCTGGGGGCCTCTTGGAGACTTCTTTGTGGCCTGCGTCTGGCATCAACCATCAACCAGGCAAGCGAGACAAGCAGGGAGCGCGAAAAGGGAGAAGCAAGGGAGAAGAGACCAGGATGGATGAGGCGGAAAAGGAGGAAGGAGGACAGAGCAGCAGCATGTGCAAAACGAAACTCCAAAATCACGGACGGCAAAAGTAAGGATTCAGCACTCTTGAACGGCACGCAAAGACTAGGAAGCGTTTTGCGACTGCGACGCGATTGTGAAAATCTCTGGCTGCCCCGCAATCGAAGCAGCGCGACGTCCGGGGCAGTCCTACGCCTTGCAAGCCGAGAGCTGATCTCGCACCTTGTGCAAAACTGAAGGCTGGACTGCCGGAGGACTTTGAACAGGACGGGCAAGGTAGTGAAAATTCACGGCGCATCGCGCTCCCAAAGAGTCGGGAACGGATCAGGCGCCGTCAACCTTGGCCATGTGGCAGCACAGGTCCACGAGGCGGTTGGAGTAGCCCCACTCGTTGTCGTACCAGGACACCAGCTTGACAAAGGTGTCGCTGAGGGAGATGCCAGCGCTGACGTCGAAGATGGACGAGGCCTTGCAGCTCACAAAGTCCGTGGACACCACCTTGGTGGGAGGGCGCGCCAGCCACGTCGTGACACCGATACTGGCCAGGCGTCGCTGTCGCCGTCGTCGTCTTCGTCGTCGTCGCTGTGACAAGATCGGTGGGTGCGGTTCCCCCCGGGCCTCGCCAGGAGGCTCGCGCACCGATCCTGGGCCCAGGGTCGGCTCGGCCACGATCGGTGCCGGCTGCCGGCGGATACCCAGGTCGCCTGACCGTGCGCATCGCGCCCCGCCATGCGCGGCTGCCTTCGAGCCCTCGCGCAGCCCTCCTGGACAAGGCCAGCTCTCGGGCCCAGACCGCGACGCGCGAAGCGCGGCTCTCTTCCCGCCCCCAGCCGCGCGACCCAGGGATGATTGGCGTCCCCCGACACCTCCTCGTCGGTCCAGTCCAGGACGCCCTTCATCGGGCCCGCGGCGGCCTCCTTCACGGCTGCCACGATCTCGTCGTACTTCGCGCCCTTCTCCAGGCGGCACGTCAGATCCACCACGGACACGTCTGGCGTGGGCACGCGGAAAGCCATTCCTGTAAGCTTGCCGTTCACCGCCGGGAGGCACTTGCCCACCGCCTTGGCGGCGCCTGTGGAGGACGGGATGATGTTCTGCGAGGCGCAGCGGCCCCCGCGCCAGTCCTTGCCGCCGCGGGACGGGCCGTCCACCGTGAGCTGCGTGGCCGTCATCGCGTGCACCGTGGTCATGAGACCCTCCACGATGCCGAACTTCTCGTGCACCACCTTGGTCAACGGGGCCAGGCAGTTCGTGGTGCAGGACGCGTTGGACACCACGGTGTCCGAGGCCTTGTACTCGGTGTGGTTCACACCGACGACGTAGATCGGGACAGCGTCCTTGGGAGGGGCAGAGATGATGACCTTCTTGGCGCCACCCTTGATGTGCAGCTCAGCCTTCTCCTGGGCAGTGAACACGCCGGTGGACTCGCAGATGTAGCTGGCGCCCGCGGCGCCCCACGGGATGGAGGCCGGGTCCTTCTCGTGGAACACCGCGATGTCCTTGCCGTCCACGATCAGGAACTCCTTGCCGTCGGCCACCTTCGTGGCGATGGTGCCCGGGTAGCGCTTGTGCACGGAGTCGTACTTGAGCATGTAGACCATGTACTCGAGGTCCATGAAGGGGTCGTTGATGGCCTTCAGCTGCACCTCCGGGTTGCCGAGCGCCGCGCGGCACACCAGGCGGCCGATGCGGCCGAAGCCGTTGATTCCCAACGTGGCCGGCATGGTGTTCAAGTAGCACGCAGGCAGGAGGGCAGGGCGAAACCTAATCTGGAGCCAGAACGGCCTGAACCAAAACTGGAGCTAGTCCCACCAGCCCTCCAGGGCTGAGGTGGTCTGGCGCGGCTCCTCTTCCAACCCCCTTCTTCCCCGTCGGGGGGGGGCGTACCCCTCCCCCGATCCCATGTCGCAAGACTCCCCCACTCGCCTCATCAAGGATACCGAAAGGGAGGGACACCAGGCCCGACGAGTGCAGCTGCCGTGCTGGGATGCCATGATCCTTGATCAAAATGAGGGGGCCGAACGGTCATTCATTGTCCCTGGGTGCGTGGCTGAAGATGGATTCTGTGGTGAGGATTATGTTTGTTGCGTTGTTGTTGCTGTTGTTGCTGCTGTTGGTGGTGTTGTTGTTGCTGTTGTTGTTCTTGTTGTTGAATGTTACTTACTAAACAACTATTATCGCTGGGCCACTTAAAGGCGCCCTGGCGCTCTCGCCGAGGCGCCGGCAACGTTTTCATTGAAAATGAGTCTCACGCTCGAGCGGTTTGGGGGACCGCCAAAACCGGCTCCCCAACAACAATAACGCTCCCGCTCGAGACTTCCTCCCGTTTTACCTTGGACTGGCGCGCTCTTTCTCTTATCGGCGCCGCCCCCCGCAAAAACAACGCTCTCGATCGAGGCGTTCTCCCTTTTTTACTCAAGGCGGTGCTCCTCCTCGCCGCCGAAAACCGCCGCCCCGATCCCACCCGAGCCGTCTTTCCGTTTTACGCTGAACTGGCGCCCAACTCTCTTTTGAATTGGCGCCGCTCCCAGCAAGAACAATGCTCCCGCTCGAGGCTTCTTCCCTTTTTCTTGAAGACGGTGCTGTTCCTCGCCGCCGACAACCCCCGTCCCGACAAAACCACGGCTCCCGCTCGATGTTTCCTCTCTTCTTGCTCAAGGCGGTGTTCCTCGTCACAGCCAAAAACCTCCGCCCCGACAAAACCAGCGCTCCCGCCCGAGACTTCATTGCTTCCGTTTTACGCTGGACTGGCGCCCAACTCTCTTTTGAATTGGCGCCGCTCCCAGCAAGAACAACGCTCCCGCTCGAGATTTCCTCTCCTTTTTCCTCGAGACGGTGCTGTTCCTCGCCGCCGACAGCCCCCGTCCCGACAAAACCACGGCTCCCGTTCGATGTTTCCTCTCTTCTTACTCAAGGCGGTGTTCCTCCTCGCCGCCGAAAGCCGCCGTCCCAACAAAGCCAGCGTTCCCGCTCGAGATGTCGTTTAGTTTTACGCTGGACTAGCGCCCTACTCTCTTCAGCATTGGCGCCGCTCCCAGCAACAACAGCAACCCTGCTCGAGACTTCCTCCTTTTCTATTCAGGACCAGGTCCTTGCCTCACCGCCGACAGCACACATCCCCACCAAGGCAATCCTGAGGCGGGATATGTTGAAATTCCTTGGAGGAGGTGTTTGCCAGACCTCACTTGGCCAGAGATCTGGGAATGGGAATAACGGACCCCGCTATAGAACAATAGCCCCCCGTGATGTGGATGGTTATCATGATGGTCGCATGCTTCGTGCGGATACATCGCGCATGAGGGTAAAATGATTGTTGTTGTTGCTGCTGCTGCGGTTGTTGTTGCTGTTGTTGTTGCTGCTGTTGCTGTTGTTGTTGTTGCTGGCGTTGCTGCTGTTGTTGGTGTTGTTGTGTTGTTGGTGTTGTTGTTGGTGTTGTTGCTGTTGCTGTTGTTGTTGTGGTTGTGGTTGTGGTTGTGGTTGTTGTTGTTGGTGTTGTTGTCGTTGTCGTTGTCGTTGTCGTTGTCGTTGTTGTTGTTGCTGTTGTTGGTGTTGGTGTTGTTGTGGTGGTGGTGGTGGTGGTGGTGGTGGTTGTTGTTTGTCGCGACCCACCCGCGACCCACCCCGCGACCCAACCCGCGACCCAGCCCTCGACTCACCCCGCGACCCACCCGCGACCCACCCGCGACCCACTCAGTGACACGCCCGCGGCCCATCCGCGACCCACCGCGCGACCCACCCCGCGACCCACCCGCGACCCAGCCCGCGACCCACCCCGCGACCCACCCCGCGACCCAATCCGCGACCCACCCCGCGACCCAGCCCTCGACCCACCCCGCGACCCACCCGCGACCCACCTCGCGACCCAGCCGCCCATCCGCGACCCATCCGCGACCCACCCGCGACCCACCCGCGACCCGGCCCGCGACCCACCCGCAACCCACCCCGCAACCCACCCCGCGACCCACCCCGCGATCCACCCACATTGCTTTAACGAAAAAAATCGGCGCCTGCGGCGGGCTCCCTGCATATTTGTAAGAGTTAGGCGCCTGCGGCGGGCTCCTTTAGATGATCGCAGACTGACGACGTCCTCGCCACCCCCTCACTCTTATCCGCAACTGCGGGGTGCTACGTATTACTGTTGGCTGGTCTTCCGTGCTGCGTTTTTCGTGGCGGGACTGCTGTGCTGAGGTGTCGTTGGAGGCCGCTTGGAGGCGTTTTTCGGGCCTCTTGGATGCCTCTTGGGGCCTCTAGTGGGCCTCTCGGGGGCCTCTTAGGGCCCGCCTGGGGGCCTCTTGGAGACTTCTTTGTGGCCTGCGTCTGGCATCAACCAGGCAAGCGAGACAAGCAGGGAGCGCGAAAAGGGAGAAGCAAGGGAGAAGAGACCAGGATGGATGAGGCGGAAAAGGAGGAAGGAGGACAGAGCAGCAGCATGTGCAAAACGAAACTCCAAAATTACGGACGGCAAAAGTAAGGATTCAGCACTCTTGAACGGCACGCAAAGACTAGAAAGCGTTTTGCGACTGCGACGCGATTGTGAAAATCTCTGGCTGCCCCGCAATCGAAGCAGCGCGACGTCCGGGGCAGTCCTACGCCTTGCAAGCGGAGAGCTGATCTCGCACCTTGTGCAAAACTGAAGGCTGGACTGCCAGAGGACTTTGAACACTGCGGGCAAGGTAGTGAAAATTCACGGCGCATCGCGCTCCCAAAGAGTCGGGAACGGATCAGGCGCCGTCAACCTTGGCCATGTGGCAGCACAGGTCCACGAGGCGGTTGGAGTAGCCCCACTCGTTGTCGTACCAGGACACCAGCTTGACAAAGGTGTCGCTGAGGGAGATGCCAGCGCTGACGTCGAAGATGGACGAGGCCTTGCAGCTCACAAAGTCCGTGGACACCACCTTGGTGGGAGGGCGCGGGCCAGCCACGTCGTGACACCGATACTGGCCAGGCGTCGCCGTCGCCGTCGTCGTCTTCGTCGTCGTCGCCGTGACAAGATCGGTGGGTGCGGTTCCCCCCGGGCCTCGCCAGGAGGCTCGCGCACCGATCCTGGGCCCAGGGTCGGCTCGGCCACGATCGGTGCCGGCTGCCGGCGGATACCCAGGTCGCTTGACCGTGCGCATCGCGCCCCGCCATGCGCGGCTGCCTTCGAGCCCTCGCGCAGCCCTCCTGGACAAGGCCAGCTCTCGGGCCCAGACCGCGACGCGCGAAGCGCGGCTCTCTTCCCGCCCCCAACCGGCGACCCAGGGATGATTGGCGTCCCCCGACACCTCCTCGTCGGTCCAGTCCAGGACGCCCTTCATCGGGCCCGCGGCGGCCTCCTTCACGGCTGCCACGATCTCGTCGTACTTCGCGCCCTTCTCCAGGCGGCACGTCAGATCCACCACGGACACGTCCGGCGTGGGCACGCGGAAAGCCATTCCTGTAAGCTTGCCGTTCACCGCCGGGAGGCACTTGCCCACCGCCTTGGCGGCGCCTGTGGAGGACGGGATGATGTTCTGCGAGGCGCAGCGGCCCCCGCGCCAGTCCTTGCCGCCGCGGGACGGGCCGTCCACCGTGAGCTGCGTGGCCGTCATCGCGTGCACCGTGGTCATGAGACCCTCCACGATGCCGAACTTCTCGTGCACCACCTTGGTCAACGGGGCCAGACAGTTCGTGGTGCAGGACGCGTTGGACACCACGGTGTCCGAGGCCTTGTACTCGGTGTGGTTCACACCGACGACGTAGATCGGGACAGCGTCCTTGGGAGGGGCAGAGATGATGACCTTCTTGGCGCCACCCTTGATGTGCAGCTCAGCCTTCTCCTGGGCAGTGAACACGCCGGTGGACTCGCAGATGTAGCTGGCGCCCGCGGCGCCCCACGGGATGGACGCCGGGTCCTTCTCGTGGAACACCGCGATGTCCTTGCCGTCCACGATCAGGAACTCCTTGCCGTCGGCCACCTTCGTGGCGATGGTGCCCGGGTAGCGCTTGTGCACGGAGTCGTACTTGAGCATGTAGACCATGTACTCGAGGTCCATGAAGGGATCGTTGATGGCCTTCAGCTGCACCTCCGGGTTGCCGAGCGCCGCGCGGCACACCAGGCGGCCGATGCGGCCGAAGCCGTTGATTCCCAACGTGGCCGGCATGACTGCTTAGAGCCTGTTCCTCTGGGGGATAATCCGAAGGCAAATTGCCGCGGGCGCCTGGACCAGAACGGCAAGAGGCGGGCCAGGAAGGGCCATCCTCCTGCTCTTTGACCTCCTCTCCCTCCAGCATCTCCCTCCATCCTCCCTCATCGCGACTCCCTCTGCCCACCCCCCTCCCAAATCCATCATCGTCCTCCTCCTCCTCCCTCCTCCTCCTCCTCCTCCTCTCCTCCTCCTCCTCCTCCTCCTTTTGAACCTCCTTCCTCCTCCTCCTTCCTCCTCCTCCTCCTCCTCCTCTCTCCTCCTCCTCCTCCTCCTCCTCCTCCTCCTCCTCCTCCTCCTCCTCCTCCTCCTCCTATTCATCCTCCTCCTTCTCCTTCTCCTCTAAGCCCCTTTTGGCTCCGCCGTGTGTCGCTGGGCGCGCCGCCTCGGGCCGCGCTCGCCGCGTGGTCACGCCGGGAACGCTGACGCAGGAGCGGCGGGGCGCGGAGGAGGCGGCGCGCGGCGCCCTCCTCGCCGCGCACGCCGCCTCGGGCCTGGCTGCTGGCCACTCCCCCGCGGGAGTGCGCCTCCTGCGGGCGGCCGAGGGCCTCCTGCGCGCGGCGGTGGCGAGCCTTCGGGCTCCCGCCACGCCGCCCACGGCTGCGCCCGGCGCTGCGCCCAGCCGTGGGGTTGGTGCCGCGGGCCGCGGCGCGCCTGGCGCGGCGGCCAACGAGGCGGGCGTCGGGAGCGACGAGGACGGCGACGCGCCCATGGTCGGGGCGGCGGCTGGCGGTGGTGGGGGGCCGAGGCGGCGGCGGCGTCGCCCGCGCCCTGCCCCTGCGGCTGCCCCACATGGCGCTGCTGGCGCCGATCCTCCTCATCGTGTTCCTGACGCTCCTGGTGCAGCTGCTGCGGAATGTAAATATTGATCCAAATCTCTCCGCCCACAACCTTTTGATGCAAGAACAAATATATAGAGTATTGATTTGATCTTATTCCGATGTCAAGCTAGACAGTCGTAGAATGCGTCCACCCTCCCGCCACAGCTGGCGGGTCCAAGCCAAAAACGGCAATGGTGAACAAGAGAGTGCAAGCATGAGCGAGCGAGAGCAGCAACATAGATCCGCCGGTCCCCTTGTGGGGCCACCAGGCTGTAGGCGCGGGATTCGCAGTTTCCTGTGTCAGTTGTAGCTTGTAATTTCCAGTGTTACAGTTCTGCTTCTTGCTGGTTACTGTAACTAGTTGATTGACCGCGCGAGGGGGGGGAGGCCCAAACAAGATATTTAGCACCTCCTGTGCGCGTTGTCTGAATTGCTGGGGGGGCTCGAAATCGACACCCCTCACGCAGATCCGCGGGGTCAGGATCCAAAAACACAGGGGATTGCCACATTTCTGAAATTCGGTGCCACCCCTCACGCAGATCCGCGGGGTCAGGGTCCAAAAACACAATGGATTTGCCACGTTTCTGAATTCGGTGCCACACCTCACGCAGATCCGCGGGGTCAGGGTCCAAAAACACAATGGATTTGCCACGTTTCTGAAATTCGGTGCCACCCCTCACGCAGATCCGCGGGGTCAGGGTCCAAAAACACATGGGATTTGCCACATGTTTTAAATTCAATGCCACCCCTCACGCAGATCCGCGGGGTCAGGGTCCAAAAACACAGGGGATTTGCAACGTTTCTGACATTCGGTGCCACCCCTCACGCAGATCCGCGGGGTAAGGGTTCAAAAACACAAGAGATTTGCCACGTTTCTGAAATTCGGTGCCACCCCTCATGCAGATCCGCGGGGTCAGGGTCCAAAAACACAAAGGATTTGCAACATTTCCGAGATTCGGCGCCACCCCTCACGCAGATCCGCGGGTTCAGGGTCCAAAAACACAAGGGATTTGGCACATTTCTGAAATTCGGTGCCACCCTTCACGCACATCCATCGCAAGGCGTGGTAACCCGAACTGCGAGAACTCCCTCGGCCCTTTAATCGCAAGGTGTGGTAACCAAGCCCGTAAACCATACACGTCTTACCAATCGCCAGGTGTGGTAACCCCTCTTGTGATCAGTTGGTTTTGCTGATTGCGAGTCGGCTTTGCATGAAGTTTCGATGCTGCTTCACGACAGCGCCAAGGCCTCATGACTTAGCTTTTCCATGGCCCATTCTCCGAGAGAGGGGGCCGGCGGCAGGGGGCGAAGCCCTTGCGGATAATTCTAAACATTATCCTATATCTCACATCCTTGCTAATACTACTTTCACACAGGAAAGGGACACGTTGCTAAATAATGCCTTGGCAAATTCTGCAGCAAGCTTCTAGAATCTCCAATAAGATTATCGGCTCGAACGGTCAAGCTACCGTCCGTGCACCAAACAACAGATATCAAATAATAGAAATCCCATATTCTCTGCTCGAACGGTCAAACTACCGTCCGCGAATCAAGCAACAGATATCAAGATAAAAGAAATCAACGCACCTAGCAACATATACTAAGATAGAAGAAATCCACGCATTGAGCAACAGATAAAAAAAATACACCTGAGGTCTGCGCACAGAGCAACATATATCAATATATGCAATCGTCACCTGAGCTCTCGAGGGGGCGCTTTCACTCAGCATCTGTAAATAGCAATCCAAATCACTCATCATCCTCACCACCATTCACATCTGAGCCACTGCCTTGGCTGGCTCCAAGATATCGTCACATATGTAGTAGTGGGGATCAGCGTACACGCACTGCTGACTTGATGATGCTGTATGCAATGAAACTCTTGATGCTCGGGTCGAGGTTATAACTCCTGCTCTCGTCTGCATCCAGCTCGAGACACCGTCCTAGGCAATTTGCGTAGTGCCTGTCCTTCGTATAGATCGTCTCGTAGCTGTCGCCCTCGCACTTGCCACTCCTGCTTATCGTTGGTCCCATGGTCTCCAGCCACTGCCTCAGTAGAGCACTATCTCCCAGCATAATCGGTCCATCTCCCATGATCTCGTCGTCATAGGTCGCTGGATCGGCTCGTACTGCGAGGGTTGTCGTCGTAGCTTTTGGCGCAGCCTTCGCCGTCCTGGATGTGACCTTGACCAGCTTCTCGGGCAAGTCCGGCTTGAACAGGTTGTCGCTGCTTGAACTATCCACCTCCATCGGCTCAGCGGTGTCCTCGTCGTCGTTCTGCTTAAGCTGCATTACGTGATTGAATATGATGATACCCGCGATGATAGAGACTACTGTCACCACCGTAGGAGACATCGAAAGACAAACTCCATACACTGCAAGTGCACAAAGCTGAAACAGAACTACAACTCGGTCAAGTATATGGATGGTTCTCTGCGCGCCACTCCTCTCCATCGGGTAGTTGTCCGTTAGCTCTTCCGTGTAGAATGCCTCAACGTAGTCCTCGTCTTGAACCTCGTCCTTGTCGTCGTAGAAGCACTCGTCCACGTAGTTGTACGTCTCCACCGGCCACGTAGAGATCTCCTCGTCGTCCTTCCCGGCGTCATCGTACAGCTCCTGCTTGACGTACTTGGCCATCTTCGCGTTGAGCTCGTCCACCTCCTTGTTGGCTGCCACCTTCTCTGGTCCAACAAGCTTTCGTCCGCGTATTGATGGTGCCCTGTCATCAGGCCCAAGAGTCCACAAATTTGATGTAACTATCTTCCTCGCGTAGCCTCCTGGAAGTACTTTCGTCAAACAGTCCGCTAGCATCTGCTCGCTCTTGACCCACTTGATGCTGATCTCCTTGAGTGACTGTCGCAATATAGCCGCTTCCAGAGAAAGCCTCCTGTCCGTCATTGAGATCTTCTCCTTTGCGATCGCGTCGCACAGGCTCTTGCAGTCGGTCACCGAAATGAATTTCACCGTGCAGGTGTCGTGCACAATCTCGGTCATGTCCATCTCCGGGTACAGGATCTCCGCCAGGGTCGACCCTCGTCCATATCAACATGTCCACTGAGTCCGCACATGAGTAGGCCTCCGCTGATAGAGTAGATCGCACCACTCGTTGAATCTTGGAGGACTGCCACCCAACGCAGTGCACCTTGTACTTGTTGCCGTGGTCCTCGTTGATCTTCTGGTCGCCCAGCATGATGAAGTGTCCGCGTTGTGATCTGTGCTTCGGCAGATTGTCGAAAGCACTGTCGGTGACATTGATCACCATGGTCTTCCACAAATTCAGACCTGCTGAGAACCTAATCAGCAAGTCGGTCCGCTTCTGGATTCGCCTGATGGCCGCGCTGCCGTCCTGTAGGTCCTTCACCGTCGGAGCTCCCAGCGTAGATGCCAGTCGGGATGCCTCGAAGGCCCAGTCGAAGCATATCACTCGCGCAGCCCAGTGCAGTTGTCCAACTACCATTCGTAGTCCACGATGCTCTGCATGGGTCAAGGCGCCATCTGGTGCCTTGCTGCGCCCTCTGGAGATACGTACAGTCTGCATCGACTGCACGTAGGCCTCCATGGTGACGTTGATGCTGCCGTCCTTGTCCTGCTTGTAGGCCCGGCCACAGAACGTCGCCTGCTCCTTCCTCGCGTACTTGACCTCGCCATAGTCGATATCCCTCTGCAGGTCCTTCATGATATTGGCGCCCTCCGGGTCGTCCTGCTTGATGCCCATGGGGAAGTCGTCCACGTGCAGGCACATGATCCCGATGATCGTGCTCTCCGCATTGCGCTTGATGAAAGTCGCGGGCTCGAAGCTCAGGCCTTCCCATCCAAGCTTCGCGAGCATCTCGCGTAGTGCCACATACCACGCACGAGCTGCATCGTTGGTCCCGTAGATGCTCTTGTTTAACTTCAGCAGGTCGCCTACCCTTACCCCCGGGATGTTGCACTTGCCGAGGTTCGTCGGGATAAGGAAGTATAGCTCGCGTGTGATGGCTTTGCCTTGCAGACGGGCTCCCTTCACATCTGCGATGACTAGGTCCAAATTGAGGCTTGATACGATGCTGCACAATAGTAACGTCATCTGTGCTGAGACTGTAGGTGAGTCCCGTCATAGCTTGTCGTCAAACCCCTCCACGTAGCCTCTTCCACAAATCCTGGCCTTCCGCTCGAAGGTCGCGGGGTCCTTATCGGTCCAGACCACCTTGGAGACTTGGAGCTCAGGATCTTGTCCGGGTCGACCTTGTCGACTGCTGCTCCTGCTATGTGGGTTGCTGCATCGTACTTGCACCGCGTGTTCCACTCCTTCTCCACCGCCTGCTGCATCTTCTTCCACTTGAGCTTGTCATCGCCCAGCGTCTGAAAGTGATCTCCTGATGCTGGTTGGCTCTCGTCGGTTGGCTGCACATCCGCTCGGCCACGAACGCCTCGACGAGCAGCGGTGTATCTGCCAGCTGCTTGACTGGCCCAGCTTGTGCCCGGGCTCGTTTGATGCTGATCGGCACATCGTCCAGCAAGAATTCCTTGATCGTGACTGGGTGTTCCTAGCGCTTGCCCTGCGCAGGCTGTCGCGTACTTGACGATGATGTAGCCGGCTGATCCTGCGGCACCTCTGCTGGTACTGCTGCCGTGTCCTCCGCCTTCTGGCGTTCCTCCAGGTGCCTCTGGATCCTGGCAGGTACTCGAAGCTGAGCTCGATCGTCCTGAGCGTCGTCCCGCTTGGTCTGCTTGAGCTTCAGGTCCTTCTTGGTGTGCTTCTTGCCTCCGCGCTTCACCTCCTTAGGTTCCTCCATGGTCTCGTCAGTATTGGTAGGCTCCTGCGGGGCTGCTGCAGGCTGTTGGCCACCTCCTGGTCCATCCCCAGCTTCCTCTTCCTTTCCCAGAGTGATCTCCTCGATGATCGTGATGGGGTCTTGCGATACCACATCGTCGATGATCTGAGGGCTGGCTGTCCAGTCCACTCTCGGGATATCTTGAACCAGGTCGCGCGTGTCCAAGTTGAAAAGCCGCCGCCTCTCGATCTTGCACCCAGGTGTCGGGCCAGGTAGCAGAGGGGCATTCCTGGCGTTATCCAGCTGCCTCAGGTCAGTCTTGCCCTGGCTGCCGGCCGCCACCGCTCCCAAGATGGCGCCCCAAGCTTGGTGCGCTCGAACAAGTCGTGCTCGAAGGTCTTCTTCCGCTTGATCTTGATCAGCTGGTACTGTCTCGTACTCGTCGCCCAGCCTCTGACGCAGTGGCAGCACGTCGTTATCGTGTACCACTTCCGATCGTCGCCCCCTGCTGTCCGCTGGCTTCGTCAGCTCCACGTTGCCCTGAGCAGGTGCTGCTGGTGCCGTCGTCGGTGCACTCGAGGGTGCATCACCTTGTCCACCTGCTGGCTGAGGTGGACCATCGCCCTGTCCAGGATGCTGCTGATGTCCTGGATCTCGGTGATCTTGATGTTGATCTGGCTGGTGATCTGGCCGTTGGTGTGGCTGCTGGTCTGGCTGTTGATCATCTCGTGCTGAGATATACTGTTGACCTCGAAGGTCCAGAAAACCACGCTGACCAGCTCGTCCACGTGCAGGTCCGCCATCTGAAAACAGGTCGGTAAACTGCATGGTGGTCACCTCATGCTCAGTCGCCCTTCGATGGAGACTGGGTGAACTTAGGATCGGGATCCTGTTATGGATCAGCCAGTAACCGTGCTCATCCTTGCCCTGGCACCGGGCAGGTCCATGCCATCCCGCATGCAGGTTGCGCTTTAGGTTATCAGATCAACAAAACATGAATAAATCACCTTGCTGAGATGGCCCTGGCTGGGGCCTCGTCCTCGCCAGAACTGTCCGTCTCAACGCTGATGAGTTTGCTGCCTTGAAACAGGATTCCGAACAGATCTGTTGAAGGTGTAGTCGGTTCCAGAATGACGTATCCTCGGCCACTCGTGAACCACTGCTGGGTCATTGTCGAGATTCGCCAAACTTGCAGGCAGTCGGTGTCCAGCTCCAAGTACCCATTGCTGTGGTGAGAAGCCTGCCGTGCTGACAAGTTGATTGCACGCGTTGGCCATACCACGTACTGCTGCTGCAACCGAATCTTGACCACGAACTTCCCCAGCGTTGAAGACACTCGTCGCCATCTCCTTCAGGTAGCGCATCTTCCTCTCGACTTTGCCCATTTGCCAGTGAGCCTCTGGAGCCGCGTTGTTGATCACAATGCCCAAATCGTTGCACAGCGCCTCGAACTCGCCCATAAAAGTAGAGCCCCTGTCCTGCTCCACGATGCGCGGTGGCCCGGCCCAGGTAAGCCATCCGAGTTCGAAAGCCTTCTTTGCTAACTCTGCCGCAGGTCTCGATCCGGGACACGTGTAGATCGCCACGGTGAAGTCCGAGGCCACGTCCACGATAACAAGCACCACGTGCATGTTCTTGCCCAGGTCGGGCATGATCATGAAGCCCATGCTGATGGCTTCGTTAAAGACCTCAACCTTAGGCTGAGCTGCCGTAGGTCTCGCTGCCGTCCGAGCCTGCTCTTCACATGTCGTGCATCTGAAGAGACGTGCTGCTTGTACCGCTCGTCGGCTAGCTCCACCATGCTGTAGATACCGTGCCAGTGACTCCTTGTAGGGTCCATGTGAATGGCTCTCGTGTATCTTCTTGGTAGCTGCTCGCATGAGTGGTGGCACCGCCGTCCATTCCGCCATCTCGATGTTCTCGCCATGCTTGCTGAAGATCGCCGCCGCGCTAGCGTGCATCGGCGCCTCCGTCTCCGCAGGGTTGGCCTCGAACTCGTCACAGTCGATGTCGTCGGAGTTGTTGGCGTACTGGGCGTAGCCACCATGCTGCTTCTCGAGGTCCCGCTGATCCTCGATGCCGTCCAAGATCGTCTTGGCCAGCTCCTTGGTCCAGTTCCCAAGGCTCGATGCCGTTCCCTTCGGCCTGTTGATCACGAACGTGTGTACGTGCTGCTCGTCACACCTGATGCTGTTGAGCTTCTTGCCGAGCAGGATGGCCGTCGTCAGAAACCTCGTTGGCTTCTTGACCGGATCGCCCATGCAGTCCACCAGGTTGCTGCCCTGTGCGCACCGGTGCATCATCGCGCTCACGAACTCTGAGCCCAGCCATGGCATAAGCTGCCATGCTCTTGACGTCAACGGGTTTTCCAGTAGCCTATGAGCTCCTCGGCGCTTGCAGTTGAGCCAGATCTTCTTGACAAGCTGCAGGTGCTTCATGCCGATCGCCAACTTGCGCATCTTCGTGCCCTTCGGGAACATGTGGGATATGTTCGTGAATGGGTCGCAGGGGAAACCCACAATGGTCATGTAGGGGTCATCCTCGTTCAGCTGCTTCAGGACGGTCTTCTGCGACTTCGCGTCCAGCAGGTCGTCCCCGATCAGGATGTCCCTCGGCCTCGTCACTGGATGCCGCCGCTGCTGAGCTTCTGATGTGGCTGCCATGCCACCTGCGTAGAGCTCGCAGATGATGGGCCGCTTCTCCTCCGGGTCAGCCTTCAGCGTGTCCACGATCTGCTGGCACTGGTCCAGCTTGTCCTGAATCTCCTTCTCCCACGTCTCGATATGCTTCCTCTGCTTCCGCCGTGGGATGCCCTTATCGATTTCCTGGACCTCCGCAAACCAGATGTCGATCACGTCGGACATGACTGATGGCTCGATCTTTGTCGTCTCCTTCTTCGGCCACTCCTTGAGCGAGATCGTCAGGTGCCCCTTCTCCGTCTTGTTGAGAGGCACTCCGTACTTGTTGATCGCCTTGAAGTCCGCCTTCCGATCCTTGATGTATATCACTGCGTCGAGCTCCTCCAGCTGGTGGATGCTCAGCAGTATTGGCGTCTTTGACTTCGGCAACCTCTGGAAGCGTAGGTTCACGCCAGCTCCAGCAAGTCCAGCCGTCACATCTTGTTCCCCTTCTGCCATGACCGGGGCGCTATCATTCACGCCTCGGAAGCGCATAGATGATCCTCTCATCCACGTGGTGACTCTGCCATCCTCTGCGTTGCCGCCCAGTGATATTGAACCTCCACATCCACGTAGGCACGCAGTATCCAGTACAGCATGTCCATCTGGAATATGTCCTTTTCGTACTGCGTAGGGTTCGATTTCTTCCAGCTCCTCGCAAGGTTGCTGCCGCCCTGGCGTTGGTGCGCGCGGTCGCCCTCTGGAACGTAATTGGTTCCAGCTCGGCGTTGCGTCCACAACCATGTCGGTCGTACTCCCATCGGTAGGCGCTCGCAGGTACTCCTCACGATATCACGAAGCTCCGAGGTCCTGCCCCAGGCTGCTTGGCATAGATCGCAAGCCATATTCCTGAGACCGCTCGGTGCCATCTCCACGGTGATGCGCGTGAGCTGCTGGAAGCGATGCAGGGCCCAGTCCAAACAGAAATCCAAATAATCCCTGTAGGCCGCTTCCATGTTCTCGCAGCTTACCCACAACGCTGCGATCTGCTCCGCACGATCTCGTATCTTCTGTAGGTCGGCCTCTGTGTTGTCTTCTTCAGGGTAGTCTGTGCTTGGTCTGCTGGGCTCCGTCCTCGACCACGTCCCTGGTGTCGGTCTGCTCGTTGAGCTCACTGGAGTGCTCAGGGGTTCGTCAGATTCTTGTGCTTGATGCTCTCCAGGTACTGGGTGTGGTTCGTGTGCCCGGTCGATCCTCTCTTGGAAGTTCGGCTGGTCTCCTGCTGCTGATACCGCGTAGGTGTTCACGATCTGCTCCTCGGTGTCGATTCTCACCTTCGTCAGACTCGTGATATCCTCCATCGCCACGTCTACGCTTGCCAGCTGGTCGCTGACAATCTGACTGGCAGTCATGTCCATCGAGCTGTCCGCCATCAGCAGCTTGACCGCGGTCGCCATTGCGAATCCAGCTCGTCGTAGAAAACCCCCAGGTCGCCCGTGAAAGCCTCGCCCCCCGCGTCCGCCCCCTCGTCCTCCACGTTGTAGCGCACTGGATCCACTCGCTGGTGACCTCGTCTTTTCGCACTCGGGCACTCGGGGTCACCCTTCCAGTGACCCTTCTTGTGGCACGCGTTGCACTTCGTGCGCGCCTTGATCTGCTTCAGCTTATCCTCAGCCTCTTTGCTGTCCATCTTGATGGATCCCTGCTTGTTTGAGTAACTACCAAGCGATCGGGACCGAACCCACCGCGTCCCCCGGCGGTGGTCAGACTTGGCTGCATCATGTGTCACGGTGTTGCTGTCCTGTAATGCTTTCGGCCGGCGCACAGATTTACGCTTTCGTCGCGCAGCGATGCAACAAATGTTGCGTTTTGTTGCACGTCTGGCAACTGCGTACCCAATTATTTGCGTTAGCGCGCCTCCCGCACACTTGTGGTGAAGTCGGTTTTGCGGAATGTCTGCAGCGCCGCGCGTGTGTCGCCCAAGGTCGGGGCTGACGGTGAAGGCACGTCTCACGCTAGGTTCAAAAGGGTTCGCGCTGCAAGGTTGGCATGACTGACGTACCGGCCGTCCAAACGCAAGACTCGTCTTCTTTCAGGGCGCAGTTCCACGCATTCATAGAAAAGCGCCACGACGAGCCCCACACAGACTCACATACTTATTTTTGCGAAGAGGCAGACCCTTTCAGAACGCAGCGCGCATGCAACACTAACCAGCACATCGAGCCCGCAAGCGAAGTGTGCCGCAAAAACCTTCGGTGCACCCCCCTTGGAGGCCACGAGCGAACCGTGTGAAGACTGTACTGACATGGTCCGGGCGGCGGCGCGCGGCTTGTGCTACAATGGCCGGCGGTGGAGCTCCCTGTGATGCCACGAACCGAATGAAGAAAGGACTGAAATGGTCTCGGCGGCGGCAAGCGGCCTGTGCTTCAAAACCTTTGGTGGCGTTTCCTATGGGGCCATTAACCGTGTCAGGGCGTGCTGACATGGCCCAGGCAACGAAAAATTGCCTGCGCTACAAGGGCCTTCAGCGGGGTTCCGTATGGGACCACGATTGCAAGAGCTAAAACATGAAATGCACTGGGCAGCGGCGTGCGGCCTGTGCTGGAACGACAAATTTCGGTCGAGCTCCCTGTGTGGCAACGAACAGTGTGAGGGGGTGCTGGAGTGGATTGGGCGGTGGCAAGCGGCCTGTGCGACAGAAGCCATCTGCGTTGCACCCTGTGGAGCCACGAGCCGCGTGAGAACGTGCTGATATGCTCTCGGCGACGGCGCGCGGCGCGTGCAACAGCAACCTTCCGCGTTGACCTCAATGAAGCCGCGATACGCGCGATGCTGGATTTGACCATGCACGGTCGGAAGCACGCAGCCTGCGCACTAACAAAAATGTTCGGCCGAACTTCCCATGGTGCCACGAATCGTGCGAATACAAAACTGAAGCGGTCTGGGCGGCGGCATGCAGCCTATGCCCAAAAAACCTTCGGCGGGGTTCCCTTCGGGGCCACGAGCGGCGCGAAGCAAGACCTTCAGTGGACTAGGCGGCGGCAGGCGGCCTGCGTTACAAGGGCCCTCGGTGGGACTTCTAATGGTGCCACGAACTGTTTGAGGGGGGTGCTTAAGTTATCTGGGCGGCGACAAGCGGCCCGAGCTGCAAAATACTTTGGCGTAGCATCCTATGGGGCCACGAACCGAACGAAGGGTGTGCTGACATGGTTTGGGCGGCGGCACGCATCCTTTGCTGCGAGAATCTTCGGTCTCACCGTCTTATGGGGCCGCGAACCGCGTGGGGTGCGTGCTGAATTGGCATCGGGCAGCGGAAAGAGGCCTGTGCTACGGAGGCCTTCGGCGGGGCCCTATGGGGCCACGAATGGTTCAGACGGCGTGCCGAAACTGCATTGGCAGAGCAAAAGCAAAGATCCACCATGCAAAAAATTAGCCTGGCGAAGGACCCAACCATATGCAGTTGAGAATACCGCGATTGTGAATATCTTCTTCGGTGGCGCTCCCTGGGCGCCGAAATGAAGGGCAGTGTACACAACACGAACGAAGACGATAGGTCCGAATATGAAAGCTTGAGCGCGTGCGAGTCGGATCGCGAGCGAGTCTGATTATGAATGAATCTGCGCGCGATTGATTCTATTCGCATGAATGCGTGCATGGATGCGCCCAGTGTAAATGTATGTATACGACTGTGAACAGTTTGGGTCTGCGTGACTCTCGGTACTCGTGACTCTGAGCGTCGCCTCTGCAGGGGGCTTCCCTGGGAACCCCGACGGCAGCGCCCGCGCGCCGCGACGCCCATGTCGGCACGCCACACACGAGGATCGCGCTCGCTTCCTCCCCTCATTTTTTCCATCTCCTTTGCCCGCGCACTCCAAAGACCAAGGCTGCGGGCGCAGCGCAAGGCGGAGCCCCCGCGACGCGCGCAGGTCGCCCCGAAGGGGTCGCAGTGACGCGCGCGGTTCGTCCGCTGAGCGGATCAGAGAGTGATTGCTGGCTGACTCGTAGCGCGCATGGCTCTGGCCGCCAGGCAGAGCGACGAGGGGCGGGCGAGGCGCTGGGCAGAGCGCAATGCGGAGTTTGCGCGACGCGCGCTGATCGCCCCGAGAGGGTCAAAGCGACGCGCGCGAGTCGTCCGCGGCGCGAGGCCAAGCAGTCGGACAGCCAAGAGAAGGCGCGGCTGGGGCGGGCCGCTCCTCAGGTCAGGCCTCGCGGATAAACTCTGTGAAGCCGAGCTCCTTGGCGAGGGCCGTCGCCTCCCTCCTGCACCGCTTCGTGCGCGCCGCAAACTGCTCCAGCTGCTTACGCAAGCCCTCCGGCGGCCCGGCCAGGAAGAAGTCGATGCGCGGCGCCCGCATGAGCAGGAGGTCCTCGTGGCGCGTGGCGCGCGAGAGCAGCGCGTAGAGCTCCAGCCACCAGTCGTCGCCCTCCTTCTTGCCGTTCCCGACCTCGTGGCGGCCGCAGTCCAGGATCACGCCTGGGCGACGTCGGCCGAGGGGGCAGTGCGCCGGGCAGCCGACGGCCCAGGGCGAGAGTCCACAAGACCGAAGGATGGCTGCGGACTGCTCGCGCCTCGGAGGTCTGGCCGTCCCCGGAGCGCCGTTCTCCCGCCCCGTCGCCTTCTCGCATGGTGCGCCCCTGGCACGCCACCGTGGTGATGAGCCTGCCGTGCGAGAACGGGAAGCCCGTCCGGGTGACCTTGGAGGTGCGGAAGGTGAACGGCTCCGACGCGCGGGGCTCGATGAACACCAGCGGGCCCGTGAGGTCCCCCGTGAGGCTCTCGCCGTGGCGCTCGAGGTCATCCACGAAGGGTGCGCTCGCGTACTTCTCCATGCGCACCCAGAACCCCAGCGGCAAGTGCTTTAGATAGATCCTCTTCTCCCCGTCTCTCTCGGCCTTGACGACGTCGCCCCGATCTCGAGGGTCCACGACGATGTGCACGATCTGCCCCTCGGCATCCTTGACGAGGCCGTTCTTGAGGTCCAGCGCCTCCAGGAGCCGGATTCGCATGCCCACGTGCACCGGGAGCAGTCCGTGCATGCCACCGGTGTTCTTCGGGTTGGCACAGTTCATCATCTTGGCGGCGTCCTTCCTGCTCATCGCCGGGGCAGACCTGTCGGCGGCCTGCGCGAGGAAGAGAGGCTTCTTCAGGACGTCCGCGTCCCGCTGGGCACGCATGTTCATCCAGCGCGCCACGGTGTCCCAATAGGACCCGATCATGTGGCCGTTCTGGAACCTGTCCTCCCGGAGTCTACGATCATCGGGTTTCAGCTGCATGGCGTTCCACGTGGCCCGGATGGCCGGCGGGACCTGCTTCCCCGGATTGCGCAGGAACGCCATGAGGTCCCTGAGTTTCGGGTCCTTGAAGCGGTTGGACGCCTGGAGCTCGAAGCACAGCGGCGTGTTGCAGAAGAGCTTCATCACTGCCTGGTACTCTGGTGCGAGGTTGATGCCCGCCGCCGCCAGTTCCTCGAAGCTGGAGATGAGCGACACCTTGCCTCCCGTCGGCTTCAGCTGCAGGAAGTCCCCCAGGTGGATCACGATGGGCATCCGGCCGAAGGCGCCGCAGACCTGGTCGTACTCCCGCTCCTCCGCGCCCCACTCGGCCTTGCGTCCCAGGTAGGACCGGAACGCCAGCATGTTGTACAGGTTGGGCGAGATCATGCTCACCTCCTCCAGGATCAAGCACCTGACCGCCTCCCACGTGTCCTGCAGCGCTTTCAGCTTGCCCCCCGCGGGTATGTCCTTGTTCCTGAAGGACTGCACTCCTATGACGCCCGCCCGGTGGCAACTGACGGCCTTGTGAGCGTCCGTGGAGATGTTCGCGGCCTGAGACCACTTCGCGCAGACTATCAGCGTGGACTTCGCCTTGCCCGTTTCCACAGGGAACAGCGCGTCCATGGCCGGCAGCACGATCTCCTGCACCATGGCGGTCTTCCCGCTGCCGCCCTGGCCCAGGAGCAGGAACTGGAACGTCTTCCGCTTCGCGTGCTTGGCCATGCTGCCGTCCTCGATCTTCTGCTCCTCGTCCCAGACCACGTTGCAGGCGATCGCGAACGCCGTGACGAACAGGGCCTGGTCGGGCTTCAGAGGGCGGCGCTCCTGCTTCCCCGTGCTCGGGTTGACCACGCCGTCCTCGAACTTTTTGACGAGGCGCTTGACGAAGTCGCTGGGCCGCTGCAACTCCTCCGACGGCTCCCACCGCGCCTGCGCCGCCTCGGCCGGCATCGCGCCAGCGCCCGCTGCCCCGACGTCGTCCCGCGCGGGGGCGTCGGCCACGGGCACGTCCGCATCCTTCGTGCCCCCCTTGGCGAACCTCTTCCGCTGGGTCTCCACCAGGCTCTTCAGCTCGTCTGCGTCGAGGTCGCGCAGGGCCCTGAACGGAGCGAGGACGTTGTCCTTCAGGGCGCGGGCAGCGCGCCGCGACGCGTCGGCGTCAGTCGGCCCGGGCAGCGCGCCGTTCTCCATCATCGTGGCGGCCTTCTTGAGCTCCTTCACGAAGGCCTGCGTGCGCTCGGCGGCGTCGAAGCGCAAGATCTGCCCGAGCGTCTCGGGGTCGAAGTGATGCTCCAGGACCGCGTTGGCGCCCAGCTTCGCGAAGCCGTCCTGAGCGCGGATGGCCTGGGCCTCCACCTGCGCGGCGCCCGCCCCCGAGTCCTCGGCGCCCTCCCGGAACACGGGGGCCTCCGCGACATGCACGTCGTCCTTCTGCGGCCTCTTCGGCTTCGAAGCCTTCGCCTTCGAGATGCCGTCGAAGTTGGCCGCGGTCTTCGTGGTCTCCAGGGCCAGGTACTCCTGCACCGTCAGCAAGCTGTCCAGCCAGCTGCCCGGACTCGACCTCCTCCGTGTTCCAGATGCTGGGGGTCGCCCAAGACCCTACGTCATTCCTGAGGCACTTCGCCCGGGCCGTCTTCGCCAGCTGCTCCTGGGCGGTGGCGAACGACTCCCAGCCGCGCTGGAACGGGCCCGAGACGCCCTCCCCCGCCGGCTGCGCCGGCCACTCCGGCTCGCCCTCCGGCGCCGCGCACAGGTGCTCGCACGCGCGGAGGTAGCGCAGCTCCTTCGTGTCATTGGGGCCGTCGGCGTCCGGCAGGTGCACTGGCCGGAGCAGCACCGACTTCATGAGGTAGTGCGTCTCCACGTTCGACTCCGCGCTCACGAACTGGAAGCCGTCCGGCTTCGGGATGCGCGGCTCGACGGCCAGCCTCTGAGTCCAGTTCCGCGCCGCCGAGTAGGACGAGTCGAAGGCGATGTCGACGTGCAGGGTGCGACCTCCGCTGCCCTCGGGATCCAGCCCCCCGGCCGGAAGGGCATGCAGCGGCAGTTCCACGCGGTACACCCAGATGCTGTAGACGTGCAAGCTCATGTCTCGGACAATAGGGTGGTCTCCGCGGTGCATCCAATCGTCGTGCTGGCTCAGCACTGCGCCCCTGAACTTGCCCTGCGCGAGGCCCTCGACAGTCGGCCCTTGTGTCTCGGGCACCTCTTCGGCCTCGCCTTCCCGCAACTTGTTCAGCGCCGTCGTCACGTCGCGCAGCGAGCCGCCGCTGGCGTTCGCGATCTGGAACGCCTGGTGCGCGTACTCGAACGTGTCGAACTCCTCGCCGTCGGGGCTGACGTACACCGTCTCGCCCTCGCGCTGCACCTCGCGCCACCCCGGCATCGCGACCTGCTGTCCAGTGCCGGGGACCGCGTACGTGATCGAGGCCGCGGGCGCGCTTTCCGCGGTGTCGGCCTGGCCGTACCGCCTGCGCCAGGACTCCGCGGCGAGGTAGATGGATTTCCGCATGAACACCTTCCAGCAACGGTGCGTCATGAAGGAGAGGTGCCCAAAGAGCATGGGGAAGACCATCTCGCTGCCGCTTTTCCAGGAGGCCCTGCGGAAGCAGGTCTCGAAGCGGGCCAACACCTGCAGCGTGCGCTTGAAATCCTCCTTGTGCTTTCCTGCGGCGGTCGACTGGGCCTCGTCGCCGGCGTCGCCCGCGGCCTGCGCCTCCCTGTCGTCCCACTGGCTCTTCAGGCGGCGCACGCCGTCGAGGAGCTTGCAGAGCACGTCGTCCATGCTGGGGTTCACCTTCGTGGTGTACGAGTTGACGTAGTAGCTCGTGTTGTGGGCGTCCACGAAGGTGGCCAGCGCGTGCCGCTCCAGGTCGCGCTGGAGATCGGCGCGCGCAGCGTCGCCACCGTCCACGGCGGGGCTGTCGCGGTTCGCGAGCTCCCTGAAGATCTCGCGCCAGTCGGTGACTACGACAAGGTCCCATTTCTCCGCGGACGTGGTGTTCAGATGCTGGAACCATCCCCAGTCCTCCCGGGCGCCCACCGAGAAGTCGGCGTAGCGCTGAGGGTAGAGGCCATGGTTGTAGCTCTTGCGGTCCTTCTCGTCCGGCTCCGGTTCCAGCTCCGACGCATCCATCCACAGGCGCGGGGGCAGCACCCGTCTCATGTCCTGCACGTCCACGTTGCACCGCGCCGAGACGACCGCCGCGTACTTCGTGGAGGTCTCCCCGGGGTGAAGCTGGAAGGTGACGATGCGCCCGGCCATGCCGTAGTCCGTCTCCCCGAAGATGCCGATGCAGCCGCGCAGCGCCTTCCCGCGCGTGCGGAACCGGCACTCCTGGGAGTCCGCATCCTCGGGCCACGTGCACAATGTCACCAGGTTGTAGAAGTTGTAGCGGCAGATCTGCGAGCCGCGCGCCTTGTCCGAATGGTACTTGTAGCAAGAGGGGCTGCAGACGTGGATGCCGCAGCCGATGACGAGCTCGCGCGCGTCGCGGCACATCTCGCGAATCCACTCCTCGCTCGGGAGAGACTCCGCCAGGGTGCCCCCGCCGCGGTACCTCGGGAAAATGCCGGAGGCGCTGCTGGAGAGCGGCTGCCGCCAGTACCCCTTGTTCTCCGCGGCGTTCTTCTCCACCCACGCCGCCTCGTCGTCCGCTTCCGCGCCGTCCTTGTGGCGCAGCGGCAGATTGGGGCGATACGCCTCGTGGTAGACCTCGTCGCCTTGGGTTTCGGACTTTTGGGGGTCGTAGAACCACAGCTCCTGTTCACCCGTGTCGTCCCCGACCCCGAGCTGCTCTGCCGTCGCCGTCTCCCTGCGCCCGTCGGCTCTGAAGTACCGCTTCTCGTTGGGCCCGAACGGCAGCGGCGGCACCGCGACCCCGCACTTGTTCTCGCCCCCCTGCAGCTGCAAGGGCAGCAGCTCCACGGCGCTCTGCTGAGTGGCGACCACGGCCTGCACCACCTGCCGCATCCACAGGTTCAAGCGCTCCTCGAAGCTCGCCTGGTCGCGCTGCAGCATGTCCAGGAGCACTTGCAGCTGGCCCTGCAGCAGCCAGATGAGGATATGCGGGCGAAGCGAGCCGCGGCCCTGAGCCTCGACAGGACCGAAGGCCGCCGCGAGGGGGCCGAACACCGTGGGCACGCCCATGAGGTCGGCCGCCACGCCGTCGGAGACCCAGTGCTCCGAAGCCTTTCGAACTTCTCCTCGCCGCCACCCGACGATCTCTGGGCGCAGGCCGAGGACGTGGACGAAGAACAGCCTCATCATCAGCTCGAACACCACGGCCTGGCCCACGGGGTCCGCGGCGACGCGCTGCGACATCTCGCTGAACGTGACTTGCCCCGCCTCGGTCAGGTCGTTGTCGAAGGTGTATTCATCCCCCTGCACGATGAAGATCAGGGGCTGCTTGGTGTCTGCCAGATGCGGGGTAACGAACTGGACGGGCGGGCCGAAGCGCAGGGTATACGCCTCGCCCTCTCCGCGCAGCTCCCGCCTGTGTCCGTCGGACCCGACTTGGCCGGCAGTGGCCTGGCCCAGGGTGGCGAAGGCCTTGCGCACCTCGTTCGGGGTGTCCTTGTCCTTGAGGATGCCGTGCGGCGTGGCCTTCCCGCCCGTCTGCTGCGCCCTGAGCTGCACCTCCTCGATCATCTCCGGCGTGATGTCCGCGCAGGCGCGAGCGGCCCCGAACGCCCCGGGCGTCTTCATGAACGTGTAGGTGCTGTTGGTCGTCTCCGTGACTCTCCAGAAGGAACACAGCAGGTGCACGTCGTACCAGGAGCTGCGGAAACGACTGATGGGCCTGGCCACGTATCTCTCCTCGTCGGCGGGCACGTCATACTCCATCTCCTCCCGCGTGAGTAGATTCTTGATGAAGTGCGCCACGCTGAAGCAGAGCCGAGCCTCCTTCTGCTTCTGCGGGCCCTCATCTCCGTCCGGGGGGAGCTGGCCGAGGCCCCAGGCGCAGTCCCCGTAGCAGAAGTCCGTGGGCCTGGCAATCGACCAGCATTTCGGATTCCACCAGCTCTCCGCCTTCCTCGAAGTGGGCACCCGAAGCCTCGCCTTCCGCTGGCCGTCTGGGACGGGCGGTTCCTGCAAGGAGCGCGGATCGTCCTCGGCGGGAGTCCCCGCGACTCCTGCAGATCGCGCCAGGTCGCCCGCGCCCTCCCCCGCCTGGCAGTTGTTGGTCTCCAGCGCCTGGACGCGCCAGTGCAGCTTCGCCATGTCCTCCCCTGGGGAGATCTTCCGACAGCGCGCGTGGAACTCCTGGCAGAGGTCCCGCAGGCGGTGACGCCCGATCTCGTCCAGCTGCAGCGCCCTATCCTCGCCTCCCTGGTCCTCGAGTCTGGACATCAGCTCGTTGGCCACCACGCGCCCCGCCTGACTCTCCATCCTCTCGAGCATGCCCTGGAGCGCCGGCAGGGACGTGAGCTCGCTGACGTCGCCCATGTGGTCCTCAAGGACGGACAGCCACTTGGTCAGCTCCTGCGCGTCCTCGGCAGCCGCGCTCATCTCTGCCTGCGCGCCAGTGGTGGCCGAGGCGGGCCCCTGCGCCTGCGCGACGTCGTCCAACGCCGCGTCCGTGGGGACATACTTCGCGCAGGCCAACATGAAGTCGGGCACGCCCGGCCGCGGGGGGAATCGGTCCACGAGGTCCGATCGGCACTGGACGCCCGGGTCATTGTACACGTAGTTGTGCTGCATCAACAACCGCGCCTGGGCGTCGTACTCCGCCTTGTCGACGTGCAGCGCCACCTCCTCCCTCATGGCTCTCAGGGCCCTCTCCTGCTTCTGCTCCTCGGTCAAGGGGATGCCCTCCTCGTCGTTGTCGGCGCCTGCGAAGACGGCCACGAACGTGTCCCTGAGCATGTCGGGCTCCGGCGGGAAGCTCCGCATCGCGTGGTCCACGTTCCCGTTCCCGAACACGATGGCGGTGCCCTGCATGGCGTACTGCAAGAACTTCTGCCTCCACGACTGCTGCTCCTGCCGGACGGCCTTGTCGGCGCCCTTGCTGGACAGGTAGATCTTCGTGGACACGACGCGGCCGAGCGCGAGCAGCATCTGGCGTGCGAGAGCGGCCTTCCTGAGCAGCGGGTGGTGGCGGCCCAACCAGAGGTCGTTCACCAACGCCATCAGCGGCACCTTGGGTTGATCAGACCACAGGTCTCTCCGGCAATCCTCGCAGACTTTCACTGGCACATTCCCTTCGAGCGCCTCCGGGGGCACGCGCCTCTTGTGCAAGAGTATCTTCGTGGACGTCGGCGAGCCCTCGCAGTCGTTGTGGGGGAAGTCCACGGCCGACGACATCAGCTCGTCGCGCGGTATGAGGGGCCATCGTTGGTGATACCACTCGGCCGACAGGCAGTCCGCGAACTGGGCCCGGTCCTTTATGGTGCACTTGTCGCCGACGAGGTACTCCGAGTGGAGGTTCTCGGACCACTGCTGCATGGCGCAGCAGACGCATGCCTGGAAAGCGCGGGGCTCCCTCGCCTGGCACGCCGCCTGAGCGCGGGCTGCCGACTCCGCCGCGTCGGCCGCCTGCCGGGAAACCTCTTCCGCGGGGGGGGCCTGCCCGATCTTGCCGGCGATCCTGCCGACGATCTCCGCGTGGACGAGCTGCTTCTGCATCTCCGAGTCGAGCTTCGGGACGAACGGCTCGTCGACGGGATCGACGGTGGCGCAGCACTGGGAGATGTGGAACCTGGCAACCACCTGCAGCGAGGGCGGGGAGCGCCGCCCGACCCCCAGCGCTCTCGATGCCCTTATCGCTGGCGCCGGGGGCGCCAGCGCTAAGGGCACGTCTCCGAGGGCTGGGCGCAGTTCCCCGCCGCCCGCTCGCCTGGCGCTCCTCGGTCGGCGACGGCTGGTAGGGCTCCAGCTCGCACCGCGCCACATACTGCGACTGGTACCACCGCTGCCCCCCGTGGACTCTGCCCTGGTGCGCCTTGAACGCCTCCCTGTTGGGGAACTCGGCCTCGCACATGCGGCAGGCATAATGCAGGGCGGGCGCGGGGCACTGGAACCACTCAGAGCGATCCCGAAGGCGCGCAGGCATGGCGGCGTGCCGGGACGGGCCGCGGTTGTAGGGTCTGCGCTGCCACGCCTCCGCCAGGTGCGCCCTCAGCGGGTTGCCGTCGCCCAGCGCGGCCGACGCGTCGCTCGCCGCCAGGCGGACCGCGGCCGCCACGGAGTGGGCGCCGTGGGCGAAGCCCAGGCGCTCGTCCAGGAGCTCCGCGACGTGGTGCAAGTGCCACTCCCCGCTGTCCAGTCGGCGCTTGGCGTCGGAAATCTCCTCCTCCGTCACCCCGAGCGCCTCCCGCAGCCTGCCGGCCAACTTGTCAGGCCGATCGAAGGCGCGCAGAAACGTCGCCCATCGGTTGGCGCAGTCGTCGCCCGCGTAGACGAAGAAGTCAGGGTAGCGCTTCAGCAGGTCATCGGCAGCGGCCAGCGGCTCCAGCAAGTGCAAGAGCAAGAACAGGTCGCCGCACTCCCGGCGCGCGTCGCACGCCGCCTGCAAGCTCTTCGCCTCCCTGCTGCTGCGGAGGACCGGGGTGGCGGCGTTGTTCTGGGCGTCCTGCCTGGACCCGTCGGCGTTGTCGCCCTTGCTCTTCGGCTTCCGCCCCTGCCGCAGCACCTCCTCCGGCTTGCAACCGCGCTTCTGATCCTCCCGGTTCTGCTGCCTCCCCTCTCGGTTTCGGCTCTGCTGCCTCCCCTCCTGGTTTCGGCTCTGCTGCCTCCCAGCGCGGCTCTGCTGCCTCCCGGCGCGGCTCTGCTGCCTCCCGGCGCGGCTCTGCTGCTTCCCAGCCACGCTCTGCTCCCCTCGGAGGCGGAGCCGCTTCCTGGCAGGGGCGCCGCTCCTCGCTGACGCCGCGGGTCGCTTCCGCGCGCCCAGCGCGCCAGCGTCGCCGGCCCCGCCACCCTCCTCCTCCTGCTTCTCGGGCGCTTCGTCGAGGCCAGGGCTGTCCTCGCCGTCCGTGTCGACGTCGCCGTCGTCGCCCGCGCCCTCCGCGCCGTCGACGACCGGCCCGAGCGGCCACGGGCACGCCTCGGCGCGGGCCGCCCTGGAGCCCACCTTCTCAAGGAAGATGATGCAAGGTATCTTGTGCTGGGTGCCAGGCGCCCACTGGACCACGTGCGGCCGATCGCCCAGGTCGTCTGCAGTGTACCAGCCCCCGTCCTCCTCGAAGTGGGCCACGAAGTGGCCCTGGGGGTCATTCAGAACGTGGGATGGGACGGCTTCCGACCCCTCGGGCAGGATGTACTGCGCGTAGGCGCGCAGGCGGTACGCGACGTCTTCCTCCCCCGCCCTCAAAGCCACCTCCGGGAGCTCGCCCCAGTAGGGCGCGATGTCGCAGCCGCCGAGGAAGAGCGCCGCGCCGTCGCCCCGCTCCCACCTCTGGGGCACGTGGACCGCCAGCAACTCGGGCTTCGATCGCAGTCGCCCGCCCATGGAGGCGCCGCGGCGGAGCAGCTCTCGCGCGCCCAGTCGCTGCGCGCCCCCGTCGAGGAGGAAGTCCTGCGGCGACAGGGCGTCGTCGCCTTCGTCTGCCTCGTCCACGAACGCCGGGGGCCTCATCATGGCCTCCTCGTCGCATCCTGTCTGGAAGAGGCTGGCGAGACCGGGCGCGTCTTCCAGGATGAACGACAGCGCCTCACTCGCGTCCGCGTACTTCCCCAGCCTGAAGTCCACCCAGTGCTTCGCGAGGAACGCGTCCACGAAGGCGTGCGGGGACCAGCGGTCCAAGCGGACTGGCGCTGGCGCGGCGCCGCCGACGTCCTCCGCGGGCGGCGGCACCCCGCGCGCGCAGGCGGCCGCCAGGGCGCGCAGCTCCTTGAGGGGGGGGGCGTGAAACACATGCCGATTGCCCCCTACCCCCCGCCCTGGCGACGCGCCAATCGCCCCCCCTCCCCGGCGGAGGGAAGGAACCTAAAGTCAACCAGGGGCCGTGCCGGAGCGAAGACATCGACGAGATTCCCCCCGCCCCGCGCCCTGCACGACCAGCGGCTCACCCTCGCGCTCCGCCCCCCAGGAGCGCGGCGCGCGCGGCGGGGCAGTGGGGGAGGCACTGCAGGGGCGCGTTGAGGTAGCAGGTGTTGCACAGGTTCGAGAGGCCCGGGTACGGGCGCTGGCCGCCGCGCGACCGATGCAGGGCGGGATGCCTCCCACGGTCCTCGTCGTGGACGTCGTTCCCCTCGCACCAGTGCTGGTGCAGCATCCGCAGTGCCTGCTCTGCGCCCTCGGCACGCTCATCCTCCAGCCTCGATTCCCGACCGGCCTGCACCAGCGCGTCGATGCGCTCCTTCAGGATCTGGGCCGCTGGCTGCAGCCTGCTGGTCCCCCTCCACCGCTGCCACCTCCTCGCCAAGTCATCCTCGGGCCCCCTTCCGGGACGCTGGCGCCGCGGCCAGCGGCCGCGCTCACTGTGCCAGGCCAGAACGTCGCGGAACGTCGCGGCCGCGACGTCCCGTCGACCTCCCGCTGTCCGAGGAGTCGGGCCCCGGCGGCGAGCAGTCCCGGGAGTCTGCCGGGGGCGCCTGCCCGCGGCCGAGGCGCCCGGCGTCTGCGGACCTCCCTGCTTGGGGCCCGATGCCGGGGTGCCTCTCGGCGCCGGGGAACCGCGCGGCGACGGCCCTCGTTTCCCTCTCACCCGGCGCCGAGGCGGGCAAGCATCCGCAGGAGGCGGACCTTGTCCGCCGTGGCCGCGGCGAAATTCTCGCGCGGCGGGCCTCTGATGGAGGGCTCGCCCGCAGTCCGCAATCTCACTGTAAAGGTCACTGTTCCGCCTCGCTCATTCTTGTCCACATTGATCCGACATCTCGCCCCGCTGCCCTTGGGAGGCGCCCGGGGGGGATTGACCCGGCGCGGGGCAGGGGGCCGCCCGCGCGAGCTGGAGCGTCTCCGACTCGGGGCGATCGCCCCGCGAGAGGGGTCCCGTCCACGAGCGGAGGTCGTCTGTCAATGGGCGCGTCGGGCGCGTGTCGAGCGCGGCGGCGCCTGCTGCTCGGGCCATCAGGTCTACGGATATGGAATCGTAGTCGCCAGGATTCCGCGAGGCAAACCCAGATGTCCAACGTCTGAAATAGACTACAACGGGCGACATTTGAGCGCGCTGGGCCCGTCGACGACGACCGGATGCATCGGGGGCTCTGAGCGGGGCGCGCAGGAGTCCCCGCGACGCGCGCTGGTCGCCCCGAAGGAGTCTCAGCGACGCGCGCGGATCGTCCGCGGCACTGAACAATTGGAAAGACGCGCGGCCGACACTGAGCGCCGGACACAATGCACCGGAATGTCTGCGACGCGCGCCGGTCGCTCCAAAGGAGACTCTTGCATGCTTGGGTGTAGTTTGGGAGCCTTAGTTTTTTACGCGCAGCACGTCGGCGCGAGATTATCGACGACGTTCTATGGAAAAGAATAAATTCGCAAGTCGCACGCGCGATATGTTTTTCACGTCGCCATAGGAAACCCAAAAAAAGCTTGAGACCCCCGTCGTTTTGGCATCAAAACGACGGGGGTCTCGCAGTCGCGTTCTCGCGGTGAGATCCGAGCGAATCAATAGGACGTTCGCATCAAATTGAAAGCGCGTTGTCTTCCGCGCCGCCTGGTTTTGCGCTGGACGGTCGCTAAGAATTTAAGCGCCCTTCAGGACACAGGCGCCCGGGCGTAACAAAGACGCAGATGGCGACGACGAATCGCGTTGAACAAGATTGGAAATTCGCGATAGTGACGTCCTTCAGGGCACAGACGCCCGGACGCAGCAAGCGCCGATGGCGACGACCATTCTCTTTGAACGCGAGCCCGTTTTTGAAAATTCGCGATAGTGACGCCCTTCCAAACACAGGCGCCCGGGGCGTAGCAAACGCCGACGTCGACAACGATTCGCTTCGAACATCTTCCCGCCGGGCGTCCGCGCGCGCATTTCGCGGAGGACGGGTCGGAAACAGAAAAAAGTCGACGCCAGATAAAACAATAAAAAAAACACATAATTCCCCCCTCCCAGATGGCCCATTGCAAGTACCGCCCCCGCGTCCCGTCGCGCGTCCGCGCGCGCATCTCGCGGAGGACGGGACGGGAACATGAAAAAAAATCGAAACCGGCAAACTCAGAAAGAGGGGAAACAAAAAAAAAATGAAAAACAAAAAAACAAAAAATCCGCCTCCCAGACGGCCCATTGCAAGCACCGCCCCCGTGTCCCGTCGCACGTCCACGCGCGCATTTCGCGGAGGACGGGTCGGAAACAGGAAAAAAATCTGAACCAGAAAAAACAAAAAAAAACCCATAACTTCCACCTCCCAGACGGCCCATTGGAAGTACCGCTCCCGTGTCCGGTCGCGCGTCCGCGCGCGCATTTCGTGGGCTTGGGAGGATTGGGGAGGATTTGGTTGGATCTGGGAACATTTTGAATGGATTTGAAAAGATTTGGGTGCGTTTGGGAAGATTTGGAAGGATTCGGGTGGATTGGGGGGATTCGGGTGAATTTGAAAGGATTGGGGTGGGTTTGGGTGGGTTTGGGTGGGTTTGGGAGGATTTGGGAGGATCTGGGTGGATTTGGGGGGATTCGGTTGTGTTCGGGATGATTTGAAAGGATTTGGGCGGATTTGGAAGAAGCGGGCGGGTTTGGGAGGATTTGGAAGGATTAGGTAGACTCCGGGCAGATGATGGAGGATGTGGGTGGGTTTGGCAGGATTCTGGTGGATTTGGGAGAATTTCGGTGGGTTCGGCAGGATTGGGCGGGCTTGGGAGGATTTGGGCGGGTTTGGAAAGACTTTGGAAGAAGATTCCCCAAAAGCGGCGCGGCCCTAAAGGATTCCCCAGCCCTGGCGCGGCCCTAAGGGATTGGACCACATCCCGATCTAGGCCATTGTGACGAGGAAGAGGTCTGCTGGACCAGATCACGATCTAGTCTAAAGAGGAGGAGGAGTGGGCGGAGGAGGAGGAGGAGAGAGGGGAGGAGGAAGAGGGAGAGCCTGCCTACCGCGGCCGCTTGCGAGCGCGCTCTCGGGGCGCGCTCGGCGTCGTCGCCGCCGACGGCGGCCCGGGCGTCGCCGCCGCCGGCGGCGGCAACCCCAGCGCCGCCGCCGCCGTCGCTGCCCCGACCGCCCTGCCCACGAAACGTGTGAGGGGTGTGCCGAAATGGGTGTGCGGGACGCATGCGGACGGCAGCCATGGGGCCTTCGGTGGAGCTCCCTATGGGGCCACGAAACGTGTGAGGGGTGTGCCGAAATGGGTGTGCGGGACGCATGCGGACGGCAGCCATGGGGCCTTCGGTGGAGCTCCCTATGGGGCCACGAAACGTGTGAGGGGTGTGCCGAAATGGGTGTGCGGGACGCATGCGGACGGCAGCCATGGGGCCTTCGGTGGAGCTCCCTATGGGGCCACGAAACGTGTGAGGGGTGTGCCGAAATGGGTGTGCGGGACGCATGCGGACGGCAGCACTGGGGCCTTCGGTGGAGCTCCCTGTGGGGCCACGAAACGTGTGAGGGGTGTGCCGAAATGGGTGTGCGGGACGCATGCGGACGGCAGCCATGGGGCCTT
>CAUYUJ010017660.1:195000-212500 GCA_963575745.1 Prorocentrum cordatum | reverse complement strand
CGAAATGGTGTGCATGCGGGACATGCGGACGGCAGCACTGGGGCCTTCGGTGGAGCTCCCTGTGGGGCCACGAAACGTGTGAGGGGTGTGCCGAAATGGGTGTGCGGGACGCATGCGGACGGCAGCCATGGGGCCTTCGGTGGAGCTCCCTATGGGGCCACGAAACGTGTGAGGGGTGTGCCGAAATGGGTGTGCGGGACGCATGCGGACGGCAGCACTGGGGCCTTCGGTGGAGCTCCCTGTGGGGCCACGAAACGTGTGAGGGGTGTGCCGAAATGGGTGTGCGGGACGCATGCGGACGGCAGCACTGGGGCCTTCGGTGGAGCTCCCTGTGGGGCCACGAAACGTGTGAGGGGTGTGCCGAAATGGGTGTGCGGGACGCATGCGGACGGCAGCCATGGGGCCTTCGGTGGAGCTCCCTGTGGGGCCACGAAACGTGTGAGGGGTGTGCCGAAATGGGTGTGCGGGACGCATGCGGACGGCAGCCATGGGGCCTTCGGTGGAGCTCCCTATGGGGCCACGAAACGTGTGAGGGGTGTGCCGAAATGGGTGTGCGGGACGCATGCGGACGGCAGCACTGGGGCCTTCGGTGGAGCTCCCTGTGGGGCCACGAAACGTGTGAGGGGTGTGCCGAAATGGGTGTGCGGGACGCATGCGGACGGCAGCCATGGGGCCTTCGGTGGAGCTCCCTATGGGGCTACGAAACGCTGTACTGGGCGGGTGAAACGCAAGGAAGAGGGGGAGGAGGGAGGCGGAGGAAGAGGAAGGAGGAAGGAGACGCGGGGCACCGTCTCTTCAAAACGAGGACCCAACACCACAGGATGGTTGGGGGAAAAACACACACACACACACACACACACACACACACACACACAAACACACAAACACACACACACACACACAAACACACACACACACACACACACAACATCCTGATACGGCACTGATACAAAACATCAAGACAGCTCCAGGACGGCCCACTGCAGGTCCCGCTCAGGCTCCACCAGCTCATTTTCGCACACCCGGTGTCATAATCTGGAGGCAGCATCGGTTGACTCCCCCGCCCATGCCCCCAACGACGCGACAACTCTGGGACCCAGACAACACTTTGGATCCCCAATCGCAACGGACTCGAGGGCCCCGGGGGGCCATGCCGAGCCCGCGCCATGCCCCTCCGGACATGTCAAAAACCACTGCCGAGGGGAGTCCGAACCCACCGCTGCGGGAGCGCCCATGGGGGCCGCGGTGGGTTCGGACTCCCCTCGGCAGTCCTCCCAGACGTGTAAAAAAACGATGCCGAGGGGAGTCCGGACCCACCGCGGGGGGGGGAGTCCGGACCCACCGCGGGCCCATGGAGCCCTCGCGGAGCCTTCCATGGGCTTCCCCGCAAAGCCCTCTGCCCTCCCCCTGCCCTGCCCGCCGCCCCCGTTTCTGCCCCTCGCCCCCCCTCGTTTCTGCACCTACGCCCCCCTCGTCGATCCTGCCTTTAATGCCGTCCGCCCACGCACTGTGACAGCTCCGAGTCGCGCCAAAATATATTGCAACTGTGAAACACTGCTCGCCCACATGCCAAACAAATGCTCTGAATGCCCCTCATCGGAGGCGCCCCTCGCCCGCGTCATCCTTCAAATAGTGACCCCGCCATCGATCGTCCTCATCATGCTGGCCCGTCTTTCCGATGTTTCCCTCCTACCCCCCCAATGCAGAGAGAGCCTGGCGAAAGAGCCAACACTTTCTGAACGCAGCGCGAAAATAGACAAGACCGCGCGACACGCGCGAACACAATTAGTCCGCATGCGAAATTTACCACAAGGGCATCCTGTGGAGCTCCCCATGAAGCCACCAAGCGCGCGACGACTGCGCTTAAATGGTCTGGGCGGTGGCAAACAACCTGCGCCACAAAACCCTTCGCTAGAACTCCCAGTGGGCCCGCGAATCACGCGAGACAACACTGAATTGGCTTGGGGCGGCGGCTTGCGGCCTGTGCTCCACATTTGGCAACGAAACACGTTGGCCGCGTGCTGAAATGGTCTGGACGGCGCAATGCGGCATGTGCCACAAGCGCTTTCGGCAGAGTTCCCTACGGGGCCGCAAACCGTGAGGGGCGTGTGCTAAATGGTCTGCGTGGCAGCGTGCGGTTTGTGCCTGGCGACCCTTCAATGGAGTTCCCTCAGGCGGCCGCGGATCGTGCGAAGACTGTCGAAATGGCCGGGGCGGCGACGCGCGGCCTGTATCACCAGCGTTTCCGGCGGAACCCCTCATATTGCCACGGAACGCATGGCTGGCGTGCGAAAGGAGTCTGAGCGGCAGCATGCGCCCTGCGCTACAAACGCCTTCGATGGGGTTTCGTATGATTGGGCGCCGAACCGTTCGATGGGCGCGCTGCAACGGTCTGCGCGGTGGCATGCGTCCTGCGCGACGTCAACACATTTGGCACAGCTCCGCGGGGGTCCGCGATCCGTACTGGGCGGTGGCAAACGGCCTATCCCACAAAGCATCCGGTGGCAGTCCCTATGGGGCCACGAATGGCGCGGCGGGCGCGTTGAAATGGCCCGGACGCGGCTCGCGGCCTGTGCCGCAGAGGCCTTCAATGGAACTCCAAAAATATGGAGACGCGAACCGCGAGAGAAACGGCCCTCAAAGAGTCTGGGCGGCGGCGTGCGGCCTGTGTTATGTGGGATATCGGTTGAGCTCCTTATGAGGCAACCGACATTGTGAACGTGGTTCTGGAATGGTCGGCGAGGCGGCGCGCGACCGCGATGCGTCGGCAGGGATGCGCACGGGGCCATAACGCGTGCTAGACTTGTTGCGGCGCCAGCATACGACTTACACCACAGGGATTTTCAATGTAAAGCCGCATGGGGACAACGAACAGCGCGCGGCGCGAAGGGCGTGCTGAAATTGCCTCGGGGCGGCTACAAACCGAAAGCCTACCGCGCAAGAAGGAAGGAAGGGGACGGACGATGAGGAAACGAAGCGGGGAGGAACAATATCAGGAAAAGGAGGACGAGCAGAGGGGGAGGAGTAGAGGAGAAAAGATATGGCGCGAAGCGCCGCGAATTCAAAGCGAGGGCCGAAAATGCGGGAGGGCAGGGAACACAAGCAAACAGACATCGAAGGCAACCCGCGGCAAGCGCGCGCGCCGCGCGCGCGCCAGGCAAACCAGCGGGGCGCCAGGCACGCGAGGCACAATGGCCACACCGGGCACATTGCACGCGCAAAACGACAATCACAAAAATACAAGCTGCGCCAAGCAGTTAGCGGGATCACTCGCCAACGCGCCCGCGCGATGCTCGCACCGCCTCGCGCTGCAAGGAATCCCCGATCAGCGCCGAGCCATCGCGAGGCCTCCAAAGGCACACCGCACCACATGTTTAAATGGATAGCAATGTTTGTTCGGAACGGGACCAGGCCCTGAGGGGCGAGCGCGGACTTACAATTCCCTGTCTGGCAACGCTGGCAATGAGAACCGCCAAGCTCGCGCGCGCTATAACCATCGACGGAATCACCAGCCTCAAGCGCTGCGGACGCGCTGGCATACGTCGGCTCATCTCGCTTCTGCCCGAGCCGAACAAAGAACTCAACGCGCGCCCGTCCATGGGCTGCCGCGGACCGCAGCCCTCGACACTCTCCAGAGGCGCGGTGGGTTCGGTCCCGATTGACTGGTAAGCATTGATTGTTGATGTTGGCTTTCCAGCCTCTATTCGACTTGCTTTGAGCAAGCCGCTCCCGGGCCTGCTTGTAGTTGGGCTTGTGGTTGCGCAGTCCAGCTTTCCAGCAAGGCGTTGTGCCTCCGTCGCCAGGGCGTCGCACTCCTCCTGGCTGATCTCGTCCGGGTCTACGTCATCAACCACTCCCTCGAACTCGTCGATGTCCGCTGCAAGTGCGTCGTAGTCCGCATCACTCAGGAAAACGTCCTCGTCGCACGGTGCACGTTCGTCTCCGGGTAGAGCATATTCTTCTTCGTCGTCGTAGGCCACCGGGTAGGCTCCGTATCGTCCACGTCCACGATCGACTCGGCCTGTGCTGTCCAGCTGTATCAGCATGGCTGCCGTCACGTCATCCCGGATGTACTCGTTGTTGCATTGGCCAAGGATCGCCTTGTGCTCTTGCATGCTGGAGCTTGCTAGCTTTAGTAGAAAATATGCCCGTCGGTCTTCGCTAACTGTCGTGTTCGTTGAAAGTGACTTGAGCCGCTCGTACTCCGTCTCTCGCCTCGATATGTAGTCCTGCACAGACTCCGTTCGATTGTGAAAACCTCGGAAGAAATACTCCTCGAACGATTGCTGCTTCTGTAGTGGTGCGATTATCTCGCACGCCTGTCGCACTGTAGTTACCACCAGTTTGACTGCAGCAAGTGGGCCATTACCTGCTTCGTCCAAAACTGCATGCGCACTGATATCAGCCTTCTTTCGTGCGAGTGTCCACGCTCGTCCATGTAGAGAATTCCTGAGCTTTATCGCGTAGAGCTTCTTGATTTTCTCCTCGCTCGCGTGGTAGCCGAGTATTGCACGCCCCTCGAACTCCTCGCCGTAGGATGGGTCGCCGTTGCAGTGTACCACGCCCTCCCTGTCAACGAAGAGGTGGCCGTCATTGAACTGCTGCTGATGCCTGGACGTCATCTTGATGACTGTGATGCTACTGAGCTTGTCTCCGATGTAATAACTGTCCTGATCGTTGCTGCTGTAGTTTTGCTGCTCGCCCGGGATGTTGTTGATGCAGCGATCCTCGTCCAAGCTGTCGTAGGTAATGATTTTGAGCGTTTTGTCGATCACCGTGATCTGTTGAGCGCAGTGGTTAAGCACCGCGAGGATGTAAGTGAGCGCCAACATATATGGTTAAGCGAAGGCACGCGCGCACTAAACGGAGAAGGAGGAAGAGGAGGAGGAAGGAGGACGAGGACGGGAGAAGGACAATGATGAAATCTTTCAATGGCAAAGCGGCCACGCGCACCACCCTGATGGCGCGGGTCCGGCGGGACGCCGCGCCGCCCGCGCACGCGCACAGTGGCGCGCGCGCGTTCTGGCACGCCCTGCTGCCGCACGGCGCGAGAGCCGAGCGGAGCTGGGTACACAGGGAGCAAAGCGGGGTGGGTGGGCCCCCGAGTCCTGGCTCGATCTCGAGCCAACGACTACGGACCCAAAATGGCTAAGGCAAAGCCCCCGCTTCCCTACGCTTAACCTGCAGTCTACCCACAAAACAGACTATACAAGTTAAGCGAAGGCACGCGCGCACTAAACGGAGAAGGAGGAAGAGGAGGAGGAAGGAGGACGAGGACGGGAGAAGGACAATGATGAAATCTTTCAATGGCAAAGCGGCCACGCGCACCACCCTGATGGCGCGGGTCCGGCGGGACGCCGCGCCGCCCGCGCACGCGCGCAGTGGCGCGCGCGCGTTCTGGCACGCCCTGCTGCCGCACGGCCAAAACCAAAAGAACGCAGCCGCGCGCGGGCGAAAGGAGCCCGGCGCGCGCGACCACTGGCCTGCAAGCCCGAGGCCTTCCTGGAGCGGGCGCCAGGCCGCCCCGGCTGGGCAGCGCCCCGCCGGCGGCGTGCAACGCGCGCCCGAGCTGGCCCCCACGGCCTCGCCCAGGCGGGGGGGCTAAACGCTCCCCAGGGCCGCGCGTCGACGGCCCGCCAGCGCGGAATCGCGCACGCGAAAAGCGCTAGCCGCGCGCGTCGCGCAGGACGCGACTCAGTACACGCAAAGAACGGGCGCGCGCATGCGAAGGCGCACGCGCGAGCTGGAGGTGCAAGCTGGCTGCAGCCCAGTGGACGCCACGTGGCCCGAGCAGCCCGTCGCTCCCCCCCGGTCCTCCTCCTTCTAATCCTCGTCGTCGGGCGGCTCCTCTGTGGCGGACAGCGCGCGGCCCTCGATGCCAGTGCTGCCGGCGAACATGCCAACGTAGGTCGATCCGCTCGCCCCCGTCGTCGCGCCCTTCGTCGGCGCGCCAGTCGCCGCCGCTGTCAGCACCGTGGTCGCCGTGGCGGCCAGAGCCGCTGCCGACGCCGATGTCGGCGCGACCGTCGGCGCCGCTGTCGGGGTAGCCGTCGGTGTCATGACCAGTTCAGCCATCGGCGAACCGAACCGTGCATCTGCAGGTGCTGCGGCTAGTGCAACCGTCGTCGACGCTGTCCAAGCGGTTGTCTGTGCCGCGGCCAGGGCAACAGACAGACGACCCATCGGCGCTGCCGTTGGTGCAGCAATCGGCGAACCCGTAGGCGACGAAGCCGGCGCAGGCGCCGCCGCCGCTGTAGACGGGGCGGCCCGAGCCGCAGCCGGAGTAGCGGTCGGTGCCGTAGACGGCGCGGCCGGCGGCACAGCGGTCAGCGCCGCGGCCGGCACAGCGGCCAGAGCTGCCGTCGGCGACGCTATCGGCGCGGCCGTCGGCGCCGCCGCCAGCGCGGCTGTCGGAGTGGCTGTCGGCGCCGCGGTCGGTGCACTGGTCGGCGCTGCTGTCGGCGACGTCGTCGGCGCGGCCACCGTAGCCGCAGTCGGTGAGGCGGTCGGGGCCACCGTCGGCTCAGCTGTCAGTACCGCAACCGCTGCCGCCGTCGGTCCCGCAATTGGCGCCGTCGTCGGTGCCGCAATTGGCGCGGCTGTCGATACTGCAGCCGGCATGGCGGTCGGCGTAGCTGGCGGCGCCGCAGTCGGAGCCGGAGTCGGGAAACCCGTCGGAGAGCTAGTCGATGTCCCCGTTGTCGCCGAGGTCGCCGTGGCTGTCAGTGCCACATCCCCCGGGGCCGCGGTAGCCACCGCCACTGGCGCGAGACGCCCGTCCCACATGGGCGGGACCGTTGCTGACCCGGAGGCTGGTGCGCGCCGGGCGCCCCTGGCGGGCGAGGACGGGCGGGCATCCCTCGGGGCCGCGGCCGCAGCCGCCGCTGGCGCGCGCCGTCCGTCGCACATGGGTGGGCCAACACCCGCCCCTGAGGCGCCCCCGGCCGGTGCGAGTACGGTGGCGCCCCCCGGGGCCGCGGTGGCAGCTACCTCCGGCGCGCGCCGCCCGTGAGGTCTGGGCTGCCTGGAGGCCGCCAGCGCAGACGCCTGCGCCGCTGTCGGCGCCGCCGTTGGCGCCTCGGCTGGTACAGTTGTCGGCGCATCTGTCATTGCAGCTGTCGGTGCCGTGGTCGGCGCAGCTGTCAGCGAGGCCGTCGATGCAGCCGTCGGCGTACCAGCCGTCTTATGACCCGCCAGCGCCGCCTCGATCTCCTCGGTAGCCTTTGGGCCGCTGTCCAGAACATGCCAGTCATCCGAGGAGCCCTCCACGAGCGCGCCCTTCAAGTTCACCGCGCCAGCGCCGCTGTCGGCGCCGCGGGCGGTACCGAAATCAGCGCTGCAGTAGGGGCCGCTGTCGGCGCCCCCGTCGAGGATGCTGTCGGCGCGCCTGCTGGTGCCGCAGTCTGCGCGGCGGTCGGTGCCGCAGCCAGCGCAGCGGTTAACGCCGCTGGCGGGGTGGCCGTCAGTGCCACCGTAAGTGCCGCGGTCGGCGCGGCCGCGCCCGCCGCCGGAGACGCCCCCCACGGGCACGCTCTTGCGGGTTGCCTCGTAGGCACCGCCGTCGGCGCCGCGGTCAGCGCCGAGGTCGGTGCAGCGGTCGGTGCCATTGTCAGCGTAACTGACGAGGCTGTCGTCGGCGTGGCTGTCGAGGTAGCCGTCGGCGCGGCCGCCGGTGCCGCAGACACCGTGACCGCAGCCATTGGCGCCGCGGTCGGTGCCGCAGCCGGTGAGCCTGTCGGCGGGCCATTCGATCAGCCCGCTGGTGCCCTCGTAGGGCTCGCGGTCGGCGCGGCAGTCGGCGCCGTGGTTGGCGCAGCCGTCGGCGCCGCAGTCGGCGCGGCTGTCCGCGCCGCAGGCTGCGCCACTGTCCCTGCCGATGCCGTCGCAACTGCCGATGTCGTCGCGGCTGCCCACTGTGCCGCGGTCAGCTCGGCCGTCAGCGCCGCAGGCATAGCCGTCGGCGTACCTGTAGGCAAGGCGGTCAGCGCAACCGTCGTCGCAGCTATCGGGGCCGCGGCGTCCGGCACGGGCTCGATCGTCAGTGGCCTCACGATCGTCTCGGCGCTGTCCACGACGGCTGCCCTGCCAATGCCGCGGGTGGCGGAGACGCCAGTGACGCTGTCGGCGCGGTTGTCGGTGCCGTAATCGGTGCTGCGATCGACGCCGCCGTCGGCGCCGCTATCGGCGCGGCGGCTGCCGGTGCCGCAGCAATCGCGGGCGTCGGCGCCGCCGTTGGCGGTGCTGGCGGTGCAGCCGTGGGCGCGGGTGTCGGTGCAGCTGTCGGCGATGCAGTCGGCGCAGCGGTCGGCGAGGCTGCAGGCGCTGCAGACTGCGCGGGTGTCGGTGCTGCAGTTGGCAGAGCCGCCGGCGGAGCTGTAGGTGCGGGCGTCGGTGCAGCTGTCGGCGATACCGCCAGCGCAGCTGTCGGCGATGCTGTCGGGGCAACGGTTGGCGCGGCTGTCCGCGCCGCAGCCGGCGGGGCTGCTGACGCCAGCGTCGGCGCAGCTGCTGGTGCGGCTGTCGACGAGGTGGTCGGTGAGGCCGTCGCACGTCGCCGCGGCCGTGACCATGGAGGACGGTTGATCCCCTATCGGATCGTACATCGCAAACATGAAGGCCGAGTGCTCGCCCATCGGACTGTACCAGATGCCCGTCTTGTCGCAGACGGCGCCGCTGCCGGAGCTGATGTGGGCAAAGCTGTCGGTCCCGCGGTGGGCGTACCTGTCGTTGCAACCGTCGCCGTCAGTAACGCCGTCGGCGCCGCTGTACGCGCGGCAGTCGTCGCCACTGGCGGGTCTGATGCCGGTGCCGCAGTTGTCGGAGAGGCTGTCGGTGCCGTCGGCGCCGCTGTCGGTGATGCCGTCGGCGCCCCTGCAGGTGTAGCTGCAAGCGCCGCGGTCGGGGCGGCTGTCGGCGCCGCCGTCGGCGCGGCCGTCGGCGGGGCCGTCGGCGCAGCCGGCGGCAGCGCAGCTGTCGGCGAAACTGTCGACGCCGCAGTCGGGGCAGCAACCGACGTCACTGGAGGCGCAGCCGCCGACGTGGCAGTCGCTACCCTCTACGGTCGCCGTCGGCCTCGCTGTGCAGTCGAGGCCGCGGTTGACGCAGAGCGCGGCGAAACTGGTGGTGCCGCCCTCAATGCGGCCGTCGGTGATGCTGTCGACGCTGCTGTGGGCGTGGCTGTCGGCGCCGTCGTCGACGCCGCCGCAGGCGCCGCTGTTGGCGCCACTATCGGCGAGGTTGTCGGCCGAAAGTCGCACCAAGCCGGGCAGGGTCGCCGCTGGCACTTCGCCCCTGAGGCTTGTCCCCACGCGGCTTGACCCAGCGGCGCCCTGGCCCTCAACCAGCAACGCCCCTCCCGCGTGAACCTCGCCCCTAAGGCTGGTCCCCCCGCGGACAGGCCCGGCCGGGCCAGGGCCCGCAGCAGACGGTGGGTTGTCGTGGATGACCCAATCAGAGAACGCCTCTTTCAAGCACGACCGCACTGGGAGTACCAGCACACGGCGGGGCACGCCCATCATGTCCAGGAACGCCAAGGCGCCGTGGGACACCGGTAAGCCCAGGAGCACCTGCATGCCGTCGAGCACCAGCATGATCTGCACCTCGGGCGAGCCGAGGAGTAGGAGCGCGCGTGTGGACGCGAGCGCGCCCCTGCGTCCCAGCGCGCCGGGGGGCACAGCCCCGCCACCAAGCACGCGTGCACCGTTGAGCACCGGCGCGCCTGTGAGCCCCCGCCCGCAGTAGATCAGGGGTAGACCTGCAGCTGGGGTTCCGCTCCTCGAGCTGATCCCCTCGCAACTGGGCCAAGTCGAGCCCTTTCCACCGCGATCCAAGCCAAAATCTCCAGAGCCGTCTCGGCCAGGTACGCACGCTAGCCCACGGCCGCCGAGGTTGGGCGTGCCAGGGGACGCGTGATCAGGTAGGTGTAGACGCGCTGCGACCGGCAGGCAGTCGAACAAGGAGGTCGAGATGATCGAAGTGCCTGGCTTGGGTCTGCCGCCCGAGGTCGAGCTGAAGGAGAAGCCTGCTGGGCCTGGGCCGGGACACCCCCCGGCAAGTCCAGGATTTTTCTGAAAATGAATGGACTTCCCTGCCAGTGGGTCGGTGGACACAGAGGTCGGCAGCGATTGCCCAGCAGGCGACTCAAGATGAAGTAGTCCATTGCGGTGGCTGCATCGTCGGCAACGTAAGCGGGGATTGCGGGAACCCGAACCAGCCCCTGCAGCTTGCCGAGAGGTTCCCACGCGGCCACTACACCTGGTTTGAAAGCCATCGAGCACGAGCATCGGGGCGCGCATGAACACCGGCGCGCTGTCAAGCGAGAGCGCCCGGGTGCAAAAGGGGGCCCGCATGTCGGGGAGCGCCCGGGCGCTCCAGGGTCCGTGCATGTCCCTGAGCGCGACCGCACCTGGCACCGGCCTGCCCAAGAAGAGCAAGGCCTTCGCGTCGACGTGCGTGCCAGAGCGGGTACCGGTGTCAGCGCCGCCGTCGATGTTGGCGATGATGCTGGCCGCTACGGCCTCGGGGACCACGCCAGGCACGCTTGGGGTCCTCACCAAGACATCGAAGGCAAGACCAGTGCCGCGGTCGATGCCGCCGTCGACGCCGCGGTTGGCGCCGCCGTTGTCGAGGCCGACGGGGGGGTGTCGCGCCGCGCTGGGCGGGACCGCCGCGGTGGGCTCCCCGCCCCGCGTCGGCGCGATGCTGGGCACCAGGGCGCACGCGTGCGCCCCGTCCTCGGAAGCGTGGTCGGTGCCCTGGGTGATGTAACTGACAGCGTCACTGACGGTGAAGCCGTGGGCACGGGTGTCGGCGCAGCTGTCGGTGATGCAGCCGGCGCAGCTGTCGGCGAGGCTGACGGTGCCACAGACGGCGCGGGTGTCGGTGCTGCAGTTAGCGGGGCCGCCGGCGAAGCTGCAGGTGCGGGCGTTGGCGCAGCTGTCGTCGATGCTATCGTCGATGCTGTCGGCGCCGTCGGCGCTGCTCTCGGTGATGCCGCCGGCGCCCCTGCAGGTGTGGCCGCAAGCGCCGCGGGCGGGGCGGCTGTCGGCGCCGCCGTCGGCGCAGCCGTCGGCGGGGCCGTCGATGCGGCCGGCGGCAGCGCAGCTGTCGGCGAAGCCGTCGACGCCGCAGTCGGGGTGGCAGCCGACACAACTGGAGGCGCAGCCGCCAGCGTGGCTGTCGGGGCCGCAGCCGCCGGAACGGCAGTAGGTGCTGCCGTCGACGCCGCCAGGGCTAGTGGCGCAGCCGTCGGCCAGGCTGTCAGTGCCGCAGCCGTCGGGTCGGCAGTCGGCGCCGCCGCCGGCCCAGCCGCCAGCGGGGCCGTCGGGGCCGCCGTTGTCGGAGCGGCGGCGGGTGCTACCGCCGACGCCGCCGACGACGCAGCTGTCGGAGCGACTATTGGGGCCGTCGGCGCCGCTCTCGGTGAAACCGTCGGCGCCGCTGCCTGCGGTGCTGTCGGCGCCGCGGTCGGGGCGCCAATCGGCGCCGCCCTCGACGCCGCTGACGGCGCAACGGCCGGTGCGGCAATGGACCCCGCAGCCGTCGGAGCGGCAGCCGGTGCCGCCTGAGTGGCTGTTGGGGCCGCAGCTGTCGGAGCGGCAGTCAGTGCCGCCGTCGACGCTGCCGAGGCTGTTGGGGCTGCTGTCGGCGAAGCTATCGGTGCCGCCGTTGTCGGAACGGCAAAGGGCGCCGCCGTCGGCGCTGCCGTGGGCGTGGCTGTCGGGGCGCCGATCAGTGCCGCCCTCGACGCCGCTGGCGGCGCAACGGCTGGTGCGGCTGTTGGCTCCGGCGGCGCCGCAGTCGGTGATGTCCTCGGCGCGGCCGCCCCCACTGTCGGTGATGTTATGGGCGCAGCCGTCAGTGCCACGGATGGCGCGACTGGCGCCGTCGCCGCCGCTGTAGGTGAAGCCGTCGATGCGGCCGGCGCCGCTGTCGGTGAAGCCGTCGACGCGCCCGTAGCCAGCGCGGCCGTCGGCGCCGCGGTAGGCGCCGCTGTAGGTGCCATTACAGCCGCTGCCCGCCCGCCGTCGCCTCCCGATGCCGAGTCTTGGCGCGCATCGGGTCGAGGCGCCGCTGTAGGTGCCATTGCGGCCGCTGCCCGCCCGCCGTCGCCTCCCGATGCCGAGTCTTGGCGCGCATCGGGTCGCTTTTGAGCCACCCGGCACGCCTCCTCCTTCGGGTCCGCCGATGGTCCCGAAAAGGACGTGGTAGGGGGTGCCCCCCGGCCGATCCAATCACAACACAGTCCATGGGGTCTGCCGTTGAGCCTGGCCATGCCCTCGAACTTGGGCTGGGGCACGCTCTCGAATACCGGCGTGCTGCAAAGCCCAGGCGCGATTCGGAATGCGAGCGCGCTGATGGGCGTCAGCGTGCCTGTCGGCACCCGCGTGCTGCCGAGCACCTGCGTGCCCTTGACAGAGGGCCCGGCTCCACGCCTCGCCAGGGCGCGCGCGCAATCCTCCACGTGACCCGAGGGTATGCGAACGGTGAGGTCCTCCGCCACCGGTAGCCCAGCCGCTGGAACGTCGCCCCTCAGGCTCGTACCCTCGCGGCTAAGCCCCGCCGGCATGACCAACGCCAGCTGGGCGGTACGGGCAGCCACGAAGCTGCACCGAGCGACGCCCGCCTCGTGGTGCGTGCCTCGGTGTGCGACTACGCCCACGGTCGCGCCGTCGGCGTCGGGGGCGCCGTCGCTGGCGCCGGGACAGGCGGTGGCGCTGGCGGAGGCGCGGGCGCCAGTGCCAGCGCGGGCGTTGTCGGCGGTGCGGGCGCCGTCAGTGTAGACGGTCGTGCTGACGTCGGCGTCGGTGCTGGTCTCTGCACTGGTCTTGGCGTCGGCGCAGGCGCCTGCGTCAGCGTCGGCGCTGGCGTCGCCGTCGGCATAGGCGGCGCCGTCGGCGTCGACGTCGGCGGTGGCGGAGGCGGGGTCGCCCTCGCGGCAATCCCCGCAACTGGGCAGCCGCGGAGCGGCATGCAGCGGTGGCGGCGAGGGCCGCTGCGACGCCCAGGCTGGGCCAGCCCCGCCGGCAACGTGCGGCGCGCGCCTGAGCTGGCCTCCCCGGCCTCGCTCAGGCAGGGGGCAAACGCGACCCAGCCGCGCGGCGCCGGCCCGCCGGCGCGAAGCTGCGCCAGCGAAGGGCGCCAATCTCGCGTCGCGCGCTAAGCGCGACCGAAAATGGAACTGGCAGCGCGTGCGCGCAAGAACGCCCGCACTTGCTGCGCGGCCAATGCCCGTGCTGAGATCTCCGTCGGCGCCGGCGTTAAACCCAGCCCCCGCGCTGGTATCGATGCTGACGCCGGCTCTCGCGGCGGCGTCGGCGCCGGCGCTGGCATCGGGGCTGGCGTTGACTTCGGCGTAGGCGGCGTCGCCGACAGCGCCTGCAGCGGCATCGGAGGCGCCGGCTTCGGCGCGGGCGTCGGTGTTGGTGCTGATGTTGGCGCAGGCCGGGATGCTGGGGCCGACCTCAACGCTGGCGTCGGCACCGGTGCCGGATCCCACGACGGAAAAACCGGTGCCAAGCCTGGACCAACCCATGGCCCAAACCTCGCTGGCCCAGACCTCGGCGTGGGCGATAGCGCCGGGGCTGGCGCCTGCGCTGGCAGCCGAGTAGGCGACGGCGCCCGTGCGAGCCCTGGACCCGAGGGCGTTGATGCCGACATCGGCGGTGACGCTGGGTGCGGCGGCGCGGGCGTCGGCGTCGGCGCTGGCGCCGTCGCCGGCGTTGATGTCGGTGTAGGCGGGGACGTTGGGGGCGTCGGCGCTGGCGTCGTAGGAGGCGCTGATGTTGGCGCAGGCGGCGACGACGGTGTCGGCGACGGTGGCGGCGTCGGCGCTGGGAGCGGGGCCCCCGTCGGGGCCCGCGGCGCCGAGCCCGGCCCAGTCCATGTCCCAAACCTCGTCGGCCTCCACATCCGTCCCGGCCCTGCCCGCCCCCGCGGCCCTCCACGGGCCGTCGACGTCGGCGCTGGCGTCGGCGGTGGCGGAGGCGGAGTCGCCCTCGCGGCAGCCCTCGCAGCTCGGCAGGCGCGGAGCGGCCTGCAGCGGCGGCGGCGAGGGCAACTGCGACGCCCCGGCTAGGCAGGCCCTGCCGGCAGCGTGCGGCGCGCGCCTGAGCTGGCCTCCACGGCCTCGCTCAGGCGGGGGGCAAACGCGACCCAGCCGCGCGGCGCCGGCCCGCCGGCGCGAAGCCGCGCCCGCGATGGGCGCGAGACGCGCGCGCCACGCTTGCCGCGACGGAAAGCAGAACTGGCAGCGCGCGCACGCGAGAACGCCCGCGCGAGCTGCACGGCGCCTGCGGGGCCAAGCCCGAGCGCGCGGGAGCGCGTAGCCGGTGGCGCAGTCGCCAATGTTGGGGCCAGCGTCGGCGCCAGCGACGGCGTGGGCGCCGGTGCCCGTGCCGACGCCCCTGTCGGCGTCGGCGTTGGTCCCAGCCCCTGCGCTGGCATCGGTGCTGACGCCGACTCTCGCGGCGGGGCCGGCGCTGGCGCTGGCGTCGGAGTCCGCAAGGTCGGCTTTCCGCGGCACGTCCTGCACGATGGAGTCAAGCTTGGCCGGAACAGCCGTCCCAGGTCCTACGGCCTGCTGGACAAGGGCGGCGTCGGCCTTCGGCTGCACGTCCTGGCCGATTTCGACGAGCCTAGAATGGGCACCCGTGATGGACACCCCGCCCGGCTGGACCCGGGCGGGGACGAACCTCCACTGCACGCCAGCTAAGAAGCGGAACTGAGCAGCGTGCACCCCATGGTGCGTGCCCTGGTGCGCGACCACGCCCGCGACCGCGACGTCGGCGCCGGCGGCGCTGTCGCTGGCGCTGCGGCTGGCGGCGGCGCCGGCGTGGGCACGGGCACCAGTGCCAGCGCGGGCGCCGTCGGCAGCGCAGGCGCTGGTCCCAGTGTAGACGGTCACGTCGATGCCGGCGTCGGTGTCGGTCTCCGCGAAGGTTTCAGCGTCGGCGTAGGCGCCCGCATCAGCGTCGGCGCTGCCGTCGCTATCGGAGCAGGCGGCGGCGTTGGCGTCGACGTCGGCGCTGGCGTCAGCAGTGGCGGAGGTGGAGTCGCCCGCGCGGCAGTCCTCGCGATTCGGCAGGCACGGAGCGGCCCACGGCGGTGACGGCGAGGGCAGTTGCGGCACCCCGGCTGGGCCAGCCCCGCCGGCAGCGCGCGGCGCACGCCCGAGCTGGCCCCCACGGCCTCGCTTAGGCAGGGGACCAACGTGCCCCGATGGCGCGGCGCCGGCCCGCCGGCGCGAAGCCGCGAAGAGCCCGAGACGCGCGCGTCGCGCCAAGCGCGACAGAAAGCCGAACGGGCAGCGCGCGCGCGCGAGGAAGCCCGCGTGAGCGGCACGGAGCCTGCGGAGCCAAGCGCGCGCGCGCGGAAGCGTGGTGCTGGTGACGCGGTCGCTGACGTTGGGGCCAGCGTCGACGCCGGCGGCGGCGCGGGGGCCGGTGCCCGTGCAGACGTCCCTGTCGACGTCGGCGTCGGCCCCGATCCCTGCGATGGCATCGCTGCTGACGCCGGCCGTCGCGGCGTCGTCGGGGCCGCCGCTGGGGTCGGCGGCGGCGTTGGTTTCGGCGTAGGCGGTGACGCCGCTGACGACGTCTGCGTTGACGCCGATGCCGGTAGCGGGGCCCGCGTCAGCGCCGAGCCGGAGCCACTCTAAGTCCCAGACCTCGTCGTCCGTGCTGGCAAAGGCGCCGGTGTCGGGGCTGGCGGTGGTGCAAGCGTCGGCGCCGGTCGCGGCGTTGGCGGTCGCGGCGGCGGCAACGCCCGCATCGGCATCGGAGGCGTCGGCGTTGGCGCGGACGTCGGTGCTGGCGCTGACGTTGGCGTAGGCCGTTATGCTGGAGCCGACCTCAACGCTGGCGTCGGCGCGGGTGCCGAGTCCCACGTCGGAGCTCCTGGCGCCAGGTCTGGACCAACGCGCGGCCCAGACCTCGCCGGCCTCCGAGCGGGTGAGGGCGATAGCGTCGATGCTGGCGCCTGCGCTCGCCGCCGGGCGGGCGGCGGCGCCCACGCGGGCCTCGCAACCGAGGGCGTTGACGCCGGCGTCGGCGGTGACGTTGGGAGCGTGGGCGCTGGCGCCTGCGCTGGCGGCCGCGGAAGCGGCAACGTCCTCATAGGCGTCGGAGCCGGGGGCGCGGTCGCCGGCGTCGGGCTCGGCGGCGGCCTCGGCGTTGGCGTCCGCGCTGGCGTCGTCGCTGGCGTTGTAGTCGGTGTAGGCGGAGACATTGGGGGCGTCGGCGCTAGCGTCGCAGGAGGCGGCCCCGGTGCCAGCCCGTGCATCGGCGTCGATGTCAGCGTCGGCGTTGGCGTCGGCGCTGACGATCCTCGAGTCCTCGGCGACGCTCGCGCCCGCGGCGCGGTGGCGGCGAGCCTCATCCAGTAGCGGCTGCCCCAGCTCCAGGGCCCCCGGGGCTTCTCGGGGGGACTCCTCGCGATCCATCGGCGCGACCTCCCAGGTCTCGGGCACAACCGTCAACCAGTACTGTTTGGCCTCCGGTAGCGCCCGCCCCGCCGCCTCCGCAGTTGCCCGCTCAGAGCGGTGCCCCGTGAGCGCGCCTCCGGCCCCCTCGAGGGGCAGGGCGCGCCGGCGCAGCCGCGCTTCCAGCTCGGGGCCAGCGCCGCGCCAAAGATCCGGAGCCGGCGGCGGAGGCGCCGCGTTGCGATATGCGCCAGCTCCGGCATCGGCGTCGCCGCTCGCGGCGGCGGCGGCGAAAGTGCCGGCGCCGGCGGAGGCGTCGAAGTCGTGGCCGCCGGCGTCAGCGGGCGCGTCGCAAATGGCGTCGGCGGCGGCGTGGGTGCGGGCGCAGGCGATGGGGCCAGCGCGGGCGACGGCGGGGGCGTAGGTGTCGGTGCGGTCGTCGGCGCCGGCGTCGTCCAGGTGCACAGCGCCGAGCTCCACGTCCCCGCCTGTCCACGACCCCATGCGCGCTCCCCCCCTGCGGTACTCCCTGGTGTCAGAGTCGGCGGGGGCACGGGCGCCGATGCTGGCACCGGCGCGGGCCTCGGCGGCGGCGCGGGCGTTGGCGCCAACGGAGCCCCAGCAACCCGCCGGCAACCGGGCGCCGTGGACGTCCTCGTGGGCGCGGACCAGTTTGACCTCTGACCCTCCCGGCACCCCCGCGTCGTCGTCGCCGTCGTCGCCCGCTCCCGGCGCCAGGCCCGAGGCAGCCGCGGAGTCGCCCAGGGCGCGATGCTCCCCGAGGCTGGTCTCCTCGGGCTCCTCGGGAATGAGCTCCCCCTGGATAGTGGTCCTCCTCATCCTCCCCCGCCTTCTCATCCTCGCTCTCGGAAAGGCCTCCTCCCTCGCCGCTCCCTCGCCTCCGCCGCCTACTCCTCTTCCTCCTCTGCCGCTGGCCCCCTCGGTCGCAGCGACCCCGCCGGGCTCGCGCGAGGGCGGCGGGACCGCCCGCTCGGTCTCAACGTCCCCAGCGGCGCGTGGCTCCGTGACGAAGTCCGCGGTACCTACTCCTGCCTCGCCCCCCGTCTCTGCGGCAGCCTC
>CAUYUJ010017660.1:165000-190000 GCA_963575745.1 Prorocentrum cordatum | reverse complement strand
CATCATCATCATCATTTCATCATCATCAGCAGCATCATCACCAGCACCATCACTAGCATCATCATCATCATCATCATCATCATCATCATCATCATCATCATCATCATCATCATCATCATCATCATCATCATCATCATCATCATCATCATCATCATCATCATCATCATCATTCATCATCATCATTCATCATTATCATCATCATCATCATCATCATCATCATCAGCAGCAGCAGCAGCAGCACCAGCACCAGCACCAGCATCAGCATCACCAGCATCATCATATTCATCATCACCGTCATCACCAGTGGCAGCAGTAGCACCAGCATCAGCATCAACATCGTCATCCTCATCACCACCGCCACCACCACCACCATCATCATAACCACCACCACCACCACCACCACCACCACCATGACATCATCATCATCACCAGCACCATCACCATCCACCAACGTCAGCAGTATCATCCTCATCACATCACCACCACCATCATCACCATCAGCATCATCACCATCAGCATCACTATCATAAGCATCAGCGCCAACATCATCATCAGCATCAGCACCGTTATAGCATCATCACGATAACCATCTTCAAATCGCCTTCCCATTCTCCCCTCCGCATCGCCCTTATGATCTGAGAGAGCGTGATCCACCGCCGCTTTACTGTGGAAAATTGCCAACCTTTTCCTCCGGAACCCGGGGGTCGCCCCCCCCCCCCCGCTGGACCCCCCCCCCCCCCTCCCCCGGCAAAGCCCCCCCCTCCCCTAACCCCTCCCCCCCCCCCTCCCCCTCGAAAGCCGGGGGGGTCACTACCGTTCGAACCCCTCCCCCCCCCCCCCCTCCGGATCCGGAAAACCGGGGGGGGGGTCACTACCGGTTCGACCCCCCCCCCCCATCGAAAACCGGAGGGGGATCACTACCGGCTCGAACCCCTCCCCACCCCTTCCACTCACCGCCAGCAAACGACTCCCGGTCCCTACCACCGTCCGCATCACATCCCCCACTGTTGTTCCCAGCACCACTGTCCTCACCACCACTGTCCCCACTGTGTCCCCACCAGTGCCCCCACCACTGTCGCACTGTCCCCACTGTCCCCACCACTGTTCCCACCACGGTTCCACTCTCCCCACTGTCTCCACGGCCCCAACCACTGCCCGACTATCCCCACTGTCCCCACTGTCCCACTGACTCCGCCGCTGTCCCACTGAGCTGTCCCACTGTTCCCACCACTGTCCCCACTGTCCCCACCACTGTCCCCACTGTACCTCTGTCCCATTGTCCCACCGCCGTCCTCGCCACCGCCTTCACCACTGTCCCCACCACCATTGTACCCTCCACTGTCCCACTGTTTCCACCTCATTCCCACTGTGCCCACACCACTGTCCCCACCACCACCGTCCCCACCACTGTCCACTGTCCCCCCTGTTCCCACCATTGTCCCCACCACTGTCCCCACCACTACCGGCCCTCTACTGCCCCACTGTCCCACTGTCCCACCACTGTCCCGCTGTCCCCTCACCACTGTCCCCACCAACACCGTCCCCACCACTGTCCGCACCCCCACTCGGTTTTCGAGGGGGGGAGGGGGGGGGGGTTCGAACCGGTAGTGACCCCCCCCCCTTTTCATGATGAGCTGGGGGGGGGGGAGGGGTTCGAACCGGTAGTGACCCCCCCCGGTTTTCCGGAGGGGGGGGGGGGAGGGGTTCGAACCGGTAGTGACCCCCCCCCGGTTTTCTGCCAGCAGCGGTAGAACACGCTCATTCTATGATCTTGATGCGTTTTCAGACTATAACAAAAGGGCGTCCTGATCAGAACGGCAGCGAGTGGGGGCAATAGCTGGATATGTACTGCATGCTACAACTCCATATCACACCCGTGAAATTGTATCACTAGCCCAGCCGTACGCGGGCGCCTCAGTTTGGAGGTCACCCTAACTGGATCTCGGGCGCTGGGAACGCAGCTGAAGTCCCAGCTGAGATTGGGCAAGGCAACGGCCAAAATGGCCTCAACACTTCATGTGGAGTATAAATCACACCTCCTAGCAGGGACGTCATTCGTGGCGCGAGGGGTTCGCTTGCTTGCCTTTTTCCGAGCCGAACCAGGATCGGGCGTGACATTGTTCACACCATTACACAAGATCAGAGTGAGCGGGCCGAACGGTCATTCGTTGTCCCTGGGCGCGTGGCTGAAGTGAGAATCCGTGGTGAGGATTATGTTTGTTGCGTTGTTGTTAAACTCTCACTACTGAAGAATAATTATTGTTGATCCCCTCCCTCCGGTGCACACTGTATTTTTCACATTGAAGTGTCCCTCCCGGCGCTCGTACCCTGTTTTTTACTCAGGAAGTCTGCCTGCCCAAACTGCGTTGGTGGCCCCCGGGTTACAACAACAACGGCTCCCGCCTCAGACGTCCTCACAATTTAGCCAAGACCCCCGCTCCCGCCCGAGACTTCCTCGCATTTGATTCAGGAATCGCGCTCTCGCTCGGGACTTCCTCACAACTTATGCAGAAATCGCTCTCTCGGCGCTCTGGAGTCGCGCTCTCGCTGGAAACTTGCTTGCAATCTACTGAAGAATAGCGACCTTGCGTTGGAATTTCCCGCAATTTACTCAATCGCCGCGCTCCCGACACTCAGGCACCCAGGATTCGTGCTCACGCTTAGGATTCCCTCACAGATTACTGAGGAATCGGAATATCGCTGCCCTTCGTGGCCCTGTTGCAGCCCTTCGTGGCCCCCTCGCTGCCCTTCGTGGCCCCGTTGCAGCCCTTCGTGGCCCCCTCGCTGCCCTTCGTGGACCCGTTGCAGCCTTCCGTGGCACCCTTGCTACCCTTTGTGGCCCCGTTGCAGCCCTTCGCGGCCCCCTCGCTTTGTTTCGGGGCCCCGTCCTTGCCCTTCGTGGCCCCCTCGCTGCCCTTCGTGGCCCCGTTGCAGCCCTTCGTGGCCCCCTCGCTGCCCTTCGTGGACCCGTTGCAGCCTTTCGCGGCCCCCTCGCTGCCCTTCGTGGCCCCGTTGCACCCCTTCGCGGCCCCCTCGCTTTGTTTTGGGGCCCCGTCCTTGCCCTTCGTGGCCCCCTCCCCTCGTTGCCCTTCGTGGCCCCTTTGCAGCCCTTCGTGGCGGCTTCCGCCTGAGACTTTCCCAGAAGTCACGCGCAGACGGAGCTCCCGCCTCATACTTCCCACAGATTCAAGACACAGGGGCCCGAAAGGGACGACAATTATAGTATTCCGATGACCCGTTCGGATTACTCATGTGAGCTGGGGTCCCCATAGGGAGGGGTCTCCCGCCAGAAACTTCCTCGCAATTCACTCACAGACGAAGTTCCCGCTAAAGACGTCCTCAAGATGAATGCGTGCGCGTGTGAATGATAACGATGGTGGTGCTGATGCTGGCGACGACAGTGATGGTGATGATGGTTCTCGCAGAATAGACGATGATGATGACGATGATGTTGGGTAATGGTGATGGTGCTCATTCAGAGACGAGGCTCCCGCCTGAGATTTCCTCAAAACGAGCGCGGGTGTGTGAGTGAGTATGTAAGTGCGCGTGTGTAATAATGACGACTGTGACGATGGTGGTGTGGTGACGAGAATGAGTGATGAGTGATAGTTATGGGTGAGTGAGTGAGCCACTCACGAGTGAGTGAGTGAGCGGGAGAGAGTGGGAAAGTTATGAATGAATGAAAGCGTGGCTGAGTGAGTGATGAATGATTGTGAATGAGTTAGTAATGGGTGATGGCGTGGTGGTGATGATGACGATGATGATGTGAGTGTGTGAGTGTGTCAATGAAAAGAAACGGTGTGGTCCTGTTCCTGTTACTGCGCGGGGTGTCCAGAGAAAACAGAAACCTCACTTTGGATATGGGAAAAACTTTGGACTGGTACTATGATGCATGGAAAAAACGTAGCAATAAAATCCTGGACAACTCCCCGGACAACCCGGACAACCCCTCCGAAATGGGGACCGCAAGTGCCCTAACATGCAAGAGTGGCAAAGGCCTGAGCGAGAACACCGTTCCCTACCAGGGATGTGGCCAGCGCACTGGGGAGAGCACCTTTGTCAATCAGGGATGTGGCTGGCGCTCAGGCGAAAGCAACATCCAGTGTTCGGGCGACAGCTCACTTCCCAGAATGCCACTCCCGTTCAGGGATATGGCCCGCGTTCCAACGACAGCACCATTCGCCACCTTCCCCCACATTCCGTGGGAGTCCTGTGATTGCTCATCTTTGGGTCAGGGTATCTTTGCACACAAAAGTTGCTAGGCTGTCTCAGGCAAAAATGGCTGGACAACCTCGCGTGCAGCATCTCAGAAACCATACTTTCGAGGCTGTCTCAGGCGAAACTGGCTGGACAAGTTCAGGCCAGGACATGCCATTTCCGAATTCAGAATTGCGAGGATGCCGCAGGGGAGAGTGGCCAGACGCTGAGGGATGAGGCGAACGCTGAGGGCTGAAGAACGAAAACGCCCAAGAGACGGTTTGGGTAGGATTGCGCCTGGACAACCCTTGGACGCAACCCCCGGACAACCCGGTCGACAATCCCCCGGACATTCCCCTCGAGAATCCGACGCGCGGGGGAAAAGCCTTGTCCTTGTATTGAAGATCGCCGGTCGCTCTCTTACCGCGGATCACCTGACATCTGAAGCCAAGGTTGCGCGAATGGACCAGCTCGTGGGCTGCATATCCGAGCCCAGACTTGCAAGGATATCGCAGGCGAGCTGGCGGGAACACCTCAGATCTGAGCGTGCGTGAACCCAACGTTACGAAAATGCTTCAAGCGAAAATGGCAAGACAACCGCCTCATTTCGAGCATGTCTCTGTGCGCTGGTCCCGCGGCTGGAACTAGCTCCTACAACTACAAGACTCCAGCCAACCACGCTTCGCGGGGAACAACGATGAATGAGGACGCACGGGAGGGGGCGGGAGGACGCGAGAGAGAAGGAACGAGCAAGAGGGGGGGAGGAGAGAGGCGTCTTGTTTTTCAATATTTTGCCTGGATATTCATAACCCCTGCAAAACGGTCCGATAATATATCATGGTTAGTGGGCTCCGCCGATTACACGGGGAAGAAAAGATAATGCCGTCAAGCATACAATGAGGCAACACTGAAGGGGGGAAGCCGGCCCGCCGGCCGACGCACGCGCGCGCGCGCCGCAGGCGCGCTCCTTTTCCGTTTCCCTAGAGCCAACATTGTAGCTGCGGGGAAGAAGCAGTCAGCACATCGGACAGCGCACGCAAGGCAAAGGAGCAGGAAGGGCAAGAGGATGGTGGCGCGGAAGGAGCGCATTCACTCCCCCCGCGGCGGGGCCCGTAGAGCCGCCCCGACCCCCCACCCACCTGGCCTGCGCATATGCACAGCCACTGGAGCGAACCCAAAAAGCATTTGAACGCTCAACGGTGGTTGCCAGGGGAAAAAAAGCCGAAGTAACCCGACGTTCCCCGCCTGAGCTAATATTTCCCAGCTCAGGCCACTATGCCCGTGCACACCTGGTGCACCCGCTCTCTTAATTAGTTTGGACCAGCACCGACGATGTCGCACTGGTTCTTCTTGCACTGCGTCAACATTGCCACAAACTCCTCCATTCACGAGAATCATCCCACGTGTCTCTGTTACTCCAGTTCCACTGGTACTGATCTCTGGTGTAATTATCATGTCTATCTTCTCTTCTGCTTGAACTCCAGCTGCTTGGCTCACTCTTGCCCTGGCCCCCCATCGCGCGGCCTCGCCTTCGACCCGGCGGCGGCGGAGGCTGCGGCGAGGTACTCGGCGCCCAAGAGTCACGTCTGAACATGTCGCTGCAGCCATTCAGACAACACCAATGCCAAGTGCGGCGCGGCCAGTGACCCGCTGATGACGGGATGCATGTACATAGTATCCTTGAACTTCTTCATTTTCATTCTTGCCCTCGCAGTCGACCGTCGCGTCGTAGCCGCCGCCCATGGCCGGCCCGGGGTCGCCGTCATCGCTCGCGCGGCCGCCCGGCTCTACAGCCGATCTCTCTATAACGGGCTCATCGGCCCAAGACTCATCTGCCCGTGACTGGATCCTATCATGGCCAATCCAGCCAGCATTGTTGCCCGACGCGGCTGGGCCGGCGGGCACAGGGGCGCAGGGGGCGGCCCAATAGGATTGCCCCCCCCCGGTACCTCGCTCTCGATTCTGGGCGAGGATATCGCTGAGTTCGCTGCCCCGGAGCGGCGGCGCCGCTCAGGGTGTTTTCTTCAACGATCGTGATTGCAGCATCCGCTGGGGACTCAGCTGGGATTGTCTCTGTGGGAGAGTCGGATGGGCCGCTCCACTCCTTTTTCTTCTCCAGGCAATTGGCTATTCCAATGGCATTGTCTGCGTTGAAGAATCCACAACGGCTGTTGGCAAGACAGATCTTGACACTAAAATGAGATTTCGTAGACGTACGCATGAAAATAATGGCTTCTTGGATACTTGAGCAATTCCGTCTGGCGGTCTCGGATACCTCGTTTCATAATCAGTTGGTCCATTCATGAAGTAGGTCAAATGATTCGATGGTGGATCTAACCCGACAGTCCAAAGCATAAGCACCACGCATAGCTAGAGCTGCATTCGCATGGTTTTGGTCACGCTGCACCTCGTATCCCGAATACGCAACATTGTTTCCCACAGACATGAACAATGCCATTACTTCTCGTACAGCTAACAGAATCCGCCACCACCTCCCGTGAGCGGGGATTCGGTCAAATGGTTGGTTCCATAGTAGATCTACGAGCTCGGACAATCCAGGCGGCACATCGTGGATAATGTCTTTGCCCAATGGCATCGTAGCCAGGGATGTCTACAAATATCCAAGAATGAAATGCGTCACAAGTATGGTAATGTCTGGCCTATCGCATGGGTCATCACTGTACTTAGAATAAACATGCAGCCAAAAATAAAAACCAAGTCAAGCCAAAAAGGCCGCGTTCTCATCGGGACAATCAGCTGGTGACGGCGAGCAATATGTTGGTTCCATATGCTATCCAACGTCGCATCTTTCTCTTCGCGGGCAAATATCACTTCATCAATGCGGCTGGGCCGATGACGGAGTTCAGCAATAATCCGGAAGTCCACTCCAACTTAGTTCGACGCAGAAATCCGGTTGGCTTCGTTCAAGCTGCCCGTTAACACTTGAACTGATGGAATTATTACTCATTTTTTTCCGGCACTTCTTGTTCCCATTGGTCCCAGCCTATCTCAGGACGAATGTGCTCGGCACCCACATGATTCCAATCGAAAACAGCAAATGCCGAGCATCTCACTGGACAAGCGTGATGGTCCAGATCTGGCGCCCAGATTACTGGCCACCATTGGGCAGCGGTCGGGGCATCTCACTCAATGAATCGGGTCTTGAGTGGTTCCAGATACTGGAAGTATGGCTCCTGACGCGCCGGCGGCTGTGCCGCGGCGCTGTCAGGTCCCCAGGCAGGGACGGTCCCCGGCTGCGAATTTACAAACGCACAGCCTGCCAAAGCAGCCCGGAGACATATCTGCGAGTTGCTAACCCACTTGCGCTGGCGTTGGTCAGCTTTGTTCAAGTTTTCCAGCGCATCCGAAGAGCTCTTTCTCATCGCTTTCAGCCTGTTAGAAATGATATTGGAGCCGCTTTCCCCTCTTGGGGGTGCGTCCAGACGTGGATCCAGTCCTAGGCTCGTCCATGCAGCAACCAGTTCATCTCTTGCAGGCGATTGTAAGTAGTTCGCTCGGACGTGGTGTTTGCACGCGACTGGAGTGAGGAATTGTAGACAATATCCGGAACCAGCCCTCACAACATGACATTGGCTGCAGATGTACCTCCCGTCGTCAGTCCACATTCTCCTTGTTATGAAAGCCTTTTCTTCTGCGGAGAGTGTACTCTGCCCAATATCGGCCACTTCTTCATCGGAAAATACCTATGTTCTAATTGTGCCTTGCGAGAAGGCAACCTCGAACGCAGACCATTCTTGAGAAAATACCATGTTCCAGATCATCTGCAGTGTTTTACGTGCACTCTGCTCAACCAGCGTCATTTGCACGATGCGAGAGATGTCATTGAAGCGTGCTTGCCCTGTTGTCACAAGAGTGCCGTCGCGGCAGATGCGATACCTTAGGCGGGCCACCACCCGCCCGTTGAAGACAACAACATATTGCCAGTTCTCATCATGCGTCGCATCAGTTTCCCAGAGAGATGGGTAACTGCATGAGGCCAAGTTCCCTGAGTCGGAGGCCCACCCACGGCCGGGGCAGCGCCCGCAGCCTGATAGACCTTTGCGATCGAAGCGTCACCATCCTTCCGCTGGCTGGGCCAGCGAGGGATGTGCTGGGCAGATTCCGCAGGAAACTCGCGCCTCGTAGGTATCCATCTAACGAGTCCGTAAGCAGGTGCTTTGCACAATCCACTAAGCATATTTGGGTACTCAAGTGTCCCTAAGCCGAACGTGGACTCCTTGATGGTTCCCAAGCTCGTGACGTGCACTTAGTGCCCATGGCATTGCGCCATCCCGAATTCGCAAGGCGCACACATGAGTTCTATGCTATGGGCAAAAACAAGAATGTCCTTGACATGCACGAAAAACACTGGCATGGGCCTACAAGCCCGTTCAGCTCTACCAACGGAAACAACTGCATCTCCATTTTCCTCATCAACGACTGTGTCGCGTGAGGCGTCTGGATTCGGAAGGGACTGCCAGTGCTCCATTCGCCTTGTCTGCGCAAGAACCAGAATGTCATCGGCCCTTATGCCGACGGCATAAACTTCCCCCGAAGGTAAAACTGCTAGACCATGTACTGCAAGAGCAGTGGTGGCTTGATCGATTCCATCGCTCATCATCTTCCACATGAGATTCCTACATACACCCACCCGCCCGATGATCGGGCAGCTTCGACACAATGTCTGGCCGTGTACACCGCGCATTCACCGACAAATTGAGGATCGGAGTGCGCTCGGTGGCTGCATGTTCCCAAAGTCGGAGCTTCTCAAAATGACGGACTTCTGGCCCTGTCTCAACACGTTTGCATCCGCTTCCTCGGCTGCGCCAGTAGCGCCACTCGGCCTCCTGAGGAACGAAATTTGGTCTCCTGAGGGAAAGTGCATTATAGGCCTCCTGAGTGATGAAATTTGGTCGGTCATCTGAATCAAACTCTGCTTTGAGAAGTTTGATCGCTTGATTAAATCCTTTTACATTTCGCTCCCCAAGCAGCGCAAAAAACCGGGTCGTGCACCACGCGTGCATTTTCCTTGATCGCGTGATAGGCACGCCCACGAATGACTGCGATGTGGGGGGGGCTGGGCCAGCCCTGCGGGCTTCAATAACTCGCTCTCGGACTCCGTCACTCGCCTCATCACGAGCGTCCTCTCGCTGTTGTTGCCCGAAGTACAGGTGGCCCCCATCAGTAGCAAACCTGGCATGACTAACATTCCTAGTTCGCCCCGGAGGGTCTTGCCCCCCAGGGCGGAGCTGTTTGCGATCAGGCGTCGGCGGGAGAGTCATGCGCAAGAACAGATGTGTGACACCTGTGGCACCATATGCGCCGACGTCCTCCGTGGACGACAGGTGAGACTTCTCCCCGGCATTGGGGGTCCTCGGTCTTCTTCTGGCGGTGCCGCGCAGCGCGAATCCCCTTCTCCATCTGTTCTCGCAGTAGCTGGCTCTTCGCTGGTCCCGGCTGTGCCGGTCAACGCCGCAGGGTCAGTAGCCATTCGGGCGTTAGGAACATCTCCCGACGGAATGAAACACGGATAGCGAACTGGGAGAACATTGCGCAAATAATATGCCAAAATTTTATAAGGCAACGAATATTCGGCGGGCCCAGTCCTCTTTTCTTCTGCTTGCTTCAGGTAGCGAAGCGCCCAGGTGATCATGTCATCCCTCAAAAAACCTTGCCTCTTCAGTAGAGAGCTCTCTGGCGCGTTTAAGCGAAATTCCACCAGGGCGAGCTTGCCAGAGCCATATTAATTCATTACGAAGTGACAAGTGGGCTAATCTCGATTGCGGCCCAAAGTGCGCGCACAAAAGATCTCGCGCTATCTTGACGACCATCGAGACGGGGTCATCGCCTTCAGTATCAGTTGGAGGCATTAGCAAGTCGAAATTGCATTTCCTCCTCGCTCCGACACCCTCATCCAGCCTTTCTGGCATCAGTGGCACACTTGGCGGGGGTGGCCGGCGGCGCCCCCCCCGTGGCCAGAGGCGCACGGGTCGTGCCCACCAGAAACAACAGAGAAACACATCGCAGGGAGCGCGCGCAGAGAAACCAGCTCTAATGATTCCTGCGCAGCACTGATTTGGAACACCGCGCCAACGATTTAGATGACAGCGGCGATCGCGCCGCGGCATCGCTTTCGAACGGAGCGAAAACAATGACATATATGCGTTGTTTTTTCTGCGTGACACGACGCACGTTGGGGGCGATATGTTTCGGATGGCGCGGGCCCGCCGCTTACGCGCGCCATCTGTTTTACGTTGCGGGGGCGCCACGCCAGCGCCCCCGCGCGCATTCCAATACGCAGATACAAAGTACCCCCGTGAGTCCACACGGCAAGGGCCCAATCACGCGCAAGCATACCAACCAGGCGCTCGCACGTGCCTGGGCGGGTAGGCGTTGTTCTTCGCACTGGGGACGTTCAATCGCGTCGAACGTTCTCGCACTGGGAGCGCCCGACCCTCGCGACGAGGGTCGACGCTACCACGATGGGGCGCACTCGGCGCCGAAGTATCATACTAGCGCCCGAAGGCGCTCCACCTGGAGCCCGCGCCACCCTTGATAAACGCGCGGGAACTGCAGCAAGAACGGCGGTGGTCGACAAGGCCAACGGGTTGGTCGACGGGACTCGCGCAAGCCCTGCCAAAGAACACTACGCAGACACAGATGCCAGGCGAGGAACATGGCACGGCGGAAAAGAAGCGCGCAGCGTCGGAGATCAGAGGAGAGTAGCATTCATATTGGATAATTGTCTCGGAGGCGGCAGGGAGAGGAAAGGGGGGGGGGGAAAGGCAGCGGCAGGCCAGGGGCCCGCGCTCGGGCGGGCCAGCGGGCGTTCGTGGACGCCGGCGTCGCTCGCGGCCGAGGCGCCGAACGCGCCCGGGCGAACTCCAAGGAAGAAGGATGAGGACGGGCACGGGAGAAGGATGGAGACGGACGAGGAGAGGACGGAGGAGGAGCAGGAGGAGGAGGAGGAGGTCGCGAGAAGGAGGAGGAGGATAAGGAGGAGGAGGAGAAAACGACGACGGCACTTGTTTTTTTCGGCCCTGGTGGCGATGCGTTTTCCCTGGCCAGGTACCCCCCACGCACGCGCGCACAACCCGAGACGACCAGGGGGGGGGGGGGAAGCCCAAGACAGCCCAAGGCCCCCCCCCCCCCCCCCCAAGATCACCCTCCAAGACAGACCTCCAAGACACCAAGACAGCCCAGGACCCGCGGCGGCGCTACGCGAAGCGTAAGGATATATACTGTTACGCTGACCCCCATCCTCCTCCACGTCCTCCTCCACCCCCCCTCCTCCACCTCCTCCTCCTCGTGCTCATCCTCCTCATGCTCCTCCTCCTCCTCCTCCTCCTCCTCCTCCTCCTCCTCCTCCTCATGCTCATCGCCCTCCTCCAACGGAGGTAGTAAAGATTGCAAGCGGAATGAGATTGCAAACGCATGGACGCCGTCATTTTCAACCTCAACTGCATTAACGCACATTGACAACAGTATAGTGCATCACAAAACTGCATTTGCGATTCTCGATACTCGAAGGCCCAACCCAACAACCAGCTCGGCCATGGGCGACCCCGTCCACGCCGAGGACGCGCACCATCTTTGCTCGGGCAAAGCGAGACAGCCCCTGCTGAAGGCACGCGACTCGAGTGGGGCCAACAAAATTCACCACTCTCGCGATATTCAGCCTCTAATTAATCGTGGTCTTCGCCTCGGGCTGGTCAGCAATCTTGCCACCAGGAGGCGTCGTCCTCGGAAAGACGAGCTTCCCGCAAACGGCAGGAGCAGCAGGGGCGGCCTGGCGCGAGCGTTTGGTTGGAGCGTCACCTGCGCCGCGCCCCCCAGAGTTCTCCTTCCCGCGCTGGCGCCCCTCGGCCAGCTCGGACTTCGCGCCGGCTGCGGGGTCCACTGGCGGCGTGGCTGCCTCGGCTGCTGCCACTGCTGGCCCCGTTGGAGCGCATGCTGCCGCTGCTGGCCCCGCTAGCCCACCTGGCGCTGGCTGCTCACTGGTCTGGGATGACGCTGCTGGTGCGGCTGCGTCCGCGGGCTCCCTTGCAGCCTCCACCGGCTGCCCTTCGCCCAGGAGTACCCTGCCATTGGCGGGGCCAGCCTGCTGAGATACGATGGACTGCAAATCCAAGCATTCATACAGGAAAGAACGCTATTGCCGAAACTTCGTCTCCTCTAGGCCTGGAAGGGCTTCCGTTGCTCCACGCACCGACCTCAGAATGCGCTTGCATTCATCGTTCCAAGCTGCAGGCCAAATCGACCACCGAAATCCCGCGGTCAGAACAGGGCGGAACATAACGTACACAAAGCCTGCTGGAAGAACCATGATGCTACCAACCTTGCCCACCATGGCAAACGAGGCGCGCTGCTGCAAGTACTGCTGCATGGCCATCGGGCCCATCTTCTTGAACGAATCTTCGAACTTCGCAGGATCGTTATCACCAGGGTGCGGGATCCCCACCACGAGTTCCTGTCCGTTCGCGATGGCCCTGATCTCACTGCACCCGAACGGCAAAATACCCACATGGCCAGAGTCGGGCTTGGCAACGAAAATCTGCACGCCCATGACGTCTTTTTAAACGAGGTTTTTGGAAGCTCCGACCCACGCTCATCGGGCAGGCGCTGCCCATACAAATTTCCCCACGGAGCGCCTTGATGTAGCCCAGCTCGGCGAGGGACACGGCGGCCTGCGACGCCTCTGGGGTATATGCTGCTTTGTTTTGTCAATTCGATTTGACAAACAAAACTGAAGAAGAAGACCTCATCCTCCATCCTCCCCCTCCCCCCCCCTCCTCCTCCTCCTCCTCCTCCCCCTCCTCCTCCTCCTCCTCCTGCTCCTCCTCCTCCTCCTCCTCCTCCTCCTCGCCACCCCGCCCCCCTCTTCCCCCCCCGCCCCCCCCCCCCCCCCCCCTTCCACTTGAGGCCGCGAGCGCCTTGGCCGCGGAGTACTCAACGTCCCCCTTCGCGCCCTTGTTCCAGACCTCCTTGATGTCGGCGCATCCCTTCGCGGCCGCCGCCTGGCCGGAGGCGGGCGCTGCGGGGGGGGCGAGGGGAAGAGGGGGCGGAGGAAGAGCAGGAGGAGGAGGAGGGGGAGGAGGAGGAGGAGGGGCAGGAGGAAGCGGAGTCGGCGGAGGAGGAGAAGGATGAGGAAGAGGAGGGGGAGGAGAGGGCGGTGGAAGGAGGAGGGAGGCCGGAGGATGGAAGAGGAATGAGGTCGCAACACGGAAGAGACACGAGGAGGGATGATGCGTGGATGGGGGGAGGGCTGGGGACAGGGGACGCAGGCAGAGGAAAAATGAACGGGGGGGCGGGGGGGCGAGGAAGGAGGGAGGGCAAGGAGGAAAAGGGCACCAGCCACCGTCGCCTCGAACTCTGTCCCAACAATCAGAGCGCCACGCTGCCAATCAGCCTCCTGAAAAGACGACGTGCACCCCACTGGCGACTCATGCACAGACGCGTAGTAGGCGCCTAAGATATCGAAGCTTTTCGCGCTCTCTGCCCCGCCGGAGCCACCAGTGCCCAAGTCGGCGCGGGCCTTCGGCGGCTTTGCAGTGGACGCGCGCAGCTCCGTGGCCAACTGCTTCGAGATGCTCCGCTGAGAGTCCGAAATGGTCTTCTTGAAGCGACGGTAGGCGCCCTCTGGCTTAGTGTAATCAGCCACCAACTGCTTGAGCGTGGTCTTGGCATTCGCGAAATCAAAGTCGGGGTTCCCCTTCGCACTCTCAAGCATCTCGTCGCCTGATGTGATCAACTCATCCTTCGCCTTCTCTGACTCCTTCTTGGCCACCTCCATGCGCTTTGCGAGTTCGGCCCAGTCGCCTTCCAGAGCTAAGGCCGAGGCGCTGCGTGAGCTAGTCGATGGTCACCGCGCGCTCGAGCTCGGCGCTGTCGCGCAAGGAGGACGCCTTCCCCTTGGCCTTCTCGATCGCCTCTGACAACGAGGAGCGGGCGATCGAGGGGTCAACGTACTTCTGGGGGCCCTCGAACATCTCGGCCTCGAACGCCTCCTCGAGCTCGCGCTCCACCTGCTCGCTCTTGGACTCGAGGTCCTTGTGGAACATGTCGAGGATGCGGCAGCTATCGGGCATGGCGCTGGCCTCCTCCCCCTCGAATCCAGCGATCCAGGATTGCGGCATGCCCCCCAGCACATTCTCAGTGACGCTTCCGACGCCAGCGCTGGACGACGCCTCGGTAATAGCAGACCCCGCTTCCTGGAAGAGCCCCTGCAACCGCTCCCGCTCCTCAGCCAACTCTTCGGCGCTGGTGAACAGCTTCGCCGTGGACCGAACCTTGTTCACGGCAAGCTGCCCATGCAAGTCGCCCTCGACGACGCCCATGTACTTCCCAATGTGGCATTCCCCGCCAATTTTTCGAACCATGCACTTCGGGTCCTGCGCGCGGCGCCTGAACTCGTTCTGCTGGGCGATCAGCGTGATGAACCCTTCCATGAACAAGTCCTTCTCGCACTGGTCGAAAGGCTTGTAGTGCACCCGCCTCCGAGACTCAGTGCCCTTAGTCTCGATCATCTGGAGGTCGAGCTTCAGTTCGTGGTTGACAATCTTGTCTACATTATCCCGGCGGGCCGTCTGTTCCACCACGCCTGCAACTTCTGGTTCTTCTGCCAGCGCCGCGTAAGCGCCTTGTAAGCCCTCTTGCAGAGCTTGCACTGGGCCTTGTTCTTCTCACCGTCCGTAGTGTCCTTTTCGCTCAGGGGCAGAACCAGGTCGCACATACAGCAGCTGAACTCGCCGCAGGGAGCAGGGCCCCCCTCCGACTCCCCCATGAAGGCTGCGCATAAGGATGCAAACTGCGCTGCCTTGGCATCTGGGGCGTCTGTGCCCTCCAGCTGGGGCGATTGACGTGGCGAGCGACTGCCGCTGCCCCTTCCACTCGAGGCTGGCGTTGGCGGCGGCGGTGGACCAGTGCCAGGGGCTGGCGCAGACATCATCATGGCTCCACCTCGGAAAAAAATGGAAAGATGAGGGGGGCTGGCCTCGGGGATGAGTTGGATGATGAGGCTCTGGGAAACGGGGGATGGCAGCCCCCAAATCAAACTCGTGTTTGGGGTTAGGAATAGGGGGCCAGGCTTAAGCATGGCGTTGAGTTGCTGGTCGTTTCTCGAGTTCGCCATCGGGCTAGAGCTGACCTTCCGGAGTACGGCTACGGTTTTCTGACTGCGAACAAGGGGAAAAGGGGGGATGGGGGATGCAAGAGGATGAGGGCACCTGCCGCGTGGACGTGCTCCGTGCCCGAGACGCGCTGGCCGCTGCCCCCCGTCGGCTAGGACAGTCCGAGTGGATATGGTTGGACCCGACCCCCAAGTGACATCAGGGATCAGGGGGCGAGATGGAAGTGACGGAGGATGCTAGAGGGGGGCGAGGCGAGAAGTAGGAGACGAGGGGCAAGAGCAGGAGGCGGAGGGAGTAAAAAGTGGCGGTGGAGAGGAGATACGAAAGTGAGCGGGGGGTGGGCCTCCTCGGGCATTGCATCTTACATATATGCACCCACACATCGTCGTCGCCGTCGTCGCCAGCGGACTACATCTTGCACCATGCCCTAGATATATGCTCTCACAGGACCGCAGGCCCACTGGCGACGAGGAGCGAGATTACACTCGCAGCACTGCAAGCGCCAAGATTTCGAGCAGACGCCAGCCCCACGCAGGAGAGGGGATGAGGGCAGAGGATCCTTGACATCGCGCACCGATCGGACAGGAACTCAAACAGCCAGGCCCGCGTTCATGTCACACTACAGCCTGCCAGCGCCACTGGGTCTCGAATTCAGGATTCGGAACCAGAGAGAACAGAAGCCAAACCACGAAGCAAGACCCAGAGGCTCCAGACCCCCTGGAGATCAGACCCTTTTGGATTATGTGCTGGCAGTGGCTCCCTGGGCCCTGGTGGACTTCATGTTCAGACCTGGACCCCTGGCCCTCACGTGGCTGACAGCGCTGCCCAGTAGCAAGCAATAGCTGCTGGGATACAGAAAATGCAGCCGAGAATCGGCATCTGCGCTCAGGCAGTCGAGCTGGAGCTCGAGGCCTGAAGAGCCTTGTTGGGACGGTACACGCTCAGGCCACCGGGTCCACTGGTAGGTCTGCTTGGGCAGCTGGGGCACCTCCTCGCCGTAGTATGTCACGGCGCGGCTAACCTGGTTGGTCACCACCAGGCCGCTCTCGTGGTCGGTGACGTCAGAGACGAAGAAGTCCTGGACCGTCTTCTTCTTGCGCTTGATGATGTTCTTCGCGCCATTGGCCTCCTTGGGGTCCTGCGCCACCTCCGCGACGATAGCCCCCTGCACGTCCTTGGCCGAGGTGCCTCCAGGCAACTTGAAGGCACCTTCTCGTGGTTGTGGAACACCTCGAAGACCCGCCCAAGCACGCAGCCCACCATGTCGACTGGCATGCCATTGCCGCACGCCTTCTGGATGTCACTCGTGTTGAGGCACCCCGCGATCTGCCCCCACCCGAGGCCTGATATCTCCGCGCGCCCCTTGAAACTGAGCCAACGGCCAGGGTAGTCGACGCACGGCGGGTTGTTTCCCAGAACCCACAGGGCAGTGTTTGAGCACGTGAACGTCGGCGTCGCATGCATGTAGACGCGCTGCTTGAACTTGCCGCCAGACTGTCTAGACTTGCGGGACGAATCCACGAAGCCGATCGCGCGCTCGACGCCCGGCCTGTCGCCCACCTCCTCATTGGAAGCTCAAAGGGCCCATGGGACCTCGACCCCCCGCCCGATCACTCCCCGGCCTCGGCCTGGGAGGCGTGCCAACGACGACGAGGCCACGAAGCAGAGGCCTCGACGACGACGACGGTTGCGACGACAACGACGACGGAGGCGCGGCAGGAAGCCATCCCATGTCCAGTCCTCGAGCGGCAGCATCATGTCGAACTTGCCCCACGCGTCCGTGATGTTCTCGCGCTGAATGGTCGTCAGCTCCGAGAGGCCCCCCATCGGGCGGTCCGCGGCCAAGACGTCCCCCAGGCGGGCAGGCCCCTCAGTCACGATGGGCTTCTCTGGGAAGCCGCCAGGGAGGGCGCTCGCGATGTCACTGCGAATCGCGATGAAGTACACGCGAGGCCTGTTCTGCGGCAGACAGTAGTTCTTAGCGTTCAGGACCCAGACGCGGTACTCGAAGTTCGGCAAGTTCCAGTCGAACCACTCCTGGATGGAAGCCATGGCCGTCTTCTCCTGAGTCTTGCATTTGTTGAGCCAGCCCAGCGCGTTCTCCAAGACACAGACCTTAAGGTTGTTTTTTTTTTCGCGGCGCTCTTGCGGATGGCGTGAAGGGCCGAGCCCAGCACGCGCGCCCTGTCGTCATCGAGGCCAGCGCAGCGCCCCGCCGTAGACCATGGAATGCATGGCGGCCCCGCAACGATCACCTCGCTGTCGTCCTGGAACACGTGGCCGATGACGTCGCCCCTCAGGGGGCCCACGTGCACGTGGTGCTCGGGCGCGTGCATGTACCTGTGCAGTTCCTTGAGGGCGTGGCCAATCCTGGGGTCGATCTCCAAGACGTCCTCGGGGGAAGGGGAGGAGGGGGGGGTCAGGGTAGGAGTACTTGAGGAGAGGATGAGGGCGACGACGACGAGGGGGGGGGAGGAGGAGGAGGAGGACGCAGCAGGAGGAGGACGGAGGAGGAGGATGGAGGAGGAGGCGGATTGGGATTAACTGTTTATATTTCGATGTTCTAGTTGGTGCGAGGCAGAGGAAGGAAGAAGTGGAGCAGGAGGAAGAGCTCCTCCTCCTCCTCCTCCTCCTCCTCCTCCTCCTCCATGCATCCAGGAAGCCACAGGACCTCCGCGCAGCCATAGGACCTCCTCCTCCTCTTCCTCCCCCTCTAGACCTCCAGACCTTCAGACAGCCGTGGGACCTCATCTGCATCCTCTTCATCCTGATCATCCTGATCATCATCATCAGCATCATCATCATCACCATCACCATCACCATCACCATCACCATGAGCATCATCATCATCATCATCAGGTACGTGATCCCCATATTTCTGTTTCCCAGAGCACTCCTGCGCCGCGCACTTCCAGCCTGCCTCCGCGATCGCTCTCTCTGGGCAACCCACTCCTGCACATGGGAACGCGATCTTCAGCGTCTTCTGATGCTTGAAGAACGCGTTCGTGGCGCGCAGGTGCTTGAAGAAGCGCCGCTCAGATTCGTCGCGACGGGGATCGATGGGCTTCGACGCAGAGGCTGGCATCTGGGAACAAACGCAGGTAGCAGAAGGGCCCAAACGCGTTCCAGAATCAAGCAGCACCAAGCTGCTCCCTTGAGAATGATGATGAGGGCGCGGGCGAGGCCAAGGGCGATTGGATGAAGGGGGCTGACAGAGAGCAGAGAGGTAGGAGGAGGACTGACCAGATCCTGAGCTTGGCCATTGCCTGGGGGCCTGGCTGGAGCCTGGCCGGAGCCTGGCCGGAGCCTGGCCGGAGCCTGGCCGGAGCCTGGCCAGAGCCTCGCCGGAGCCTGGCCGGAGCCTGGCCGGAGCCTGGCCGGAGCCTGGCCAGAGCCTCGCCGGAGCCTGGCCGGAGCCTGGCTGGAGCCTGGCCGGAGCCTGGCCGGAACCTGGCCGGAGCCTGGCCGGAGCCTGGCCGGAGCTTGGTCTGCCGCTCTCCCCCCAATCCGCTTCCTCTTCCTCGTCCTCCTTCTCCTCCTCCTTCTCCTCCCTCCTCCTCCTCGTCCTGCTCCTCCTCCTGCTCCTCCTCCTGCCCCTCCTCCTCCTCCTCCTCCTCCTCCTCCTCCTCCTCCTCCTCCTTATCCTCCTCATCCTCCTCCTCCTCCTCCTCCTCCACCCTGGCATAAGTTTGATACGTTGGCTGCGCCCCCTACGTGTGTCTCGTTACCTTGCGAGGAACTCTCAAGCGAAACACGTTCTACGCACACTTCGGCACTCGAAACCTCGTCCTCCTCCCTCTCCTCAGGACCAACGTGCAGCTTCTCTTTCAATTCACCCCTAGCGAATCAATATCTCTTCCGAAGTCCATGGGCATGGCACTCAGAATTCCACTTGCGCATCAGCACAATATTGATCACGCCAGCCCCCCTCAGCAGAGATCCCCATCGCCAACGCAAGATCGTTCTCAGTGAGGGCCTGGGTTTCCGCTCCTGCCTCGCACGAGTCGTTGTCAGGGATCTCGATTGGCACCCGATCGGGCACGAGGCCTAGCTTCATGCGGGCTGCCAAAGGCATGATCTCGAGGCTGCCAACGCGCTTCAGCGATGTCCGATGCTCACCTGCCTTGAGCTTCTGCAGCCATGCCGAGGGTGCTGGCGACGCTCGCTGCATGGCTGTAGCTGCTGCTGCTGCTGGCGCCTGCGGCGCCGCACCTGCCGAGCCAGCGGCTGGGCTGGCGACGTCAGAACCTTTCTGGCTAAAATGCAAGGGGGGGGGGGGGGGGGGGATAGGGGGGGCATCGATTCGGACTCGTAAAACATCACCCTGGGTCACGTGGGCGTAACGAATCCAAATCGCCCCAGTGCAGCACGCTAAATCCCCCTGGTTGGATACGGGACCGAAGAGCCTGGCTTTGACTCGCCACCCTTGAGAACCTTGGAATCCCCGGGGCTAGGAAGAACAGGCTGCGGCAGCGGAGGAACTACATCCTCCCCGCCGCGAGGTGCTGCTAAGAGCTTGATTTCTGTGGGCAGCATGAAGCGGAAGCTCCGAGCGTGAAGGTGCGGGGGAAGTTCCCTATTTCCATGTTGATTTTGAGGTTCGGCACATCAATGTCAGGAGCGGTCATCGCGCACTGAATTGACAGGGAGTCTGGAAAACGCAATGAACAGGTGTCACTCACTTAACAGAGCTTGGGCCCGTATGACTATGCATGGCTAGATGCGCTGACACGTATGACTTTATGTTGCTGGCGTTGCTGATATGCATGACTATGTACGACTATGTGTTACTGCTGCTGCTGCTGCTGATGATATGTATGACCATGCGTTGCTGATGCTGTACTCCCAAGGCAGGGCCCCGTAGGGGGATGTCCGATTAGGGGGCATGGGCGGCGGCAACCACATGGGGATGATGACGAGGGGAGCGCAGGCAAGGAGGGGGAAGAGGAGGGCGAGGAGGAGAAGCGCGAGGAGGAGGAGGAGGAGGAGGAGGAAAAAGGGGAGGAACTCTGGTTCTCTGGGGGGAGTTGTCCGGCCCCCTGCCCCGCCCCCCCCCCCCTCGCCCGCAGATCACGTCATCATATCGCATCGTAGCATTGACATAGAGGGGAGCAGCAGGCAGGAGCCCGAACGACTCACCCCTGGAGCCACTGTGCGACTGATTTTACGCAAGAGCAGTTGGCGGAGCCAGTGCTGAATCTCATCGGGGCAGGGGGCGAAATCCTTATGCCCACCCTTCGTCTCTAGATCAGACCTCGCCGACCACGCGCACTAGTAGGCCACGCAGTGTCGGGCTGACTCGCGGTTGGACACTGTCGTATAGCGAAAGCATCTGGGATGGTTCGTATTTCTGCACGTTGCGCATGCTCTCTGCTTTCTATTCCTGCGTGAGAAATTGTCGAAACTGATCCTGTGGCCAGAGAAATCAACGCCCTCTGCGAGGTCCACGTCGGGCAGGGGAGGCGCAGCCTCCAAAGGCATAGCCGCGCCAAACATGCCCCCATATGCAATTGGAAGCGGCGGGGGCGGGGGAGGTGCAGGTGGACCTCCTGGGCCGCCATCATCATCCATGGCATCCTCCAGAGCGGGTGGGGCGCCATCAATCAGTCGGGCATATGCTCTTGGAGGTGGCACTGCTGCTAGCACGCCCTGCGCTTTCAAGATGGCGCGAAACTGTTCGCTGCCAAGATCACCGAAATCCGGCCGAGTGCGAAGACCCCCAGGGGCATCGAGCTTCAGCAATACCAAATAATAAGCCTCTGGCATTTTATGGCGCATCTCAGTCGCGCCCCTGCTGAATAGATCATCTCGCCGTGTTAACCTGACAACATAGGCAGCAGCCCTGGGGGGCATGTCAAGGCTCATTACTTTCTCACCCCCTGGCATTGCCGGGGCCATCGGCCCTGCACCGAACGCCCAACCATCCGCCGCCAACTGCACATCAACATCGAAGTGTGACAAGCGGGCGTCGAAGCGAAGGCATGGCACGTCAACGAGGTTGCATGGGGACCTTGCCTCCACCTGCGAAGTCCACGCGAACGAATCTGCCGCGGCCGCACACCCAGTTTCCAGAAACTCATCCTGGAATGACAGTAAGAGGCCAGCAGCCAGCAGAATGCCCAAATGATGTGAGTTCGCAGAGGCATGTGGAAGCATACACTCTTTCAATGCAAAACTGCAGCAGTCATCGTTCGAGGTGCCCACCGCGTGCTCTTCAATGAGATACTGCAGGACCTCACCCCCGCGACGCCCCCCCAATGGCGACAGGGCCCCAGGGGGCAGAGGCGGGGCTGCATCGGAGAACCCCAGCGCCCGTCACAAAGATGGGCTGGGCAGGAGGGGGCAAAACGACCCACTTCCACCCCGCCCCCCGCGCCATTCCACCACTGGGCCATCGGGGGGGCGGGGGGGGGGCGGGAGGACGAGACGACGCCGAAAGGCCCAATCGAGACGAGGGGCGGGTGCATGTAGAGGGGGGAGGTGATGAGGGAGGAGGGCGGCACGGGAGGAGCGCGGGCACGCCCCCGGACATCAGCTTCTCGGAGGAGCCCTGGCGGGAGAGGGAGGTGAGGAGCAGACGGGGGACAGGGGCGTGGGAGGACGCGGGCGGCCCAGGGCAGGGGGGGAGAAGGAGGAGGACGGCCCCCCCGATCCCCTTTAGTTCGCCTCTTCCTTCTCTCCCCCCACTGCCATCACCCCCCCCCATCCTCCTCCCCCTTCCTGCTTACCATCCCAATCACCCACCCCCCCCCCTCCCCCCCCCCCCACCCCCCCCCCCCTCCCACCACCCACCCACCCACCCACCCACACACGCACACACGCACACAACACACACCCACACCACACGCACGCCCACCCATCATGCGCCCCCCCCCCCCCCTCCTACGAGCGACGGCCCTGCGTGAACTTGCTGACGGCGTTGCCCGCCGATACTTCCCACGCGGAAAGCTTGCCCACGCAGTCTGGCGATTTGAAATGCAGCAGGTCTATCTTGATGGGCGTTGCGCGCCCTGCCTGCAAAGAACAATCGCCCGCGGGGCCCCAACGCGCAACCATTGGCAGGATAATAGAGCAATGGCGAGAACGTTCCAAGTGAGCCGCTACGGCAACCTTATTATCCTCAGGCCTCGCCTGGAGAATGGTGAAGAACTTGACCCCCCCCCAGCCTTGGCCGCCTCCATGTCGACCTCGCCGTTCTGTCTGTTCACCAGCGCCAACATCTGCGTCTGCAAGTTTGGCAACGCCTCCAAGTAACCAGGTGGATCAAGGGCACCTCGAGTCGAGTCGTCGAACAGATCGGACGGGCAAGACCAAACAACGCCTGGGGTGCTCAGCTTCGTTGACGTAGTTCAGCAAGGCGAAGCGCACTCGAATGCCAGGACAGGTTGCAGTATGGAGGCAGCTGCCCCTGACCACTTCTCAAAAGCCCTCGAAGGTCTTGACGCGTCTCGATGTTGGGCCTCAGGCGAGAACAGATATATCGACTCTAGCTGGGATCCTGGCTGAGCGAGCTTGATTGTCCATCTCTCCTCGGGCAGCACCGTGTACGAAAGAACTTGGCATGGCAGATTCCTTGATCTGTACATTCTGCATGCGGATGAGAAAAAATCATTGGAATTCAATTTATTATTGATCTCTGGGCGCTTGATCGATGCGTCTACAAGTGCTGGCGACATGCGAACTCGCTTATGTTGATATCCTGTTACCTGGGAGTGGGTACCCTCGACCCTGCGAGACACGGAACTCCCCACTGTGCACGGCAGGAGCTCTCTCGCGATGTTCGCCCCCAGCGGAGCCCCCGCTGCAAATTCCTCCAGCTCCTTCTGGAGTACATCGCCATTCATGCAGAGCCGCTGAGCAACTCTGTGAACTTTCTCCCCGCGCCCCTCCCTCACTGCATCGTCTCTCTCGGCCAAGCACTGCTTCGCGCGATGCTGACGCACCTCGATCGGTACATCAGCGCAAATGTCCCAATGCAGCGAGGAGGCCATGGGGGAGAGCAGTGTGAAAGCTGAACTTCTCGCGAATGACCTGGGCGACGCCGTGTTTGAACTCCTGCTCCATCGCAGCGCAGCGGTCCCTGACGTCGGCCCGGCAACCAGTGAGATGATTCTGCAACCCCTGAGTTGTAGACGCAATGAGTTAGTTCACAATAGTGTCAACATAGCCGCACGACATTTCTACCAACCGCCGACCCTTGCGAGGACACTGTTTCGACTCTCTGTTGTATGTGGCCCATCTTTTCTCCGCTGGTATGAACTGGCCCTTCAAAATGTGCCCGTGGCATGCGCGCCCGCCAAACCACCCAGCTATTGTGCCGATGGAAGCGCACAGGGATGCGACAACGAGCACGCGGGCCTGGAAGATGTCGCTCTTCAGAGCCAGGTCAACGTCGTTCACCAGCGCGGCCTGTTTGGGGAGATATCGCTTAGCGTCCTCCCCCTCCTCCTCCTCCTTCTCATCCTCCCCCTCATCCTTCGTCTTCCCCTATTTTGCCCCCGCCCCCTCCTCCGCCCCCCGCGCCCCCCCCCCCCCCCCCCCCCCACGGGCCGAAGGTGGGGGCCGAAGGTGGGGGCCTGGAAGTGCAAGCGGAAGTGGCCGACGACGGCGACGACACAGGACCGCGACGACGAGTTCGAACGACGACAACGATGGCGACGGCGAAGACGACGTCGTCGACGACCACGGCGGCGACGCCGACGATTTCCAATGACAAGGACGACGACGACCACGACGACGACGTCGACAGACGACGACGACGACGGCTTGGGGGCCCCTGGCCAGCCTCGATCTCCTCCTTGCCGCACCCCCGCTTGAACTCAACGGGGCCCTTAGCAAGCGAACATGGTTGGCAGAAACGATGAGAATTGAAATGTAAACCGTTCGAGGTATTCCCACTCCCAGTCGAAACCCCCCCTTACGCTGAATCGTGCAATCTCACTTTTGTCTTCCGGTGTCTTACAACATCTCATTTTGAATCGGCCCCGGAGACCTCTGTGCCCAAGAAACTTTGCGAAGGCTCTCAGGTGCGACCCAAAGCCTTTCCAGCTATAGCGGGAAGTAATCGTATCCTTTAGTGCACTGTACACAATGCGTAGAGCATCTGGAACGGTAATTGCATTAAAGAGAAAGAAACTCTGCGACGCAAGAACCGCGTTGAGCTCGCGCGGGGACGCATCCAATTCATGTAATACTTCTGCCACGTTTGCAAGATCTGATCCCAAGAGTAAGGGGGTGTCGGCGATTCCGAATTCAAGGCCCTGGTCGCTCGTGAAAACGCGAACTTTGTTTCGGGCGATGTCGAACTTGCCTTTGCCCCCCGTCTCCAAAGCCAAACAGTGCTGACACGCCAGAGATTTGCGCAATAATGATGCTGCACCATACCCCGTCGTTGTCAGAGGGAGACGCCGCGGCTCGAAATCCGAGAAAAACTCGCCAGGGTCGACGTAGTCCAGGAAACGGTTCGGCCGTCTGCAGCGGCTCTCAAACAACGCGAAAAAAATGAAACCGCCTCTCATGAATGGCACCATGGGGCGTGAGATGGCAGTCGCATTCCCTCTGCACCCATTGGCCTTCCTCTCTCTCTCTCTCTCTCGCTCTCTCTCTCTCTACATGTATCCCTATCTCTCTCTCTCTCTCTCTCTCTCTCTCTCGCTCTCGCTCTCTCTTCCCCT
>CAUYUJ010017660.1:75000-162500 GCA_963575745.1 Prorocentrum cordatum | reverse complement strand
GCAGCTGCATGGCTGCATTGCAGCGGAAGGGGGCCGGCTGGGCACCCCAGGGCCGCCGCGCCCCCAATCCAGGGCCACAGCGGCGAGAGGAGAATGGAGGCTGCGAGGCCGCGAGGCAGAGCAGGAGCAGGGGAACGAGGAAGAGGAGGACGACGACGACGACAAGGGCGACGACGACGACGACGACAACCACGACAACGACGACAAGGAAGGGGGGGAAGAAGGAGGAGAAAAAGGAGAAGGGGGAGGAGGAGGAAAGGGAGGGGGGCGAGAGGGGAAGGACAAGCTAGGCGCGCTCGCGCCACATCTAATCCTACCTCACTCCCCCCCAGCCCTTCCCATTGCGAGAGGGGGAGCACGATGGGGCTAACGCGGCGCTACGCCCTGACAGCGCGGCGCGGAAGCAAGGCGACACCACTTGCACAACGACAGATGGAGCACGATGGGGCTAACGCAGCGCTACGCCCTGAAAGCGCGGCGCGGAAGCAAGGCGACACCACTTGCACAACGACGGATGGAGCACGATGGGCGCAACGCAGCGCTACGCCCTGACAGCGCGGCGCGGAAGCAAGGCGACACCACTTGCACAACGACAGCAACGCGACACGGCGATCAGCAAAGCCCAGAGCGGCATAAAAGGCAGGGGTCCCTGGGAAATCGCCAACCACAAAGGACACTTACTTCAAACCCCCAGCCCGGCCCCGCGGTCACGCGGCGGCCACCTTGCCGCGGCCGCAGCACATTTCAAGGGTCGGGCGCGCCCGCCACCCCCGCCAAGTGGATCACTGATACTTTCTGGCTGAGAGGACTGCGGGCCATTCCAAAACGGTTCCGCAGTAGGGGGGTCCAGCAAGTCAAGCAATGAAGTTCTGAGCCCCCCTGGGGCATCCACCTCGATGGTTTTCTGGCTAACTGAAGCTACGCCGGGCTGCTCATGTTGCGCCTCCGTGGGCGTACCAGACGCCTTTTTGTCATGCTACAAATGAAGGGGGGTGGCGTCGGAGGTGTAGTCAAGTCCTTCGAACTTCCGGCCCCCGGCGTTCCCGTCGGCGCTGGAGGCGTAGCATCTCTCATAAAGGGTTTCCATTGGGGCCGAACATCGGGCGGAGGCGCCTTCGCCACTGCCTTGGGCCTCTGATCAACAGGGGTCGCCTGGCTTGGCCAGTGACTTCGAAGCAGGTCCAGGGGCGGGCGGAGGCGGCTTCGACGCGTCATCTGACAATGGTTCCCAAGGATTCCTGTCTCCTGGCGGCGGTGCCGTGGGAGGCAAGCCCCCTTCTTGAGAGTCGTTACCCGACCCGGCAGCCGCCATGTCTCCCTGGCCCATATGAACAGGCGGCACAGGAGGTCTGGCTGATTTAGGCGGCTGAGGTTTCGGCTCCTGATTAACACCAAAACGCGGGGGCGGCCTGGCTGCGCTTGAAGCAGACCCGCCCGCCGGCTGTGCCGGCGGCTTGGCCTCAGCTTCCTCTCGGCCATCGGCCGCGCGTTTTCTCCCTTCGTTTGCTCCGTCCAAAAACGGGAGTTCAAACTTGAGTTTGCAACCTCTGCTTTCCACATATTCCCATGCATTTTCCATTGAAGGATCGCATTCAAGGTACGGCGAAGCATTCTCCTGCCAAGCTATTGGAAAGAGGTCAGGAACCCATTGGCATTGCTGATTCCGGACTTTGTCTATCACTTCAGCTCTCCCTTGGTTCTTCGCCCTTTCAACGCTGAAGTCTTTGTCAACAGCTTCGCCGTCTCCCATTAAACTTCGCATTGGCGTCCAAGCGCCACCCCCGCACGCAGAGAAAGCGGCGGGGTGCCAATGGCAAATACGCATCTCAGTCATTACTACCTGATCTGCATCTTCAACGCACTGTTGCGTTGGACCACCTCCACCAGCAGCGGGCTCCGGACAACTCCAAAATACAATCTCGACAGCGTTCCAATACCCATCGTTGAAAGTCTCTTCCGCCATCGCGCATCGCGCGTGGATCGAAGGGCCAACGTCAGGGCATGCGAAGGAATAGATTCGAATGTTTGACTTCTTCACATTTCCCCCGCACTCGGGGTCCGAGGGAAAGATTTGGCATCCTTCCAGGAGCGAACGAAACGTCCCAACGGATGCCCCGTGGGACTGCCTTGTCCAATTCTTGTTTGAAACCAATGATTCCCAACTATCTTCTTTCACTCTAAGAGGTAGCGTCAATTGGACGCATTGCTCCTTCTCTGAGCGTTCAATAATTGCTGCCTTTTCCCACGCGATGCGGTCAGCAATCGTTCTCGCTTCCCCTGCCACCGTGAGATGACGTCGTGCAATAAAGAATTTCACCCAATTCAGGATCACATACTCCGCAGATAGATCGGTCGCTCCGTACTGTCTCGAAACAATTGATCCGCCAACCACGTTTCTCCGTTCGATGGCACACACAAGCGTTTGCAAGTTTCACTATGCACGAATGTTTCATTGTTCCTGGCCTTCTGCAAAAATTGATCATAGTTTCCTCCTGGCCGCAAATTATTATCGCTGCAGAGGCGATTAGCCAGCCCCCTAGCATTCAAGGGCTTCAGGGAGGTAACTCATGCCCCTCAGTCACTCCGATCGCAGACTGATGCGGCAACTCAATGGGCCATCTGCGCACATGATCGGATCCAACAGGAGGAGATGTCTTCTTTTTCTTGCCTAGCTGTGTCCCTTTCTGGAAGGCAAGGAACTTCTGCTATAGTAATCGCTCCCAGTGGGCCGGGGGAGAAACAGCGGCCAGTGCCCTAGTAGGTTCAACTGACCGCGCCCGGTGCTTGGTTGGACTCGTGGCTGCGCCAGGCCCGACCAGCCCCCCAGCCCCTGCGCCACCCGGACTGTGCGAGGCTGTGCCGGCAGAGCCAGCGGTTGGCACCGCTCCTCCGGGGCTGACTTGCAACTGATCACCTTGCATGGCTAAGGGCTGCGCCCCCGAGGCTCGCCAAACCGCCCGTTTGGCAGATTGGGCGGGGGGCTGAGAGCTGGGTTGAGATGCCTCCCCCCCCCAAAAAAAAAAACGATCGCTTGTTGCATGAACCGACCAATGAGGACCTTTTCCCCTGTACGCCGCACGTCTCCCCCCTCAGAGGGCGCGCCAGGAGTGCATGGCAAGCTCCTCGTGAGAAAGAAATTCAAGTCACCCCATTGCAAATAGATCTGATGCCCAGTTTCCATCGAAATAAATCTCGCCACCCCGGGGAGAACAAGGAACGTCGCGCCCCCTGTCCCGCGCCAGTCGAGGCAGCCGGGAATGAGCTTTGCAATAGTGGCTCAGCGAACGGGGGCGCTCCCAAAATCGACGTCGGAGCACCGTCCCCGGTAGAACACCAATTAGCCCAGTGAGACACGTGCTCGTCACATGTAGCTTCAATCGTTGCAAAGCCGTCCTCTCGCAGCTCATTATCGCAGATCCACCCCTGGGCGGCTGAGCCGCCAGAGGGCTGACAGAAGAACCAGGTCGCAAATTTTGCCGCTTTCAGCATATGATCCGCACTTATCTCGCCCCAGCAATCCCTGCCAGTGCACCACGTGTGTCCAATGTGTCGGATTCATGCTGATCGACAAAATGGCATGCATCAAACGGGGTGTGATGCCATCTCCGATACAGACAAGCGCCATCCAAAACCATCATTCTAGGCTGAATCCCCACAGCCTTGCACCGTTCAATGCACAGGTGCATACGTGCCCGCAGCAAAGTGGCGATATCATCCCACATGGCATTCATCTTGAATGTGCCATTTTCCGATTGCCAACATCGATGATCCCCGCCAACGTAACATATCTGGATTGCTCCCGTCTTGGAGCGATTCACAGCCTCGTCGATCATTCTCTCGGCTGTTTCGAAGAAGGGGCCGGGCATCAAGTAGCATTTGAGGCTCGGCGCCCCCTGGGCCCCCCAGGTTACACTGGTGCCCATCAGAAATACCATTCAGGGACCAAAATATGAATTGCATGGGCGCGTGCTGGCCCGGGGCGAAACTTCCAGTACGGGGCGAAATCCGATTATCCCACAAATCTTGTTTTACCATATGTTGCAGGAGCGATCTTTCGCAAGCACCCTCCTTTATATCTGCATCCAGACCTTGAAGATCCCCCCGCATGAAATATTGAAGTCTTGCAGAACCACCGAGCTTCTTCTCGTGTACATTGCGAAACTGACGCGCCGAATCAGAGACTATGCGAATGGCGGTGGTCCGAAATGTGCATCCATTGTGAGGCGTTTGGGTCAAATGTCGGACGACTTCTCGTGGATGTCTGCCAGTTCGCATCATGGCGGCCAGATCCTCACCACTAGAAGGAATCCATCCGCGACCATGCACCTCCACCACATTCGTGATGGCCTGACACATCTTCTGCTTAAGGGCGGAATCCACCACGTCAGCATCAATGATGCAGCGAACCAATTACAGCGTGGCTATCTCCTTGATACAACGAGCCCATTCTTCTGAAACTTCGCGTCAAGGAACGCGTCGGTTAGTAATAATTTGCTGGAGTTTTAACTAGTTTGTAACTCGTTATAACTAGTTACCGTGTTGGAGTTGTTGGGAGTGGCGTGTTTGTCTTGTTGGCTTTACTTGAGGGTTGTTTGGAGGCATTTTGTTTTTCGGCATTGCATGTTGCTTTCGTTGCATATCGATGTCGTTGCTTTTGTTTCAAAGTATGCGCTAACAGAACAACTCACGGTATTCAACGGGCCAAATGCACGCGATATGATCGCCAACTCCTCTGTAAACCACTGGAGATTTCAACGAACTGAAGGGGATGAGAACGGGATCGCGGGCATCATCGATAACATGCCTAGAAAAGTGTTCGCTCGCATGCACAAACTTTGTAATCAGAATATGAACTCAGCTCTGCGGCGGATCGCCGTCGCATTTCACGTGGAACCACACTTGGACTGCAACGTGGCCACGATCGCGCCCCATCACAACTATGTCACCACGTTCGATTGTTCCACCATGTTCGGCGTGCGCTTCAATGGTCGAGACTGCTGCATGTGTGCCCGGCCGCAGCTGCTGCAGAGCACTCAACAAACGTTTGCTTGCAGCTGTGGCGCACTCGAACTCGCACTCCAGTGACAATCCGCGGATGTTATGTATATCATGCGCGTGCTGAGCCGCGGGCTGGATCACAACAGCCTTCTCGGGCCTCGTCTTGCACAAGTGGTCCTGTGCGAATAGTTTGACATGCTTATGTTTCCGCCCTTGGACAAAACATGTTAAAGCACCATGCCTCTCAAACATATCAGCCCAGCGGATAGCCATGTGATTCTTATACACCCAATACTTGGCGCCATATGCACGCTGGTGAAGCTCCAAATGTTTCAACACTGCTGGCGCAGCCTCGTCGCGCGCGCATGGCAATCGCCTCGACGCGCAGAGAATAACAGCCACGGCGTCACATAACGCCAGCATGCTTGCTATCTGGTCTGCGACTGCATCGCATGATGATGCATTGACAATGACTTGCCTGATGCATAGAGCCAGCACGGGAATCGCAGATATCTCTTGCGAGGCACTCGCCTGGAAGTCCCCCGTTTGCCAGACTGTTGCCGCAGAGTGGTGTTTGGATGGCCATGTCCACTTCATGAAATAGTCGCGGTGGTCGTCGGCGCTGCACAGCTCCTTTGCGCCCTAGGAGGGCCCTGACTTCCCGATCAAAAATACCATTAACGAAATATACGCGCATCCAATCAAAGCGGAAGAATGTCATCACCAAGTATCTAGGAAACGGGCCCAGTGCGACATGCATTGGATGGAAACTCCAACCTTTCACCTGCGTGACAGATGTGCATTGCGCGTCTGTGAGCTCGCCTCGCCGGTACCTCTCCCAATCAGGGCGCAACCTCTCCAAGATCGCGGCGGCTGTCGCGTCGGTGTTGTATACGAGCTTGCGTTTGTCAAGGCAGGTATCATCAACGTACGTCCCCGAACTGCCGACTTGTGTGTAGCCGAATTTCTTGTTAAGGACGTTCCTGCCAATTGCGCAGGGCGTAGAGCCAGCGTGCCCCCTTGTTCACATGAAGCTCCCTTAATGCCTCCTCGTCTCCGATAACACATGCCAATATCGCAACTATCGCTGCGTATGTTGTTGCGCCAAACAACGCAGGTACATCCAGCGCAACCCCCGTTGTCAAAGTTAACGCCACCCGATCCATTTAAACAAGCTCGCTGAGCATCATGCGGATATATTGCCCGATGCCCGCAGGCATATCCTTCACCTTGGCAACGCGCGTGGCGCTGAGGGTGAACCATAGATCTTCGTTTTGCCAGTGTTCGTCGAATTCGGCAAAAGACCAGTACACAGCATCCATACCACGGTGGTCTTTGCCTTTCGCGAGAGGATCGCGTGGCGATATACCACCGAAATAAAGAAGTATCTTCCAAGGCACAGCTGAAGAACATGGGTGCTCTTGCAATTGGTGGCGCATCAATGGCCTGAATGGCCCGCTTTCTTGCATGTGGCGTACAAGAGCGCCCCTGGGTTGCACACCCAAATTCTCAAATGTGCCCCCATCGTTATCGTCGCCAACAGGCATCTGCATGCCATTCAATATAAGGCCATATGTGTTACGATCATTGACCACCTGTTTCTCCTACGCCCTATATTGGGAAACCCGCGAGACAGCGTCTGGCAAACCATTGTCACGAACGTAAGTGAGCACGTGAGACAATGCTGTCTGGGAAACATACGGACCGCGGTGGACCTCAACTAATGCCTCGGAGTGCGTTCGGGACCGCTTCGGCCGCGGGCCCGACGCCATACCAGCCAAAATGCTTGAGGACTGATGCGAGATGCGATGACCGCAACGCAATCGACACGAATGAAACAAGATGTGATGATCGCACCGTATTTGTTTTATACCACAGATGCACAAGCGAATACATCGCTGCAACAACAAACGATGAGATGTGCTAGCCTACGACCGATCGTCGATGAAGGCCAAGGCAACGGACCACGCCTCAGCGCGCGAGCGCACGCCAGGGCCCCACTTGATCCTCCTGTCGCACCGCCCCACTACGGTGCAATATACCTGCTTGTCGTTCTGGGTCATGACGTAGCCAGCCCTGTAGTGGAGGTCCCCCGCCTTCGCAGGCGGCGGCAGCACCTTCGGCTTTGCGACGTGGCGTGTGGGCCTCTTCGCGACGATCTTGCCCGTGCTATTGCCCGTGCTCGTGCTGCCCTTGCCGTTTCCCTTGCATGTGCCATGGCCCTGTGTGTTGTTGCAAGCAATGAAGTTTTCGGGCCGTGGTCCTCTCTCCCCCTCCTCCCTCCCCCGTCTGTTAAGTGGTCGGTGGGCGGGGAGGGCGGGGGCGGCGCAAAGTCAGGTGGCGCCGTTCTGACATAACACGTTATGTGTGTGTTCTCCGCTCAAGTTCTTTGGCTCGAGCATGCCCGCAGGGGTTCCTGCGGCCTTGCCCGAATACTTCTTCCTTTGCTCACCGCGCGGCAGCAGTGCGGGCGATCCCGACAGTTCGGGCTGCTCTTCGTGGGACCTGGTCGAGCAAGAGTGCTACGACGAGGGGCAGGTGCTGGACCTGCCGGTGAGTGCGCTGCAGAGCGCCGACGAGACGGCTCGCTTTTGGCGCTGGCCGTTCGGTCTCCTGGTGGTCGCTCTTCTCCTTGGTGAGTGATCCTATCGTGGAGCAGGATTCAGCGGACGAGGTCGAGGGTCTCGAGCTACAGATGCCAGTGGAGCCATGGTCTCGCCGCTTCTACCGCCAGAGTGCGACCGACGGTGTGGAGGTGCAGTTGGTGCGCCGCAAGAGCGGCAATGTGTGGGCCGTCATCGGTCCGGACTTGACGCTGGGCCTGATCTGTATCACGGCGAAGACGTCCATCTTCGCGGACCCTGTGGCGGGGATTCGGCGGCGGCCTATGCCACCTCTTTCTGCAGCCCAGAGGGGCGCCTACGTCAGCCAGGCGACGGAGGGATTGAGGGCGTCGACGGTGCCGATGTTGCCGCTTTATCGCCCCGGCAAGGGTGGTCAGCAGGCGATCGCGGTGAACGTCCTGTATGCCGTTTTCAGCTCGGGGGCTTCGTCACTCAAGACGCCGAGGTGGTCTTTGAGGAGTCCCAAGCGTTTCCTGGGTGTGCTGGCCGCGTTGTTCGTATTGTACGAGCTGCTGGTGTTGCTGGGCGTGATCGAGTATATGAAGGAGGTCTGGGTGTACACGATCAGCTACCTGGTCACGGCCAAGGATGCGTTCGTGGAGAGCTCGGAGGTCGTCCAGGAGTGGGCCACCTACTTGTGGGAGTGGCAGGAGTGGGCCCAGAAGCTGATGCCTCTTCAGCGTTGGTTTGCGATGTTCTTGTCCCTGATCCTTCTGACCATCTGGGCGGCTCACGAGTGGTCGGACAGCGTGGAGCATGGAGAGTCCTCGATTGGGTCATCAAGCGCTTCGAGTGTGGATATGCCCGTCGTTGCTACTGCTTCGGTGCCTCCGCCCGTGCCGCCGCCTGGCTATCTTTCAAGCGGAGAGAGCGCTGCGCTGGCGAGCCAGCTGAACGATCTCGTGGAGTCCCAGAAGGCCATGATGGAGGAGATCAGCGAGATCAGGACCGCCGAGAGGACAAGGGAAATACGTCGGGATGTACTCGAAGCTTCTCTGGACTCGCGGGGTCGTGCGGACGCCGAGGCCAACAAGCAGGTGATCGAGGGCATGATTGCGCGGCTGGACCAGTTCGAGGCTCGTCTGAAGGGCGAGGCGCCTGCGGAGGCCGGAGCTGGCGAGCATGGTGCTGCTATCGAGGGGACGAGTTCTTCGGCTTCGGCCGTCGCCGTGCTCGGGTCGCCCACGAAGAGTACCCCACGGTGTTGATGGAGACGCCCGAGAAGCGAGTTGCCACTTCGCAGCCGGAGGCCGTCGAGCTGGCCATCAAGAGGATGCGCTTCAAGGCTCAGTTGCCGCAGCAGGTGTTCATGGAGCAGCTGGACGAGTACAAGGAGATCGAGCCCGAGGAGTGGAACAGCCGCATGCCCGAGGGCTACCGGCAGCGGATCTCGGCCGAGGTGCTGTCGGAGATCTACTCGTCAGGCAAGACGGCCGAGGCCTGGGCGCGGGACTTCATCAGGGACCGCGGCCTGAGCGACTGCAACACGGCTCGGGAGATGATCGCGGCCTTCGCCGCGGTGGACACGATGCTGATGACAGATCGTCAGAGGGGACTCCTCAACCTGGTGAGCTTCGAGCGGTTGGTGCGAAAGGGCTACGCCATTGTGAGGGCTTACCGCAACGTGAACAGCCGCGACGACTGGAGCCGCCCCAAGGATGCCAAGAACTGGAAGTCGAAGGTGGACTGGGAGGCGGCGCGTCGCTTGGACTCCCAGCTCGCCGACGAGAGCACTATTCGGGTGATGAGCGCCGAGGAAGAGATGAAGAAGGCCATGGGTCGCGACGCGCAGCTGATGAAGGCGCGCTCCGACCTGGACGGGGGCGCGGTGGCCCCGCCGTGAGAGTCAAGGAGCTTCAATTGGGGCTACTCGGTTTCGAGCCGGGGGGCCCTTGCAGCCGGCGTCGTGGTGTCCCTGCGCGTCGGCTTGTTTTGGCTAGTGTCTTCTTTCTGCTGCAGCTGACTCGCATCATCGCCGTCGGCTGGCCCGTGAGCTTTTGCACGACGAATTTGGGCTTTCATGTCTCGGCGGCGGGACATCCTGTCCGAGGTGGTGCTGTTCGCTCGCCCGGAGCGCCCCGCTTCGACTTCTCGTCGGGCGCTGTCGCGCTAGAAGGAGGAGATGGAGCTGGTGGAGACGGCGAATCGTTCTCTCTTGGCTTTGCGTCAGCTCTACCGCGGGAGTCTGGACGACAGTCTACTGGGCCTGGCCGACTGCTGGGGTCAGGGGATCGTGCCCGACAACCTGGACGGGGACCTTTCTCGGCGGGTGCTGGGAGAAGTTCGTCGCCAGTCGCCGCCGTCGACTACACCCTCACAAGGAGCCGCGCTCTTTCGGCTGCGTCCTGCTGCCTCGGCGGCGGGCCATCAGCCCCAGTCCACCTTCAAACAGAGGTGGCCGAACTTCGGAGGAGGAGTGCTGGCGGAAGTGGACGGCTGCCGGACAGGGGCGAGACGTTTCCAGCTCAATGGGACCGAGTCGCTCTACCTCCCCCGGGGACCAGACCTGCGAGTGCGAGGTCTGCGTCGCCTCGCGTGGCACAGAAATTGGAGATGTTCAAGGAGGAGATGTTGAGAGAGGATGACGAGGCTTGTGTTCAGGCCTGCGAGATGCGCAACTACGTGGGCCCGCATTTCCGCAAGAAGAAGGAAATGTTACAGCTGGCCCGACGGATGGCTCTGGCGGGGATGTTGTGCCGCACTGCAGTGAAGGTGGACGAGGTCGGGCCCTTTTGCGTCGTGAAGAAGGCGGAGCTGGTGGGGAGCGAGCCCGAGGTGACCCTGAGGCTGGTGTTCGACCAGAGGCGCTCCAACATGCGATGGCGGTCTCCCCCGTGGTGTGCCATGTGCGGCGTCAGTGCGATGTCGTTTCTGGACGTGTCCGAGGAGATGAAGGAGGATGGCGTGACCATGTGCTTCGGCACGGGCGACCTCCCCGACATCTACTACATGCTGGAGCTGGGGGAGGAGCTGGCGCCGTACTTCGTGCTGCCCGGCGTGTCCGGGGATGCGCTGGACGCGCTGCTTCCCGAAGGTTCGTCTCTGCCTGGGAGTGGGCCCTACGTCGGGGTGAAGGTTGCGCTGATGGGCTTCTCCTGGGCGTGCTGGATGGCTCAGACGACCATGGAGGACATCTTCAATACTGGGCCCCAGTTCGGGCTTTCTTCGCTTTCAGGCGACCAACGTTTGGCCGAAGGCGGGCCGCTACCCCATCTCAGTCGGGATCTGCCTGCTGCGCACTACGAGTACATCGACGATTTCGGCATCATGGGCCTGGACTTCCCGACACGGCCTGGCCAGGAGGCGGCGACGACGGTGGAGGAGATCTGGCTCGGTGCCAAGGAGTTGGTGGCGTCCGCGGGTTTCAAGGTGCACGAGGATGCTTGCGCGGCGGACGCTCGTATGATCGGTGGCGATCTTCGGGAAACTCGACTGGCGCCGAACCAGGACAAGATGTGGTTGGCGGCCTTCGGCATACGGGAGATCCTGATCCACAAGTGGGAACTACCCGACACCGTCGCACGGACCGTTGGCATCCTGTCCTGGGGCTTCCTGATCTGCTGTGGTGCTTTGAGCGTCTTCGCGGACGTGCACGCATGGTGCATGGAGTTCCGAGGTGGAGCTCGGCGCGAGGTCCCACGGGAAGTGCTGAGGGAGTTGGCTGCGGCTACGGCCTTGGTGCCGCTGATCTCGGTGGACCTCTCGACGCCCTGGGACCCGATGGTGATGATGTTCGATGCGAGCCTCTACGGTGGTGCGCTCATCTCTACGGGGGCAACGGTGGAGGAGCAGCGTCGAGAAGCACGATATGCAGTTCGAGGAGGCTGGACCGTCTGGACGGGCATTTCCTCGTCCTGGGCTGCGGACGCCTGGTGCGAGGGGGAGGCCTTCAGACGCGGGGGTACCGACGTGGAGTTGGGCACCCGGATCCGCGCTCCGCCGGTGCACGAGCGCTGGGACGACATCGCTCGGTGGAAGGAGGTTGCGCGCTGGAGCTGGGAGGAAAAGGAGCACATCAACTTGCTGGAGATGCGCACAGGTGTGGCCGCGGCGAGGCACTCAACCCGCACCCGGGCGAGCTGGGGGAAGAGGCACTTACGCATCACGGACTCGATGGTCTGCCTCGGCGGCTTCAGCAAGGGCAGATCGGCCAGCCGGCCCATTCTGATCTTGTGCAGGAGAATGGCCGCCCTCGACCTCGGGTGCGGCATGCGGGAGTACTGGCGCTGGGTGCCGTCGGACCGCAACCACAGCGACGGGCCGAGCCGAGGTTTCCCGATTGGGCAGGCACCGAAGGAGCGGAGGACGGACGAGCTGGCGTTGCCGGAGAAGGTGGCTTCGAGGATCGAGGCCCTGGCGGACTTGGCGGAAGTGGACCACTTCCAGCCGCTCAGGATGGGCGTCTCGATCCCGGTGAAAGCTGCGCTTCGTCCATCTCTGCAGCGGCCACACGCGCATCGGGGACCTGGAGGACTGGCTGCTCAGGATCGCGGGCTCGCGAGGCTACCTGATGATCTTCACCAGCGTGGACATCGGCTTCGGGGCGGAGTTCGACTTGACGGACGAGGTCAACGTGCGGAGGCTGGAGCTGCTGGCGGAAGTGGAACGGACGGGGGACACTCAGGCCCTTCATGCTCTACCTGGTCGCGGGTTCGCTTCCAGCCTGGAGGCCCCGCCCCGCTACGCCTGCGAGATCAGCTGCGGGGCCGGCCGGGTCTGCGAGGGGACGACGCGAAGAAGGTGAAGCTTGGGAACGCGCAGTTGCTGAGCAGCTTGAGGATCCTGAAGGCGATCGGGCTCAAGGGCGGCTCGGCTTCCATCGAGCATCCTGCCGATCCGGGCTGTCCGCCGTTTCCATCGATCTTCGTGACCAAGGAGCTGGTGGACTGGGAGGCCCAGGTGGGTGCCTACCGAGTGACCTTCCCGCAGTGCATGCGGGGCTGCCCCGCGCTGAAGCTGACGACGCTCACGGGGGCGGCCTTCGGGATGCAGCGGTTTGTTCGTCTCTGCGTGCACGAGAACCACTCGGCGAGCCTCTGCGGCAAGGACGAGAGCGGTCGCTGTCGGACAAGGGTGGCCCAGGCGTGCCCGTCCGACTTCTGCAGGATGTTGGCGGAGTGCCACGTGAACGCGATGCTGACCATGCAGGAGAGACGGGAGGCCGACCTGACCGAGAGGGCCGTGGAGCAATTGATTTCAGAGACCCTGGAGCGCAGGCGCCGGGACGCTACGTTGCTGGAATCATTACCTGCAGCTTTCCTTCGAGCTTCGGTTTGACTGGGGACGGAAGCCCATGTGCGATGGGCCGGCCCCCGCCCATGCCCGACGATGTTCGAGCGCAAGCGGTGCAATATTATGTAGACATGATGCAAGATCTACATGATTGGGCGCAGCAGTGGTTCAGCGACCTCACGCAGCGGGCCACCGATGGTACCGAGTGGCAGGAGTGGCGCGTGGCCTTCCTGACGGACGTACTTCTGAGCGGCCCCAATCAGGCTTTGAGGCGCCTGCTCGTCCACGGGCTACCTCGCCACAAGATCACCGACATCATCAGAGATCTTTGCAGCAGCACCTGGAGGGCGACGCAAGATCAAAGGGATCGCTTTGTCGCGAGTTTTCGAGAAGCGACTCCGACGGAGAGACAGCGGCTACAACAGGAACACTGGACGGAGCTGGAAGATCTTCGTGCGATGTTTCGGGTTCGACTTGGTGACCAGGCGCCTGACCATCGACGATCGCCTCGTCTCGGGGAGCCCGACGTGGATGATGAGCAGCCGTCGGCCGGGACCGCTTGCTGGTCCAGTTGCCCGCGGTGGTCTGTGCCCCTGGGTTGGCTGCTGCTACCCTTTCTATCGGACGCCGCCGGTGAAGAGAGGCTACGGCACCACGCTCAGCACCGCAAGATGGGCAACACCCACCGCAGGAACGACGCGGAGGGCGCGCACCCACAGGGGGTGCCACGGCGGGAGAGAACCACCTATGGGCTGGCATTGCTGCCGTTCTCGGTCTCCACCAAGACGGCGCTGGGCTGCTACGTGCCCAACGCGCGCCGCTTCCTGGACTTCGCGCTGGAGGTGAACCTGCCGATGATGAGCCGAGAGGAGATCGACGACTCCGTTCTTTGCTACTTGGACCGCCTGGTCGAGGACGAGGAGGTGGGTCCGCATCGAGGAGATTTCGTTGTGCATGGGCTTGCCTACGTGTGGCCCGAGCTCTCGACGGGGCTGCCGAGGTCCAATCGAGCTGTTCGAGCTTGGCATCGACTTCACGTTGCGAGAGAAGGGGGACCCCAGCCCCTCGAGCTCTGGGCCGTGCTGGCCGAGGCCATGAGGCTGGCCGGGAGCGTGGAGGCCGCTGACGCCGCCGAGGTCGCCCTGGACGCCAACCTCAGGTCCGCGGAGCTGTTCGCCCTGCGGGCGGCCGACATCGTGGTCGACGTGGACGAGGCGGGCGAGCAGATAGTTGCTCTACGACTCGGGGTGACCGAGCGTGGTGAGAGGACCAAGACGGGCGTGTGGCAGGGCGTGCTGATCGACCGTCGGCATGTGAGCGACATGCTTGTGCGCAGGAAGTCCGAGCGAGACCCCTCGGACCGGGTCTTCAGCTGCTCGGTGGATGCCTACCGCCGGGCGCTGAGGCGAGCCTGCGACGACGTCGGCGTCGAGCACTTCCCGCCCCACGCTGCCAGGCACTCGGGGCCGAGCCACGACGCGGCGACGGGCTACAGGACGGCGTGGGCCATCCAGCGGCGCGGGCGGTGGGCTTCAGAGAAGAGCGTGCTCAGGTATATGAAAACGCACGCCCTGGTGGCCGCCCGCGCCGCGCTCCCGCCAGACATCCTGGAGCGCGGGAGCCGACTGATTCCCAAGAAGAGTGGTCGCCCTGAAAAGGCTCGTGAGTGATCCATTTCGTGTTGCGAATGATCTACTGAGTTTTTTTGGAGCCCTGCCGAAGCTGTGAACGTGCGACGGCTGTGGGAGGCGCCCGAACCCTCCCACCCAGCCCAGGCGCCGCCACAGCCAGGCGCTAATGCAAGCTATGCGGCGGTGTGGGACCTGATACGGGGTCTGCCTCAAATCTCTGAATTTTTTGCGGCGCAGACCCCGCCGTCACCCTCTGCCGCCGCTCTCGGCGGCATCATGTCCACGGTTCAGGCAGAAAATAGAAAGTTCAGTTTAGGCTGGCGCCACCTTCCGCCGCCCCCCGCTTGGAGAGAGACAGTGGCCAGTGCCTCTAAATGTGCGTTGTTGGAAACAATGAATTTTTCGGGCCGTGGTCCTCTCTCCCCCTCCCCCCTCCCCCGTCTGTTAAGTGGTCGGTGGGCGGGGAGGGCGGGGGCGGCGCAAAGTCAGGTGGCGCCGTTCTGACATAACACGTTATGTGTGTGTTATCCGCTCAAGTTCTCCCTCCCTCCCTTCCCTCTTTCGCCCCCCGTTCACTTACCTCGTCACAGCTCTGCGGGGGCCTGATACGGGGTCTGCCTCAAATCCATGATTTTTTCGTGGCGCAGACCCCGCCGTCACCCTCTGCCGCCGCTCTCGGCGGCATCATGTCCACGGTTCAGGCAGAAAATAGAGAGTTCAGTTTAGGCTGGCGCCACCTTCCGCCGCCCCCCGCTTGGAGAGAGACAGTGACCCGTGCCTCTAAATTGTGCTTGTGCGCGATGCCCTTGCCCTTGCCATTGCCCGTGCTCTCCGGCTGATCTGCATCATCTGATGCATAAGCTTCGGCGGCATCGGCGACCGCGTCGCCAGCCGCGGCGGGGCGCTTGCGCGCGGCCGTCGCCGCGGCCGCCGCCTTCGCCTTGGCGGCGAGAAGCTCGCGCAGGGCGGCCCCCTCGCCGCTCAGGTTGGCATCGGGCTCTTCGCCATCAACTGTTGGCTCGGTCTTCGCCGACTTGCCGAGCGCTGGCTCATCGCGAGGCGGAAGCTTCGCCTTTGGTGGCTCCAGAGGGCAGCCCCCTGAAGACGCCCCCGCGTGCGCCCATGTAGACGCCCCTGCAGACCCAGCTGCATGCCCCCCATGGAGTGCCACAGTGGCGAAGAGCGCCGCGGCCAGCTGCCCCCCGAACATGTTCGGCGCATCTGCATCTGCCCACCAACCGCCACATCTGGCATCGCGGCCTTTGCGTGGGGGGCGCGACGGGCTCAACGGCGGTAGTCTTCCTGATTTTGCTGGAAGACCCTCGCACGAACTCGGGCTCGTCGGCACCCATGTCCTCCATGCATGGGCCTTCGGCGTTGTCATGCGCCTCTCCCCACCATGCCCCGCTACGCATCTGGTCGATGGGGTCGTAGTCCCAGATCGCCATGTACCCGCGTTAAGTTTAGCCCACGCTTTCGCAGTGACAGCTGCGCCCAACTTCTTCTTCACATCCTTCAATAACTTCATCCACGCATCTGCATTATCACATTTCCCAACGGCATGTGATATCACAGCCGCCACTCGCGCCTGACTTTTGTCAGAGAATGTCTGCATGCCAATTAGCGCGGCACGGTTGGCCACAATGTTTACGCACGCCTTCTCGGAGAAGTCCCCCCTTCAACTTAGCGAGCTCAGCCGCTGTGAAGCATTTAGGGAAGATGGTTACCTCCTGCCACTTCCTAGAACCGCTGGTGTATCCCAGCAAGCCAGTCCTGTTACCAACGGCCGAACAAAGCTGGGCAAGCTCTCGCGAGCTCCATTGTTCTAGCGCATTGTCTCGGATGGAACTCGCGAGGAGTGACGCGTCATCGGTGCTCAAGTTTCCCAGATTGTCAACTTTGAGGAGCAACTGTCAAATTGACACTTGGCCACTGCGGTGGGATCCAACCCACAGCTTACATGAGTTTGCACCCATTCGTGCATATTGATTAGCTCAGCGATGAGGTTTGGCACGGACGTCATTGCGTAGCAAACGCAAGTAGATGGCGCGACAGATCGCGACGTGGCAAGTGGATATCGCGAACGTCAGACTCGCGAGCCAAATGGGATGCGGATAAGATGCCCGCTGCAACATCACATGCAAGTGCAGGGCTGCCCGACCGCGGTGGGGGATGCATTGGGGGGCAACAGTGTTACAGCCCCCCACACCGTCGCCAATCACCCTCACCCGCACATCCCCTCCCCCGCTTCGCTGTCGTCGTTAACACTCTGCGGCCAGACCGCAAATCAAAAGCGGGCTCGTATGCAATCATGTGCATGATGCTAAACGCAACAGATGAGAGATAATTCGTTACACGGTGCACGGCTTTATAGCTTGCATTTCTAATGCGCGATCCGACTCGGGATCCGGCCACGCCCATGGACTTCGCATGCTCAAGCCATGCGACTGCGACGCTGTGCGACTCGATCGCAGCCTCACGGCCCAGAATTGAGTTAATCCACTCATCCTTCGCCTTGAGGAACTTTCGCAGTCGACATCTGCCTGTTGAGGCTGCCGGGGGTCAGGGTGGGAGATGGGCGTTGCATGGGGCGGGAAACTTATCAATGCGCGATTAACCACATGCCTTCTTGGTCAATGTTTTCACACAGGAGCGAGTCGACGCCACGTCCTTTTTCGCAGCCTTGACAACCTCTTTCTTCTGGCGAACCCACTCCCCACGCTCCACCCTAATCTCATCGCGAACCTGTGCCTCCATCGCCTTCTGCTTGGTGGACTTCACCATTGCAACCAGAACGGCATACGTACAAGAGCCTGCGCGCACACACACACACACATACACACACGCACACCTCGGGCCAAAAGGCTCGATCGCCGCCGCGGCGCCCCCCTACAGACCCCAGTGGCGCGCAACCCCACATGTGCATGACGCTACATTGTTGCACGCAGCGCCACAAGCGATACGATGAATGCGGTTGCACGCATGAGCTACCCTAGTAGCTACCCCGCTACCCTCCAAGGGCCTCGCGGCCCCGCGCCCGCGTGAGGCCACCCACTGCAACGAGGCGACCAGTTGCACGAATGCGCACATTCCTCCACACCTCTGCCTCCCGCAAAACCATGCGGAACACCTCCTCGGCGGCCTCCGCCTTTTTCATGGCTCGCTCCATCTTCTTGAACGCCGCACCTACCTTCCGGGGAGGGGACGACATGGCGTGAACACGATCCTACCAACCCACACCTGAAACATTCAAACCCTGTAACACACGAAGCGCTTGGGGTGTCGAATCGAATCACCGCAGCGCAATACAATATGATTCATACACGTGTGTATCAACACACATATACATGCAACGTAATGCAAGTCAGTATAGTAGCTAGCCATACTAAACATAAAGACCACATAACGAGCCCAACATTATTGTCGTTCTCCTTCACCTGTGATTTATGTGTAATTAACGTGCCTGACGGCGGCCGTGAGCGCGGCGTTGAAGTCCGCCCTGCCATCGCGACGGCGCTGGGCCCGCATTGCCTTGAGTTGGGCGGACATCGCAGGCGGCATGATGTGCACAACGGCGCGCAGACGCCTCGCGTGAGAGAGACGCGCCTCGTGTACCACAACGGCTACGGCCGAGATGCACATTGCGACTTAGTCGCACAATGCAAGATCACACCATCCCCCCTCTCACATTCGCACCACTGTCGGCACCGACGCCGTGGTTCGCCGTCGCCTCACATCATCATCATCATCACCGTCACTGTCGCCATCGCCAGAATCATCGGCATCATCATCATCGTTCGTCGTCATCACCAGCATATTCACCATCGCACTCCGTCCCTCTTCCCCACCGCAGCATTCGTCGTATGCCATCCTGGAGATCCTTCCACAGCATCAACGTTGATCGCCGTCCCTCCACCCGTCCTCTCACTCGTTGCACTAAGTTTGAACCACCTCCCGTGCCACTCCTCATTTCCGTCCGCACTCTCCTCCCCATCGATATCTCATGATCCCACTCGTGGCCGTCGCCGTCGCCACCGTCGTCGCCGTCGTCGCCGCCGTCGCGCCCCGACCACCCTGGCCGCGGAGGGGGCGCGCGCAGGACGGTGCCGCTCTGGAGGGGGTCGGCGCACGACGGCGCCGCCGACGACGACGACGACGACGACGACGACAACGGCGGTGACGAAGACGTCGACGACGGCGACGACGACGGCGATGACGACGGCGACGAGGACGGCGGCAACGGCAACGGCGACGGCGGCGGCGACGGCGGCTGCGCCCACGAGGGCAACGCGACACACCACGACGAGAAAACGAAATGACACGAGGCGGGGGGGCACACGAGCTCCAGCGAACGAGGACCTGGATATATGATATGGTCGACTGAACACTGGGTATGGGACGAGGCGGTGGAGGAGAGCTGGTGGCGATGGCGACGGCGGCGATGGTGGCGGTGACGGTGGTAACCGACGACGACGAAGACCGATTGCGGCGGTGGCGATGACGATACTGATAATGAGGCGATGAGGTGACGACGGGAAACGAGCGGCGGAAGATAGAAGCAACGAGGGAAGGACGATGGACGGACGACGATGGACGGGCGATGGCGGCAACAAAGGAGGGGCGATGAAGGACGGGCTGCGGGGACGATGCTGCGAGGATGACGATGCACCGCTTTTCTCTTTTGCAGCCCGTGGCCTCTGTGGCGGCGTGTATCTGCGCACACGCCGCAGGGCCGATAACAATTAAATTATCCACAACGGACGTCAACTACTGGCCACGAACGACCCCAAAGGCAAACACGTCGACCGAAATTTCACCCCTGGAATGATCCAGGACCGCTCCAATCGTCGTCACCAGGACTCACCCCCAGGAAACTGAGATCTGACCACCCCGCTGTCGCATGTGAGAAACTCAAATACGACAGAGCGGTCGTCGACACTATCACACCGAGTTTGTCGTATATGAGTTTCTCACATACGACAGCGCTGTCGTACATGATAAACTCATATGCGACAGCTGAGCCTCTGATCGCGTCAGAGGGAGAGGAGGGGAGGCCCTGTTCTCGCAATCGCGATTGCGAAGAGATCGGGAGGCAGCGCGTGCGCCTAGAATTAGGAATGTCCACCTGTCGTGGCAGCCACGCCGTCGTGGCAGCCCTTGGCCGCCATGGTCGTGGCAGCCCTTGCCGCCATGGTCGTGGCAGCCCTTGCCGCCGTCGCGGCAGCCCGTGGCAACTCTCCTTGCCACAGCTGCAGTAGCCACCGACGCGGCCCTTGCCACCGTCGTGGCAGCCACTGCCCTTGCCACCGCTGTGGTAGCATCCTACGACAGGTTGTTCTCGCGCCACACGCGCTGCGCATCCCTCCACACATTCGCGTGGAGCCTCCTGTTCCACTCGATGTACTTCATCTGCTGCTGGTCGTAGCCATCGAAGCCCTCGACCAGCTCCTTCACCGCGAAGGCCTTGGCGAGGCGAATGTGATTGCCGCCGCGCGGCCGCGGGACGTAGTCGTCGTCGCCGCCCTTGCGGCCGCTGCCCTTGCCGCCGTCGTAGTAGCCCCTGTGGCCGCTGCCCTTGCCACCGTCGTAGTAGCCCTTGTGGTCGCTGCCCTTGTCGCCGTCGTGGCCGCTGTCGCGCTAGCCGGCGTAGTTCTGGCTGCTGTCGTAGTAGCGGCCACGCTTGCCGTAGTAGCTGCTGCTGTCGTGCTTGCCACAGTGCTTGCCACCGCTGTGGTAGTAGTCATCGTGCTTGCCACCGCTGTGGTAGTAGTCATCGCCCTTGCCGCCGCTGTAGTCGTCGCCCTCGCGCTCGTAGTAGCCATAGCGCTTGCATGGGCGCTTCTCCGGCTGCGGCTCCTCACCGTCGCAGTCGCGGCCCTTGCCACCGCCGCAGGCGCCGCCGTAGTAGCCCATGCCGATGCCCTTGCCACCGCTGCCCTTGCCACCGTCACAGGCGCTGCCCTTGCCACCGTCGTAGTAGCCCGTGCCGCTGCCCCTGCCGCCGTCGCAGGCGCTGCCCTTGCCGCCGCTGTAGTAGCCCAAGTCGCTACCCTTGCCACCGTCGTAGCCGCTGCCCTTGCCACCGTCGTGCGCGCTGCCCTTGCCACCGTCGTAGCAGCCCATGTCGCCGTACGCGTCGTCGTCTTGAACGAAGTGCTGCAAGCCATGCATATGGTTCATGCTTGGGCTCGGCGCGGGCGCCATGTCGAACATGTCGAGCAGCTGGTCCGCAGTGAACTGCCTCGCGCGCTTCGGCGGCGGGGCGGACATCGGCGGCCGCGGCCTTTGCCTCAGGCGGCACAGCAGGCTGCCGCGGCCCGAACTTCGGCTTCGGCCGCAGCGGCGGCGGCGGCGCTGGCGGCCGCAGCGCTGGCTGCGGCTGGCAGCACTGCCGCCGCGGCGGCGGCGGTTGAGGTCCCCCGCCGCGTCCAGGAGGAGCGCCACCGCCGCCTCGTCCATGGCGCTGGTGCTGCTGCGCGTGGTGCGCTGCTGGTTGCGCGGGCGCTGCTGCGCGTGGTGCGCTGCTGGTTGCGCTGGCGGGGCCGCGCGTGGTGCGCTAGCAGCACCGCGCTGACGCGAAGGTCCAACGCTTGGGCCTGTAAAAGTGGCAACGGATGAGGACATGGAGGTGAGGCTGCTGAAGGCGGTCGATGCAATCGTATGCAACATGCGTGCACTGTCCTTTTCTGCGCCATGCAACCACCCCACGCGGTGCACCGCAACGCACGCGTGTTGCTATACTAGCTGCATGCACCCCCTAATACAGAAGTGAAGCACTACGGGCGGCCGACGACAGACGACGGGCGACGGGCAACGGACGCCGACGACGGACGCCGACGACGACGACGACGACGACGGCGACGGCGGAGGGGTTCACCGCCGTTTGTGCTCAATTCCGAGGCCCTGCAGGGCCACGTCCCCTCGCGGCCCTCCCAGGGCCCATCGGGGGACATCCATATCCGGTCGTGCCATGGGTCTCGAGGCCCCTCGGTGACCACCTCGGCGATGGCGCCGCCTTCGACGAGGGGGTCCTCGATGCCATCGCGAGGTCGGCGATTTCGGCGGCGCTCGCCGAGCTGAACGGGGAGCTTGGAATGAGAAAGGGGAACGGAAGGGGATGAGAAGGGGTGAATGGAGAGGGTTCATGGCACATGCACGTTCGTGCGCATGGAGAATAAGTACCCCCCCATAAGGAGCTGAAGCGCCAGCGCCAGCGCGCAGACGACGCAGAGCGCGAGACGAAGAAGCCGAGGCGAGACAAGGGCTGAAAAGGCGATGACTACTACCACAGCGGTGGCGAGAGCAGCGGCCACAAGAGCGGTGACGACGGCAACGGCCACCAGGGTAGCAGCACGGGCTACTACTGCGGTGGCAAGGGCAGCGACGACGGCTACTACGACGGCGGCAAGGGCAGCGACATTGGCTACTACGACGGCGGCAAGGGCAGTGACGACGGCTACTACGACAGCGGCAAGGGCTACTGCGACGGTGGCAAGGGCAGCGATGGCTACTGCGACTATGGCAAGGGCAGCAATGGCTACTACGACAGCAGCAAGGGCTGCTACGACAGCGGCAAGGGCAGCAATGGCTGCTACGACAGCAGCAAGGGCTACTACGACGGCGGCAAGGGCAGCGATCAGCGAGGGCTACGACGGCAGCAGACGAAGTACATCGAGTGGATCAAGAAGAAGTGTGTGCAGGGCGGCAACTATGACGGTGGCAAGGGCAGAGGCTACGACGGCGGCAAGGGCTACTACGACGGCGGCAAGGGCTACTACGACGGCGGCAAGGGCTACCACGACGGCGGCAAGGGCAGCACCCACGACGGTGACACGTGCAGCGACACGGGCACTACGACGGAGGGGGCAGCGACTACGACGGCGGCAAAGGCGGCGCCTACGACGGCGGCAAGGACAGCGGCAAGGGCATCGCCTACGACTGTGGCAAGGGCATCGCCTACGACGACACCCGCAGAGACAAGAGTGCGGACGACAGCATCGCAAGCGATGTCGCGAGCAAGGTCACTGGCGCTTCTGACTCAGATGTGATGGTGAGCGATTCTGGCACTCCAGAATCTGATAGTGATCCGGACTGATGCTCGAGGAGCGAGAGGGAAAACAAAAGGGAGAGGGATGGGGAGGAGAAGGGGGCCAGACGGTGAGCGAGCGAGCACGTGCTAGGTCGCGATCACTCGGCCGCGTTCTCTGGATCGACGCCGCGCGCAGGCGAATCTTCGCCAGGTTGGTATGCAGGCGAACCGTCGCCATCATCATCGTCGACCATATCGTTCCCCTCGGTGGCAGGTGTGATGTTGTCCCGAAGACTTTGTGCAGCTTGAGCGATGTAGACTGGTTCCCAATCATCGATTTCAGACTGCACCCGTTGCGGCACGCCGTCTGTACCACGTATCGTCATGAACACTGTCTTGCGACGCTTGTCGCAAAATACGCCAGTGACGCCAGACGTGGACCTGGCTCGCTTCTCGCGGTCATGCGCGTCGATCGCTGCAGCCACCGCTGCAACGCGCACGTACTCCATAGCAGCAGGCAAACACTCGATCGAGAACTTCTTGCACGTCTTTACTCGAACAGAAACGCCAACGTGATAGCATCGCGCTTCAAGTGCTGGCCGCCGTGCGTGCACTCCACCGCTGGGAACGACGCAGTCACGGTCTCTGGCATCAGAGCTGCATCGAGTATACCCCGATTGATCTTGACGATCGAGGCCTTATCGGCACCGCCCTGAAGCAACGGGCCGGTCTCTTACATGTGTTTCCAGACCGCATCGTCACATGCGGCGCTCCTCATCTTCATCAGATCACCAAAGAAAGCGTTGCGCGCTAGGGAAGCGGTTGACGTCGTGGGGTTCGGGGCCCCGATGAAGTTCTGAAGCTTGCGATCGCTCTTCGACAGCTCCAAGAATAGCGAACCAGCCGCTTGGATAATCTGTCTGGGGGCCCATGGGTCCTTCAATGCACCCCCCTCGATGGCTGTGCGCATTTGCACAGTAACGGGCGCGATTGCAAACAAAACTCGAGTGGAAACGCCTGCAGACAAGGCAACGACTGCCGACGTCCACGCGGTATGTGAGCGACAACTCATGGCAATGCGTTTGCCGACATGGGAGGGTGGAGCTACGTTTTGCAAATGGCCAGGTTGCAATCGAACACATGTTTTTAAGTGCTGCATAGATGTATGCATGCATCGTCACTTCCTAGACTTCTTCACTGCGGGCGCAGGCGCATCCCCGGCCTTGCGCTTTGGCATAAGCGATGCCAGCGGTGCGATCAGCGCGTCTCCCTTCGCGACGTCGCTCTTGTTGCACCTGCACAGACACAGACGGTACCACATCGGATTTCATGGTCACGACCTTCATGTTTGCATTGAGTTCGGGAGCCGACTCCTGCACGGACCAAAATGGAATGATTAAGGGGCCAGGGGCCTTTGCCAGCCGCCCTACACCCGTATTCGCCTGCACCCTGGGCATCTTCATGCCACCAGTGGGGAGCAACACGACGTTGAAAATGGTGCCTTTGAGGTCCTTGTATGACTTCACAAACACGCTCCCGTTTGGCGAGTCTTCGTTGGGTTGCTTTACGACGATGCTCGCGGTGAGTGGGACAAGCACTATCTCTCCTGCTTTGCATGCACGCGTGGTAGTGATAGACCGATATGCAACAGGCGATGTTACGCCAGCGATGCCTTTCAAGCAATCTGAATGCTGGGCGCACACGTCGCCCAAGGCGACTCTGATTTTCCGCCTCCTCACCTGATCACTGCCAGCCGACGCTCACCACGGGGCCGTGATCAGCAAACTTTTCGATTGTTTCCTGGGAGGGATCGGGGGGGGGGGGGGGCATGCGAGAGGCATAGCACTGGATGATGAATGGATTGTTAAAAGTACATAGAGCGGGGGACAGATCGACAGAGAGCGAGCGGGAGAACGAGAGAGGGATGGGGAGAATGAGATATGTAGAGATGGAGAGACAGATGAAGCAGAGGACGGGGGGGTATATATATAGAGAGAGATGTCGCCAACACAATTGAAGGTCGGGTTGCGACGAGATCGCATGCTGCCCTGTCCTTAGTCGTGCTCAAGACGTACTTCCCATTTAGCATCTCGTCAATGCTCTCAACCACTGTCTTGCTCCCGATCATCAACTTCACACCCTTCGCATCGACCCCAACGAACTCGAACACGCTGTCCCTGTCGTCACCCCTCGCCAAGCAGAGCTTTGCTTTCGACGCGAAGCCTCTCTCCGACAACTTATCTGCCTGGTTGGACCATGCGCCTGTCGCAGTACACTCCTTCACACCCGAGCTTGTAGCCGTTCTGGGCGCTTCTGCAGGAGCGGCCTTGACCACCCATGGGCTTTCCACTGGTTTGCCCACATGCGTTGCCAACGCAGTTCAGAAGCTGGCGCCAATATCTGGAAAAGTCCTGGCGCTGCCCAATCGCTCATCAGGTTTGTTGAATACGAAGTGCACGACCCGAACATCAGTCAACCCTACGATGGTACCGTATGCGAGCGTGTCTGGCGCAACGCCTTGTTTGTTTTGCGATCGCTCGCACCTTCTGCAAGAACCCATCCGCACGCAGAACAAGTGTAGCCTTCTTGTCACCCGACAGCGCGGACACGTCACCTGGCCTTAAGAGCATATGATGGCCGCCCCTGGCGTACTTGCCACTCGCGGCCGCCATGGCTTTCATGCATGCGCGTTTGAATGTCACCGCAGCCCCCTCGCGTTTGATCTTCACTTCGGCGAGGCTCTTCGCCATGGCGCCTGTGACCACGCACTGGGCAGTTAATTGCCGTGAGAAGTCCCGCAATTCGTCGAGGAAAATTGGCTCGCCCACACCACCCGACACCTGTTTCACATACGTTACCAATCCGTCGATTTCCCCGAGGAAGAGGGAACCCGCGCGAGTCGCCTCTTTAATGGCCCTGGGCCAGTCGATCTTGCCTCCTTGGTTAGCCAAACGGTTCGCAATGGATGCGATCTTGAACTTCGGGCTCCATCGGGACTCGCAACGCGCGATCTGCTGTCCCGCGCTGCCGGCTTCCTGAGCAAGGTTTGAAGTCCAGGGGAGCGGTTTGACAAATTCATACCGAAAGACCTTCCATTCAATGCCCTCATCGCAAGCCTTTGCGTAGTCGGGCTGCGCTTCCCTCAACCTCTTCATTGAAAGAAACCCATATTGTGAAATCCTGTCGAATCGTTATGACTGTTTCTGCGGCACGGGAACTTCTGCGCATAAGCAACGCAACCCCATGCTTGTATGTCCACGCGTGTAGCTTGCGAATTTAGCTTCGCATTCATAAGGGCACCTGACCAGCATAATCTTTCATTATCGTATCGTTGAACGCTTTGACCTTCTCATATTCCGCCGAGCCTGTTTGCAAGTCCATGTGCACTGGATGTTGAAGGGCCGAATTCTTGAAACCGTTCCTGAATATTTTACGATAAGATCTAGCACATCGCTCGGGACAACCCCATTCCCATACCTGTTTTCCATGCATACGAACATGTATTTGCTATGAATCCCCTCCAGCCTGATGCAATCGATGCCGCTCCGCTGCGCTATGGCGCATACCTCCTCGAACAAAGAAACAACGGGGGCGTCTGGCTGCTCATATGCAGCCTTGATCTGCTGCATCTCCCCCACAACATTCTGCATGTGCAGTTCGCGCTTGGAGGTCACGACGCCGCGCGTGGAAACCACCTTTGTTGAGTCAAGAGCCTATGCGGTGCATGCATATATGCAAAGGAACATTGCAATCTTGCAACATACACCCTTCGAAATCCACAAATGCATTGCATCGATCGCACCCTCGATGGTGGGAGAGCCAAGCAAAACTCTAGCAACGCCAGGCTATATACGTATATAAATATAAAAAAAAAAAAAAAAAAAAAAAAAAAAAAGTAGCAACATATTTGTTGGATATTTTTAAATAAAAAAAAAAAAACGTATACACTATGGAACAAAAAAACAGCCTGCACGCCATCGTTGTTCCAACATATGTTAAAAGTTAGCAGAGTTGCTAATTGTTCTAACTCCGCGTAACTATACTTAACTAGAGAGACCAAGTTAACGAAGTTCGTAAGTTCGTAGCCTAGATATAACAAATTATACATACCTATAGTAAACTTAAAACATAGTTATAACATGGTTATAACTCACGATAACACTTACTAACCACGCTGATCCTTCAGGCGGCGTCATTCAGGGACGCGGCTGCGCCGGCCCCTGTCTGCTCCCTGTGTTGCAACACATTCCGTGTGCCACGCGCCAAGTAGGGCGGGTCAGACTCGCCGCCCGTTCCTCCCGAAATAGGAAATGAAGGTGGGCCCGGACCCTGAGGTGGGCCACCGCCCCCACCCCCATTGGGTGCGCCAGGATTCCGCCCGGTGTTTCCACCGCGGGATCCCGATCCAGACGACGTTCCCCGACCCCCCGCTGCGCCGGCGGAAGGAAAATTGCAGGCAGCATTTCCGCTCGGAGCGCCAGTCGCGGCACCAGAGCCCGAGGAACCGCCCCCCAACGGTGCATTCACGGGCGCATCGGAAATCGAGGTTTCAAAAGAAATCGTTCTCTCCTCAGCGCGGGTGGTCTCCCCGACCGCGGCAGCCTTGGCTGGCCTCGATCCTTCGACATCGCACAATCGCTTCTGCAGAGGGTTCGTCTCTTGAGTTAGAAAGCTGTTCTCTTTTGTGGGCGGCCCTCCTCGCTCGGACGGCTGCGCCGCCGAGTGAAGTCTGGTCCTTTTGGTTCGGGGTCATTCCTGCAACTCCTTCCATGCGAGGTGCCTATCCAGGGCCTCCTCAGTCAGCGCTAGCGCAACTACATGTACATTTGCGCCGGGATCTCCTCTGACAACTGGGAGCGTAAAATGAGTACCCCATCCATCAACGGCTGCGCCGCGTGGAGGCATGTTCCTGGATGGTCCCCAAATATTCATGAAGACAACTTGATCCGCGCGTCGGTCAATGGTTTCTTATCGTGACGAAACATCCTGCGCCCCTCATGTTTGTGCGTCTAGCGGTCCCCAGAACTGGTCAAATTATTTCCCTGTGATCACAAAATCGGGCAGGCCTATTCTTTGGTGCCCCAGAGGCCCTGTGTAGAATCTAGATTTCAGCGTCGTGCTCGGGTCAGCATGGGACTGGAATATTGCCATTCCTTGATTTGCGAGAGATCCGGGGGAGGACCATCAAAGTTGCTCCTGAAATTGCCTCGTGAGTCCTGTTCCCAGGCTACCCAGAAGACAACCCATGGCTCCACAGACATTATATTATACAATCTCTGAATAACTGATTCGTGGGATGTCTTCAAATCCTCGTTGAATATACCAGCCATGTTGTCAGTCCGAGAATACTTGTTATCATTCCGAGTCACCGCAACCTGCTGTGTCCACCGTCCACGAGGCATTTGCTGCATCCTCGCCACAAAGAAATGATTGTCCTTCTTCTTCTTCTGGTTCCAAGTGGTACGCGCATTTCAATTCAACATCGGTCTTCTTGTTGATGACCACCCTTGGCTCGGAATGACTCGTTTCTTCGACTGAACATCCTTCCACTCCGTAACAACCATCTCGAAATTGATCAACTTGGGTACCGTAACGTTGCGTATGTAACCAAGCCTTTGAGCTGCCCTAGCGGCTTTGCCGTTCGGGAGTCGCTTATCCCCAGTTTCTCGGCAACCCCTTTTGCTATCGTGCTCGGGATATCCGGGGCGAACTCACACATAAGACAACCATTTTCATGAGTATAACTATCGTCACCATGACAAGTCCGGCAACAATGATCTGAGCAATCTGCGTTCTCGTAACATTATCTCGGCCGCGCTGTCACCGGCTTCTTCTTGTGCTCACTGGCCGGGTTCTTCTCGTCCACTGGGGCCGCCATGGAATGCGCCCAGGTGACCCCAGCGAGGTACCTGCATCTTGTTGTTTTGCATAGAGAACCACATTTCCTCCCCGGTCAGACGCCAAGAATCTGTCGTCCAGGATCGGTGCGCGACCGAGAGGCTATGGGCTGATGCCCGCTGCCTTCGAAGGGGAAGCAGCCGCGGCTGCGCGATGGCTCCGCCGGTGGGGGGCACAGCGGACGGCGGCCCCGCCCCCGCTCATGAGCGAAAACGGCAGCAGCGCATACATCATGATGAGGCGAGGAAAGATCAAGGGAGGATTGCGATGCCGCGCGCGCAAGTACAACATGAATTTGTTCTGCAAACTCACTGTGTACTCCTCCGCAAGTTTGCAATCCTTACCGCGCGCCTCCACGTGCGCATGCGTGCCACCAGACTTCCTCCCCAAACCACTGGTCGAAAGGTCAGATGTGGAAGCAATGGCCCATGGTTTCTTCATGAAAATCCCCTTCCTATCTGTCAGTCCATACGCGCATCCATGCAATACTGTCTTGTGCAAACCTATCTCTCTCACACATGCTTTCACTTGAGGGCCCCATCCACCACTGACACTGGCTAGCCCACTCAACACCTCAATATAGACTATACCCCCCGCATCAACGACATTCTTTTTTCGCCCTACGCCGCCGCCTCCAGACCCCAGCCGAGGCTTGGAAAAACTCGAACGCTACGGAGGGAGGAGCATCCGAGCGCAAAAGGCTCAAGCTACTACCTGCGCGAGACTGCGCAACGCGAAGCTAGCAGCGAGCGCGAAGACCTCATTGCGGCTCGCGGCGGGTGCTGGCGGAGCGCCTATTAGGAGGCCGACAGCAGAGACCCGCAGAAGCCCCAAAGGGCAGGCAGGTCAGCGGCATGCGGAGGGAGCACACGCCCCCCCCCCCCCCGCGCAGGCCTTGCCCCTGAAAGCAGAGAGGGACGAGTCAGCGACACGCGGCACGAAAGACAGCGAATCTCCTGCCCGCTCAGGCCAGCCCCTAGCAAAGGAAAAATCACAGCACCTATACACGCGCACCGCCCGCGCAAACAGCTGCAAAGCATTGCGTGCATAGGGCAAGTGCTAAGACGCAGGGGGTGGCCGCCCCCCCTTTCCCAGCTTGAACTTCACTGTCACGGGCGCAACACTGCAGACTCGTCACGGACGGCACGCCACCGTCAAGAAGCGGAACCGCAGGCCCTAGATGGGGCCGACTCGACTTCAGGCGTGTAGGTGTTAAAGCATTCAATAACATGGCCAACATCCACCGTGACGTCCTTGGAGCGCATATCGCAGTGTGGGCGCTGACCCTTACACAGATTATCCTGGCGAAGGACCCAACCATAAGCAATTGTTCGTAACGCGTTGTGGGTGCCGCCTTCGGTGGGGCCCCCTTAGGGGGCCACGAAACGCTGCCTTGGGTGGGGGAACCGCATGCGAACTGCGCCACTGGGGCGGGCCTTCGGTGGAGCTCCCTACGGGGCCACGAAACGCTGCCCTGGGCGGGGGAACCGCCTGCGAACTGCGCCACCGGGGCCTTCGGTGCCGCTGGGGCCTTCGGTGGAGCTCCCTATGGGGCCACGAAACGCTGTCCTGGGCGTGGGGGACGCACGCGGGCACCCTCACTGGGGCCTTCGGTGGAGCTCCCGAGCCTGCGGGCACACCCACAGGGGCCTTCGGTGGAGACCCCTATGGGGCTACGAAACGCTGTCCTGGGCGTAGGGGGGGCGCACGCGGGCACCCCCGCTGGGACCTTCGGTGGAACCCCCTATGGGGCCACGAAGCGCTGTCCTGGGCGTGGGGGGCGCATGCGGGCACCCCCACTTGGGCCTTCGGTGGGGCTCCCTATGGGGCCACGAAGCGCTGTCCTGAAATGGGGGGCGCATGCGGGCGCCCCCCCTGGGGCCTTCGGTGGAGCTCCCTATGGGGCCACGAAACGCTGTCCTGGGCGTGGGGGGCGCATGCGGGCACCCCCACTGGGGCCTTCGGTGGGGCCCCCCATGGGGCCACGAAACGCCGCCCTGGGCGTGGGGGGCGCATGCGGGCACCCCCGCTGGGACCTTCGGTGGAGCCCCCTATGAGGCCACGAAGCGCGCGGGGGGCGCGCGGGGAGCAGAGGCAAGGAGGGGGGGGGGGGAGAAGCGGGAGGAGGAAGGAGCGCTGGGCGATCTCTTCAAAACGATGACCCAACACCACAGGACGGTTGGGAATAAGACCAGCCCTGTTTAGAAGCCCTGCTAGGTGGCGGCAAACATTCGCCCCCCAGACCCCAGACCGAGGCACCAGACGAACGGCATTTACATCTGACGCAAATAAACAACACGGAAGAACCATTACTCACTGCGTGGAGCTCCCCATATGTGCATCTACTCGCATGGACCTGTCCGCCGTGAATGTCTAGGCGCAAGAGCTTTCGAATATTAACGGGCTTCAGTTGTGACGGTCTGGACATCAATCTAACTGCGAATGAATTGGAGTGTGAATGAGCCTCAGTAGTACGAGCGCGTCTCTGTGCATGAGCCTGGGGCCTCCTGGGGCCTCCTGAAACCTACTGGGGCTTCCTGGGGTCTCCAGGAGCCTCTTGGGACCTCCTGGGACCTCCTAGGAAGGTTTCGTGCCCCAGGGGAGGCGCAATCTATAGCAACAGACGTACATAAAACATTGCGGATTAGAGCCACAGGAGAAGGGCAATATATAGGAACACGCGTAAAACACCAAGGACTCGTGCCCCAGGAGAGGCCCAATACATAGGAACATGAGTAAAACATTTAGGATTGTGTACACAGGAGAAGGACCATCTATAGAAACATACGTAGAACAGCAAAGAATCGTGCTCCAGGTGAGGCCCAATCGATAGGAGCATACGTAAAACACATGGGATTGGAGCCACTCCTGTTGCCTTCTGAGGCCTCCTGCTCCTGTGGCCTCTCGGGGCCTCCTGTTGCCTTCCGATGCCTCCTGGCGCTTCCTGTTGTCTCCTGGGGTCTCCTGTGGTTTCCTGATGCCTCCTGGAGCTTCCTGGGGCCTCCTGGAGCCTCTTGGGACATCCTGTGGCCTCTTGAGTCTTCCTGTGGCCTCCTGATGCCTCCTGGGACCTCATGTGGTCTCCTGGAGCCTCCTGGAGCCTGTTGGAGACTCCTGCGGCATCCTGAGAAGAATCTGCGCCCACGAGCCTGGCCACCAAAACTAGCAAACTGATCGAGACATCCTCAAAATCTGGCCCACCTAGGGGGTGAAAATAAGCGCCTCGCTCGAGACATCCTCCAAATCTGCTCCGAAAGCGAAGGATGTTGGGCACAGAAACAAGCAAACCGCCTGAGACATCCCCACAAAATGGCCGCGAACGAGCCCGTGCAACCACCCCTGGCGGCTCCCCTTAGGGGTGCTGAAATGAGCGCCTCGCTCGAGACATCCTCCAAATCTGTTCCGAAAGCGAAGGATGTTGGGCACAGAAACAGGCAAACCGCCTGAGACATCCCCACAAAATGGCCGCGAACGAGCCCGTGCAACCACCCCTGGCGGCCCCCTTAGGGGTGCTGAAATGAGCGCCTCGCTCGAGTCATCCTCCAAATCTGCTCCGAAAGCGAAGGATGTTGGGCACAGAAACAGGCAAACCGCCTGAGACATCCCCACAAAATGGCAGCGAACGAGCCCGTGCAACCACCCCTGGCGGCTCCCCTTAGGGGTGCTGAGTATGAGTAAGTCTGTGTATGAGTAAGTCTGTGTATGTGTACGTCTGGGTATGACTAATACTGTGTATGAGTAAGTCTGTGTATGAATAAGTCTGTATATGAGTATGTCTGAGTGTGAGTAAGTCTGAGTATGAGTAGGTCTGAGTATGAGTAAGTCTGAGTATGAGTAAGTCTGTGCATGAGCAAGTCTGAGTATGTCCGACAGGAGGGGAAGAGAAAAGAGGAGGGGGAAGGAGGAGTAGGAGGCGTCCAAGTAATAACAAGAACCCCATCTTAGGATATGGGGAACTACAATCGAAAACAATGGTCTCATGGCCGAGATTGTCGAGCTTCGTCGCATGAAGTTTAGAGTCCTGCGGGCAGCGCCCACCTGGGGGTCGAGAGCTCGTTTTGCAGCCCCGAAGACAAGCAGGGCCCAAGAGGGTCGAAAGTCCGTTCGGATTCCTCGGAGCCCACGGAGAGACCTGTGGTCACATTTAAGGAAAATAGTGGGCTTCATTTACAGACTGCCAGGGATAACCTCCAGCGCATGGGATCGAAACCCAGAGCGAAATATGTTCCCCCTTGAACTCTCTAATATGAGTGAGTGATTTGTTGTTGCCTTCGTTGGTCCTCATATCCTCGCTTTCTGTGAACCGCATCACCCTACATGAGGTGTCAACGATGTTTCTTGAGTTACCTATGTTGCTATTTGGTCCACAACAAGATTGAAGCATTAGTCTTTCTACGTTCCAATAGTTTCTGTCCATTGTTGGCACTTTCTCCGGCAGAGATATCAAAAACATCGGCTCGTTGTCATTCGAGTAGGCCGCAGCCGCATCAGTAATTTTGCCACTGTACTCTTTCTGTTCCTGGATATCGGGAGATTATGTCTGCACATCTGAAGCGTCTGACTCACTGTCAGTCATGTCAAACATAGCCATGATTTCTCTGTCCTCTTTCAAACTTCGCCGATGGTAGCTCTTCCTGGAACCATCCTTGTCACTTTCGGAAGGTCTCGGGCAGTTAGCACTTCCGGCTGCGCCGGGTGCACTGTTAGCTCTTTCTTTGGTGGCTACTGCTGAGTTCGGCGCCGGCAGAAGATGCGCATGTGCATGTACTTCACCAGGTCCGGCTTTGCCGCCTGGTGACGCAATTGCCACTTGGGCCGTGTCTTTTATTGGGACGGCCATCCATGGCTTACCTTGGGTGACTCTCTTCTTTGCATGCATATGTTTGCTCTGCGCCGCGCCGCCCTGACGCACCGCGGCCCTCGGACCTATCCTCGGCTCGAGAATCCCCCTCGGGCTTCAAGGGAAGTCCGTCAGTAAACATCGATGCCAGATAGTCTTGATATCGATTGACCATGCAAAACTTAGAGGTGACAATGTCAACGAAGCAAAATACCTTTACCCATAAGAGAGGATCGGTAAAGCGTTTTGTACCGATATCAGCGGCTTCCTTCTGCGTACGTTCGCACTGTAACTAACAACTCCACGGTTAAACTGATCAGAAATGGCAGCATCTATTCGGTGGGTTCTCGGAAGGCGCATCAATTTCATCGAGCCCCCCGCTTGCATCACCTTGCAAACAGCCTGATTATCTTCCATAGATGTGCACGTGACCTCTCGCTGTATCAGAATTTCCCACAGCGGCAGAGCCGGCAGCAATTCAATCCGCAAGGCCAGATCTGCAGCAACAATTTCTGCCTCAAGTGCGCTATGGGACACGCAGGTCTGTCAACGAGAAGCCATACTCCGATTGGCTCTCGTGCATGGTGCCCGAATTACCCGGTGGCCGGCACTCGCGCTGCGATGCGTTCGTAAATCGCTGGCAAGGTCTGCATCAGATCAGAGTACTGTATGATTGTGACATCCTCCATTCTGTCGCCTACCCATGACGTCATGTTGCATGGCCTTGATGTAGCATCTGAATCGATCCATGTCCTGTTGTTCGGCCCACTTCGTCATGCAGCTGGCCGCGTGGGAAACCGCGCGCAGTAAATCAAACCGAGCCATTCGAGCACCATATAAGATCTTCATGAAAACTTCGGCAGCAAAAAGCTGAAGAACTCCCGACGGGGTCGGCGGGTCGTCTGGTCCGGTCTCCGCGGCTAAGCTGGGAACCTCGACTAGCTTGTCTGGGGAACCTGCGTCAACTTGAACCCCGAGTGCCGCTGCTATAGCCCCCTCTGCCGGGGAGTAGTTTTCTCCTCTTGGGCCACCTTGTCCATCCTCAAAGTCAGTCAACTCGGGGCCAAACGGGGCACCAGCTGCAGGGTATGTAGCAGGGTCGGCATCGGTTAGCTGTGCGTAGAGTGTTACACAGGATTCAAAGACATCAGTCATGTCGTACTCAATTGCTCTGACCATTTCTGGCTGTCTAGGTTGATATGGCCCACTCGGCTGCGCCGCTGAGCCCCCCCCCCGTTCTCTCGCCATCGCTCTCCACCTGTTGTCCAGAGGCCGACGTTTTCTTCACCTTTGGCGATGGGGGATCAAGGACAGCTGGCAACTCCCCCTGCCATTCAACACACTGCGTAGACAAATGACGCTCGCACCCCAAATAACGCCCCACATTAGGTGGTGGGTCAAACTCGATGCACAAGGGCAGCCTTCGGAGGCCTCTTGCAAGAGTCGCCACCCCTTTTCGAGGTCCGCTCTTGGTCCAGAAAGTTTGGCATCGTCAACATGCATAATATGAAACAAGCGCAGTTTTATGTGGAAGTAACAACTACGCCAAGGACTACATTCAATGAAACCTTTGGAACTCACGCGTCCCTCACAATGCTGTTCCCAGTATCCACCCGAATCATGATGTCCATAAAAATGACAGAACGAGGGGACTGACGGTGTTTCCCATGTCTTCCCAAGCGGGCGGCCACTCGTCTCTTGGCAGGAAAATCCACGTTGGAGTTCCCCCTGATTTGGACTGAGTGCAAGCCTGTGTGGCATTAGCCTGTTGGGTGTCGGGCCCCGCGAACAGGCCGTAAGCGTCTGCCGCTCTGTCGGCCTGCATCGTGGCCAGGCTGCTACAAAGTTCCTGAAAGAAGGCTACGTCTCCATTCTGGTCTCTAACGCCTGACCCATCAAACACAACTCGGCCCGTATATTTGCTGTCTTTGTGCCCTACTGGGAGCTCTGAATTCTGTTCTACCAGAATTGCGAACAGGCGTCCGAAATTGGTGGTTTGCCCGTTCCGCTGTCGAACAACATCGTTGTATTCCATCGCGCCACACTCATCCCAAGCGCCAATGCTTCGTAACCGACCCCATTCGGTTTGCAGCGCTTTGCGGGCATCTTGATTCACCGCAGCTCCGGCCTTAGATACGAGTCGAGCCACGGCAGCAGCAATCCGTGGTTGGCTTAACTCAGCAGGTAATAGGCACACTTGCTCAACGATCCGAATATCACCAGTAAAAAGGTTGCGTAAATATTCCGTGTCGACACCTTCCTTTGCTCTATGGATAGAAAGGGGTAATTCTGATGGTTGCAATGGCATACGGGGCACGCTACGTCGCGAAGCGGCGGCCGCCGGACTCGAAGTCAGGCTGTCTCCGTGAAACTTGAAGGAGTTGGGGAGTGTTAGGTCCTCTCCGACTGTGTCGGGAAGAACCCCATCTCGCAGGATTGCCCCACCATACCAAGTCTGTTTCCACCATACTTCTTCATCATCGGAGGTGCCCAAGTCACTCCCAGGGCCTGTTTCCGTGGAGAGTTCCTCTGCCGCTCCCGCGGGGCGCAGGAGCGCGCGCCGGTCCACTTCGGCTTCATCTGGCACAATCGTATACCCCCTCTTTCTTCTTCGGATTTCAGCGCCTGGATGGACGTTACCTTCTGGATGCTCGGTACCTTCGTTGCCGTGTTGCGCGTCCTGGAAGTCGACTGCGTCGATGCCAATATCACGGAGAAAAGCAATGCAAGGTCCCGGGTCCTCAACCCCGAAGAAACCTTTTTTTCTCAAGTCGAAACTGCTCCACTGCATTCCTCCGTTCAGCATGGCCCATGTTCGGCTTGGGCGAGAATTCCTGGGCTGGTGGAACTAACTGATTTCTTAAGCCATTGAGCGCCATATCGTGGGTCTGGGTCAGTGACCCAGACTCTTGCAACAGGTGCATAGTCAGGATCGCAATACAGCGCGACTCTCATGCTGCAGGTGTTCCGTCTGCCTTTCAAGGGCAATGTTCCAGCGAGTTCATCCTTACCGAGGCCTGCAACAATGCGTCGTTCTTTGTAATGTTCCAAAATGTCTAAGTTCTGCGCGGTTCGGGCGAGGAGTTGCCATGGCCCAGGCACTCTCGACCACGGCTGCACCATCGAGAAATGAGACCAGCGATCCAACCGATTCTACACGAGCGAGGCCGAGCTTTTGTTCGCATCATCATCTGGTCTCGAGTCTCGCTGGGAATCCCGACCGTCAGGTACCACAGGCAGGTCATTTACAATGACTCCCCCCGGACCATCGTCATCGGAGTCATCATCATCCTTTGGTGGTGGTGCGGCCTCGCCTCGTGCTGGATGCGGTGGCATCGGTACGCCTGGATCCCTGTCACCAAACGACTGCGTCGCCTGTGACCCTAATCGGGCCCCCTGACCGGCTGGGCCGTCAGGGGAACCGCCTGCGGGAACAACGACGTTCTTGACCTTCGTGTGTGCTATCTCATATGCTTCACGCATAGGGAACTTAAGATCTTGGTCTGGTGCAGTACCGTCCAAATATTGCTGTAGACTTGATTTGACTTTTCGATGATCGGACGCTTGCCTGCTGGAGTCCGCCCAGTTTCCATGTTAAGATCGCCGAGTTGTCTCAATGGTGCCACGTAGCTTTCTGGTCCTACCATGCCCCCCGCTTTATCTACATATCCGAAGTAAATCCCCGCGACCATCGCCCCGCCTGTTTCGGCGATCCGAAAAACGTGATTCAGGAGGAGACACGAATCGAACAAGAAAGCCACATGGAAGAAGAGGTGCCGCAAACTCGTGTCCGAATCTACGCAGGGATCCCTGCGCTATAGCAAAGACAGGAGCATCGGACAGCATGTCCAAAAAGTTGGGGGAAGGCCGGCCTGCATTAGCAGCGCTCGAGTCCCAATCTGAACAAGTTCGTTGGATCGTTCAGCGACAGCGATCAGCTTCTTGATACCAGGGATGGTAGGGTCATGTGCAATCTGAAAACTCGATGCACGCACGTGCAAGTTCTCTCGCACCGCCAGTATAACAATCTTCTAACTTTTCTCCTGGGGCTCTGAGGTTAATCCAAAAGTTGCGTACGTGAATCGCAGATTTGTCGTGCACCACCTGTGCTGCTATGAAATATGTTGCCGGGTCGCGTGAAGTCACGCACGCGGTCTCGTCGTGGAGCTCCCGCGATAGGTCATCCATCGCATGCCAGTGATCCACGGTGGTCAGGTGTGGGATTCGCGCATGGTCTCGGCACCCACAGCCCTTTATTTTGCGCTTTCCTCTGTTGGCGCCGCATAGCTTTTCCCCAGTCACACAGCGCGCAAAAAGGGTTCTTAGGAGTGTGAATTAGCAAGTGTGAGAGGGAGGCCGCGCTCTTTTTGAGTCGCTGTCACCGAGACTGGCAACTCAACCTCAGCATCATCTGGGTCAATTTCGGGATGTCGATATCAACGGGGTCACCTTCTCCCGAACCCCCATCTGCACCCACGTTCTGACCAGGTGCGGCGGCCATCGTGATGGAATCCAGTCCACGATCCGTGTCGCACGGCACAACTCCAGAGACCCCATACCAATAAGGGTTCTCAAAATTAGCCGCGCAACCCCTGGCTATGCCGTGGTGTGATTTCGTACAACCAACGACTGTGTCGTGATTGGGAGCAGATGGGGGACCTACGAGACTCGTGACGCCCGTGGGTTTTTTGCCCCAACCGCAGTCACGACCTGCCTGAAGCGAATAGTAGAAATAAGTTGTGTCCATGGAGTCTATGGCGGACGGAAATGAGCACTCGGCCGTTCGTTGTTGGCCTGCCATCCGCGCAGCCGTGGTTACCAACATCTCATGTGTGCACAAGTCTATCGCCACGCGACTCTGAATTGAGTGGGGCGGAGGACATCCCGCAGATTCCACGTCATCCAGGAATGCATTGGCGCCTAACGTCACGCAACACCACCGCTCGGGAGTCGCAGGCTTCCCGGCGGCAACCGCGCACATCCACTGACCCAGCGCCTCTCAGCCAGATAAGGTCAAATGTAGTACTTTGCCCTCGTCGATCAGGTATACTCTGTGACCGTTGGGCAGAAGTAAGTAGGGTCGTTGGCCTGCTCGCCAAACGAAACTGAAGCCGTGATCCATGCACCGCTCTCCTACTGAGATCACTGCAAGTGTCTCCGGCATGACCAACGCTTCAAAATTCCCATCCCTGAAGTTGGGACATGCGACGCAAACTGAACCGAGGGCCCGAGAGGAACCTCCAGCAGCATTCAGGGCAATCGAATCTTATAACCTTTCGATCATACCCATTGCGCCTGCAGCTCTGATAAGCTCTGATAAACCTCTTCGCGATGAGGTTGCGTCCACAGCCTGTGCCCACTATGAATCTAAGCGTGCCGAGGTGCACGGACGACTTCTCCTTACACCCCGCAGCGGCTGAGCGACCTTGGGCGGCTCCTTCATCCCCCTCAGATGCTAGCCAAAGATGCCAAATTTCGTCTGCTAAATCAGATGCTCTGAGCTGTGCGCCCCTCAACGATGCCCTCCATTCAGTCTGCATTCGTCGATATTCTTCCCTCGGGGATTTCCATCTGTTGTCCACGCTCGAAGGCAGCTCTCTTGGGCTGAAGCGACGTGCCTTCCTTCGAATAATAATCGGTCACGAGTGGAGGGTGAAACTTGACGTCAAGTCCGCGTCTACCCGTCTTCGCAGGTCTGACGCAACTTTTTCCCTGAGGCTCGTCACAAAAGGACACGATGGCCTCCCTTGGAAAGAGGATGTAACTGAACGAAGATAGCGACGAGTTTCGTCAGCTTCTCTTTGCGTTCTTGCTGCGTTTCGGAAGCGGGAACAGCTTCCTCGGAAAATCTGCTGCATTAAATGAACATGCATTGTTGGAGTCAACCGTAGTTGGTCGCCCTTCTGAACTGTCCTGTAGACCGTAGACCACGAGACCCCCTGGCCAGCGGAGCAGGGCAGGCAAAGAGGGCTCGGCTGGCTGTGCCAGGGCGCCTATGCTCGCCCTTCCCTAACAGGCTTGGCCGGTGGGAACATCGCGACTGACTTGCCACGAAGCGAATAAGCATCACGAGACAAGAGAGAAAGATGTGACGATCATCTTGGCACTGGCCCATAGTACGCCAGTGCCTGGCCATCGTCACGGATGGTCTGGCGTTTTCTTTGCGAACCAACAGTCTTTGCCTCATGAGCGAGCTCCTGTCTCGGTGAACACCCTGCATGGTTTATATGTCCCTTTGCCTCTGCCCTTGCTTGTGTTCTTTCCACGGCCTTTACTCGATTCCCGACTTCTCGGGGTCTCGCCTAGCGTAGCATCGCCAGCATTCGCAGCAGCAGAATCGGCTTGCCTCGAGGTTCTCTGGTAGCCTAAGGACGTGCCGGCCTTGAGCTGTGTTCTTCGTATTCGTCACGTTTGACTTTCTCAGCCTCAGACAAGCCCCTGCGCCGCTTATAGCACCCGCTCCGAGGGCCCTTGCAGTTGCGAGGGTCACGCGACCATGCGTAGCACACCATCTTTCTCCGGCGTTCTCGCGAGGCCTCCGACTGACTCCTCGCCCGCGACTGCGCCGCATTCGAGTGGCCAAATTTGTTCGATGGAGTCGAGGAGCGAGGCCAGTCCTCTCCTTTCGGGACATTACTTCCAGACCTTTCGCCCCTGCCTCTGCGATCATTCTTTCCGCCGGCGGCTCTATGATCACCGCCCGCTCCTGGCTGCGCCGGCGCGGCCGGTGTCCTAGGCTTCTTGTGATTATAGGGGCAGACTTGCCCTGCTTCGGGGCAGTTCTTTCCTTGCTTCGCAAATTTGCGAATCGCCTCGCCTTTAGTTATTCCGCTCGCCGTCTTGTCCGTAGGCAATCCCAATCGACGGGCTGGCGCCGCCATGGCAGAGGCTCTTCGTCCGCCCCCGCCACCCTCGTCCATCCCAGCTGTCGGGCGGGCCTGCCTATTTCTGGAACTGAGGGTCGATTCATGTTCGGAGATTGCCCACCGTTCCCTGCCCCGCATCATGAGAGATTCGACCTGAAGCAAAAGCCATTGATAAGTGCGCATTCCCGTGCCTGGAGGATCTGTCGACAAATCATACCACTGCATGGCCAATAAGGGCTCTCAAAATTAGCCGCTCTGCCGTGGTGTGACTTCGTGCAACCAACGATTGTGTCGCGATTCGGAGCAGATGCGGAATTTACAAGACTCGCGACGCCCGCGAGTTTTTTGCCCCAACCGCAATCACGAGCTGTCTGAGGCGAATAGTAGAAATAAGTGACTGTATCCATGGAGTCTATGGCGGACGGAAATGAGCACTCGGCCGTTGTTGGCCTGCCATCCGCGCAGCCGCGGTTACCTTCTCATGCGCGTGCAAGTCTATCGCCGCGCGACTCTGAAGTGGGTGGGGCGGAAGCCTCAGACAAGCCTCGCAGTTGCGAGGGCCACGCGACCACGCGTAGCACACCATCTTTCTCTGGCGTTCTCGCGAGGCCTCCGACTGACTCCTCGTCCGCGACTGCGCCGCATTCGAGTAACCAAATTTGTTCGATGGAGTCGAGGAGCCAGGCCGCTCCTCTCCTTTCGGGACATTACTTCCAAACCTCTCGCTCCTGCCTCTGCGATCATTCTTTCCGCCGGCGGCTCTATGATCACCGCCCGCTCCTGGCTGCGCCGGTGCGGCCGGTGTCCTAGGCTTCTTGTGATTATAGGGGCAGCCTTGCCCTGCTTCGGGGCAGTTCTTCCCTTGCTTCACAAATTTGCGAATCGTCTCGCCTTTAGTTATTCCGCTCGCCGTCTTGTCCGTAGGCAATCCTAATCGATGGGCTGGCGCTGCCATGGCAGAGGCTCTTCGTCCGCCCCCGCCACCCTCGTTCATTCCCACCTGTCAGGCGGGCCTGCCTATGTCTGTAGCTGAGGGTCGATTCATGTTCGGAGATTGCCCACCGTTCTCTGCCCCGCATCCTGAAAGATTCGACCTGAAGCAAAAGCCATTGATAAGTGCGCATTCCCGCGCCTGGAAGATCTGTCGACAAATCATACCACTGCATGGCCAATACGGCTTCTCAAAATTAGCCGCCATGCCTTGGTGTGACTTCGTACAACCAACGACTGCGTCGCGATGGGGAGCAGACGCGGGACTTACAAGACTACTCGTGACGCCCGCGAGATTTTTTGCCCCAACCGCAATCACGATCATCTCATGCGTGTGCAAGTCTATCGCCACTCGACTCTGAATGGGGCGGGGCGGAGGACCTCCCGCAGATTCCACGTCATCCAGAAATATCTTGGCGCCCGACGTCACGCAACACCACCGCTCGGGAGTCGCAGGCTTCCCGACGGCAACCGCGCACATCCACTGACCCAGCGCCTTTTCAGCCAGATAGGGTCACATGTAATACTTTGCCCTCAACGATCAGGTCTACTCTGTGACCGTTGGGCAGAAGTAAGTAGGGTCGTTGGCATGCTGGCCAAACGAAACTAATGCCGTGATCCATGCACCGCTCCCCTACTGAGATCACTGCAAGTGTCTCCGGCATGACCAACGCTTCAAAATTCCCATCCCTGAAGCTGTGGCACGCGACGCAAACTGAACCGAGGGCCCGAGAGGAACGCAGTATTCAGGGCAATCGAATCTTGCAATCTTTTGATCATACCCATTGCGCCTGCAGCTCTGAAAAGCCTCTCCGCAATGAGGTTGCGTCCACAGCCTGCGTCAACTATGAATCTAGGCGTGCCGAGGTGCACGGACGACTTCTCCCTACACCCCGCAGCGGCTGAGCGACCTTGGGCGGCCCCTGCATTTCCCTCAGATGCGAGCCAAAGATGCCAAACCTCGTCGGTTAAATCAGATGCTCTGAGCTGTGCGCCCCTCTGCTTCCCATTCAGTCTGCATGTGTCGATATTCTTCCCTCGGGAATTTCCATCTGTTGCCCACACTCGAAGGCAGCTCTCTTGGGCCGTGGCGACGCGCCTTCCTGCGAGCAAGTCGGTTCACGAGTGGCCGGGGCGAAACTTGACGTTAAGTCCGCGTCTCTTTTTCCCTGAGGCTCGTCACAAAAGGACGCGATGGCCTCCCCTGGAAGAGGCTGTAACTGACCGGGGATAGCGACGAATTTCGTCAGCTTCTCTTTGCGTTCTTGCTGCGTTTCGGAAGCGGGAACAGCTTCCTCGGAAAACTTGTTGCATTAAATGAGCATGCATTGTTGGAGTCAACCGTAGTTGGTCGCCCTTCTGAATTATCCTGTAGATCACGAGATCCCCTGGCCAGCGGAGCGGGGCAGGCAAAGAGGGCTCGGCTAGCTGTGCCAGGGTGCCTATGCTCGCCCTTCCCTAGCAGGCTTGGCCAGTGGGAACATCGCGACTGACTTGCCATGAAGCGAATAAGCATCACGAGACAAGAGAGAAAGTTGTGACGATCATCTTGGCACTGGCCCATAGTACGCCAGCGCCTGGCCATCGCCACGGATGGTTTGGCGTGTTCCTCGCAAACCAACAGTCTTTGCCTCGCGAGCAAGCTCTAGTCTCGGTGAACACCCTGCACGGTTTATCTGTCCCTTTGCCTCTGCCCTTGCTTTTGTTCTTTCGGCGGCCTTTACTCGATCCCCGACTTCTCGGGGTCTCGCCTAGCGTAGCATCGCCAGCATTCGCAGCAGCAGAATCGGCTTGCCTCGAGGTTCTCTGGTAGCCTAAGGACTTGCCAGCCTTGAGCTATGTTCTTCGTATTTGTCACGTTTGACTTGCTCAGCCTCAGACAAGCCTCTGCGCTGCTCCAGGCACCAACTCTGAGGGCCATTGCAGTTGCGAGGGTCACGCGACCACGCGTAGCACACCATCTTTCTCTGGCGTTCTCGCGAGGCCTCCACCTGACTCCTCGTCCGCGACTGCGCCGCATTGGAAATGCCGAATTTGTTCCATGGAGTCGAGGAGCGAGGCCGGTCCTTTCTTTCGGGCCACTACTTCCAGACCTCTCGCCCCTGCCTCTGCGATCATTCTTTCCGCCGGCGGCTCTATGATCACCGCCCGCTCCTGGCCGCGCCGGCGCGGCTGGTGTTTTCGGCTTCTTGTGATTATAGGGGCAGCCTTGCCCTGCTTCGGGGCATTTCTTCCCTTGCTTCACAAATTTGCGAATCGTCTCGCCTTTAGTTCCTCCGCTCGCCGTCTTGTCCGTAGGCAACCCTAATCGATTGGCTGGCGCCGCCATGGCAGAGGCTCTTCGTCCGCCCCCGCCACCCTCGTTCATTCCCACCTGTCAGGCGGGCCTGCCTATTTCTGGAACTGAGGGCCGATTCACGCTCGGAGATTGCCCACTGTTCTCTGCCCCTCATCATGAGAGATTCTACCTGAAGCAAAAGCCATTGATAAGTGCGCATTCCCGTGCCTGGGGGATCTGTCGACAAATCACACCACTGCATGGCATACTCAAGCCTCGGAAACTGTCTAATCTGTTCGAAGAAATGTGCATGCATTGAAGCCGCTTCCCTGGCACCGAAAAATTCGTGACACCGCTCCATCCATTCACTATAGAAGAAATTATACAAGTCCTGATTAGGTTTATGTCGATCAATGGTTAGTTTCAAGAGGTCACGGCATATCCAGCGTTGTCCGCTCTCCGACCTGACAGAGCACCAGACGCACATCGCTCGCATCATTTCTCGGCCCGTGAGGGGACGCCCCTATCTGAAACGAATGCTCCATGCGATTTACTTGTGAAAGGACATGAATATGCTGTGCTGGCAGACGTTGGTTACACTTCAGCTTGGCAAATTTCTCCAGCAGAATCGTAGCGATCATCAGATCAAGGCGCATCAATGCCCCGGAGTCTCTAAGGTTTTCCTTCGGTACATCGGGTCCTATGGCTTCAGTAACCCATGTCTGTGCCGCATGAACAGCATGCCATGATCCAGCTACCGCTCATGCAATATTGCCTCCATTCTCGGAGTGTCTGGACGCTCGGTATGTCAAGCAAGTTTAGTTCTTTGTTGTTTCCAAAGCTCCTCCAAGTCACATGCATTTGATTTGCATTAAACGGCCGCCAGGTTGGGCCACGGTGGCCATTCGGCCCCCCGCCGCCGTTTCCGTCTGGATCACCGTCGCCACCAGGTCCCCCTGGAGGGCCTTTGGGTGGCTTGGGCTCACCCGCTTCGTCAAACTGTATCGCGACGATCATGCCGGTGCTGGGGGCTGTTCTCTGATCGTCTCTCTGATCGTCGTCGTGTCCTCCCGGGTCTCCACCTCCTTCACCAGTCACGGCTGAGCCGATGGTGAAAGGAAGGTACCCAGGCAAGTCGAGGTTGTCAGGAGACTCTGGTATATTGGCATTGAAAGGGACATTCCCAGGATTCGTTCCATGGGCACACCCCCGCATCGAACCTTCGCTCGCTCCAAGAGACTCCTCGACAGCCGGCCCAGGAATGAAATGTGATTTTTGTAAGAGGAAGCGTTGGTACAGACGGAGCTGTCAGCATTGGCATCTTACCAAAATCCGACTTTTCTGACTCGAGTACTGGCATGCCCATAAGATCAGCAAGATTGCTTGTCTCGCGTTCGGGTCCAGACTCCTTAGGCAAAACGAATGTCTCGGTGCCTTTTCATCGGGATCGTTGCTGGCCCGCTGAGTCTCAGGTACGCCTCGAGGGCCTTCCCTTTTCTCGCGATCATCCTGCCGTCCGAACTCTTTCTTCCAAGCGCACTCATCACACCGCTTGGTACCCATATCCAGATGATCCCTACATGCGCGCTTCAAACAACCCTTGCATACCTCGATTGAAGGTTCGGTACAAAGGTGGCTAGATCTGACTCGGATTGCCTGTTCGCGTTTGAGCCTGCGCGGCGCCAGGCTTCCGAATAGGGCGAGCAGCGATCGGATGAAGAGGCGGCTCAACATGCGCCGGCCGCGCCGGCGCTGATCCGACCCCTTCCTTGGGGTCCACTTCTGCCGGCGAATCCGCCGTCGTGGACCCTACTCTGGCCACAGATTCTGCCACGGGTTGCCCGCTTAACCGAACCTTTTTCCCGCGATTCTTTGTCCATCCGATGTTGCCCCAGGTCAGACCTCAACCTTGCGTTTTCCTCACTCACGGCCCGAGTGGCAAGAACATTGTTCCTTATCTGTTCATCTTCGCACCCTCTCAGACGATCCCAGGCAACGGCCATCCTCTTTTTGTCCTCATCTCTGATTACCTGGGCCTTTTGTTCTTGTTCTCGAAGGGCTCGCAGGGCTTCCGGTTTTGCTCTTTCGGCCTCGAGTCTACCAGCTTCAAATTGACTGCGGGGCTCCTGATTTCTCGCGCTGCTTATTATCGGGCTCCTTTCTCTCCCCCACATCCTGGCTGCATCAGCCATTTCTCTGTATTCAGCTTTCTCCTTCTCAGCCTTCTGCTGAGATTATGACACCAGCTGTTCGGCTACACTCTGGATTCTCGATGTTTCATCCTCCTCTTGGGCAAGGCGCCGCTGGGGTTCGCCTGTAACTCCTGCTACACTGGCCTCAGCATGCTACATCCGTTTCTGCGCATTTTTCGCAGTGACAGGTTTTCCATATTCCACCTCTTGTGCTTTGCCTGCCTCTCTGCCTCGGAAACTGCAAGCGCGCGTTAAGCCTCCTCAGCGGCCTTCTCATCTACCTGTGCCTCAAGGATGATATGTTGAATTTGTGCACTCGCAGCCCTCAACTGTTCTCGATCCTGTATATTTCTCTCCGCCCACTCTAGAGTGGCGATACGATGGCAACTGCGCTCTTCCATCGTAATACATTCCGCACAAAGCCATGCTAGACTATCAAGCAAAAAAAAAAAAAACAAAAAAAAACGCTCGAACATCGCGAACACACGGGCCTTCGACATGAACCCCTGGGTTTGCGCGCCCCCCCTGGGCATCGACCCCCCGCCTGGTGATTCTATCCGAAGACAGCCGCGGCGATCCAAGGGCGTCGAACCCCCTAGAACTGGAACGCCCGGCCCCGGGGGCCTTATTGGAACGCCCCCGTGCACTGCTGGAGGTAGGCGCGTGTTCTCTTGTTCTCGCACCCCCATCGATGAAATCGACGCCCCGATTCTGCGCTAAATCTTCTCTTTCGTCCTGCATTGCGCGCCCATCAAGTTCGGGTACCCTGCCCCTGCTATTCCTCTCAATGAAAGGTCTGGTCGGTGGATACCTTGCAATAAAGGTGAAGAGTTTAAGTCGTCGTTATCACCCTTCGGCTTCTTTGTCATTGAATGGGGAGCCTGTAGATTCTCGAGTATCCCCCATTGCCCGCATGACATTGGGGGATCTCGACATCGGCTGCGCCGACGAGCATCCACCTTGGCCTGGGCTTCCTCCGTCTTCGAGATCGCCATTCGAATCAAGAATTGCCTCCTGAGCTGCCTCAACCGCCACGCGGTCAACCGTCGCGCTCGCTAACGGAGCTGCGCCCGAGGCGAGCCCGACACATCCATCGGGGAGAGGATCGAGATGATACGATGGACCAGGCGAGGTGTGGAACCGAGCATGTTCTTCGTCTTTTTCCATCGAATGAGAACTGCCCCCTTTCCGACGGCAAGTCGCCCACGTCCTCGCTCTGCCAACGCAACGCGAACTGCGCTGCGCGTTCTGCGCCGAGACTCTCGTCGCCCGACATTTCTATGGGGACGTGATCCAACAACTTCTCCATCTGAAGATCTGGGTCGGTCGATGGCTGAATGCCCAGATGCACCGACATTAACACAGACTGTCCCTCGGCGGAAGTTTTGGCTGCGCCATACCTTCCGCCCGAGGCTTGCGCCCTGGACCTCGTCGCCGAGTCAACCGAGGAGCCCCCTTCTGCCAAGTCAAACACAGTGTCTGATGCTTGCTTTCTGGGAAGGTGGAGAGAATTATGTCGCCTCAAAGAGGCATCTGCTCCTTCGTTGCGCTCGGAAGGGCATTGATCTCCAGTTCGTCCGAGCGCTCCTCCTTGTGGCCCTGTGATCTGCGAAGCTAACGGCTGTGCCGTCATTTCGCCTGATAACCAATCTTTTGCCTGGATATTCATAATCCCTGCAATATGTTCCGAAAATATATCATGGTCAATGGGCTCCGCCGATTACACGGGGACGAAGGGATAACGCCGCCAAGCATACAATAGGGTAACACTGAGAGGAGGAGGCCGGCCCGCCGGCGGACGCACGCGCGCGCGCCGCAGGCTCGCTCCGTTTCCATTTCCCTTTAAGCCAAAGTTGTGGCTGCGGGAAAGAAGCAGTCAGTACATCGGATAGTGCACGCAAGGCAAAGGAGCAGGAAAGGCAAGAGGATGATAGTGCGGCACGGGCGCGTTGACTCTTCCAGCTCCCAGCTGGGTTTGACTGGCAGCGCCATGCTTCTGATGATGAAAATGATTAAATCATGCGCGTGCGCTGGCAAACCGGCACGGCCCGGGCAACCCCTTGGACATCCCCGCGAGGAACCAAACAACCCCCCACACACACACACCCTGGACAACCCACCGGACAATCCCCCGCGGACAACTCCCCCGGATCTTCTTCCCTGACAACATAGTAATGTCATCATCCGCTTCCAGATGCGAATGCAAAGCGTTGGCAACTTCAAGGTTTGAGCAAGCGGGTCCATATACAAGTGCAACAGTAACTGAACCATAACTTTGAACTAGCGCCTCGAAACAAGAACGGGCAACAATGTTGTTATCCAGCGCGGTATTGGCAATGAAAAGATCCGGAATTCGCTCGATGGCGTCTTCTACCAACCCAGGCGCCCACGACGACGAACCGCGTAGTCAGCGCCGAAAACCGGGCCCATGAACGCGATCTGGACAATTTGCACCAGGAGCCTGTCCATGTTGAAGGAGCGCTGCACGCGCTCGATCGAATTCTCAAATCCTGCGATGCATCCGCCCTCGGCAGGGCCCATGGCAGGAAGGCGCGCTGCCAGAACAGCATCGCGACCATCGACCTCTCTGAGCCCGTCTCCGCACAGAGACTTCGGCTCGCGATTCGTTCCAATCATCTCAGGACCTTCGAGACTATGAGCGGTGCACAGATTCGTTTCGCCATCCGCGCGGACACGAGGTGGCTGCGCGAAAACCGCGATCTCGGCGAACTGATCTGCACTCGACCCTTCGCTCATGGCCACTCGGTCCTCGAGTGCTTCCCGGCGTCCGTCTCGGACCACGCGTACTCGAGCGCCCATTGCGCATCGTGCCCGGGCATTTGACACTGCCGTCAATCGGGTCAAAAGTACACTCGGCGCGCGCCATGAGCCTCGACCCCACGCGCGCGAAATTATGGGGCGATTCCTTGACCCAAGAACGATGCCGAATCCACGCGCGAAATGAAGTTGCGCATCTTGCTCTTGAAAGGGCTGTCGAGGGAAGCCCACGCGCGCGCGGAATTGCGCGAAGTCCACGATGGAATCTTCGGCGGTTTCGTCGGGCACGCGCACCTCGCGCGCCTGGCGGACGACAGCTGCCACCACGCGCGGCGGCGGCGGTGCCAGAGGCTGAACCAGCCCCTTCGGAGGCGCCGGCGGAGTCGGACCCCCCCTCGCCGCAGGCGGCGGCGGGGGTGGAAGAGGTGCAGATGGCCACCTGCGCGCGCTCGCGCCAGATGGAACGCCCCCCATGCCCTTGCCGCACTTCGGCGTCGACTCCAACATGGGCATCCTCTTCGCAGACTCGCCCTCGATGTCAGGCGAACTAGCCGCGGTGGCCGACGACGGCGCGGCCGATGGCCATGCCTTGCCGCTCGCGGCGACCTCCTCTGCAGCGACGCGAACGACCTCCACGTGGTCCACGGGGCGCCAAATATCCTCGCTGCAGAGCCTGAAGCAACATTGCAACTCGCCGTTCCCGCAACGATTGACTACTTCACCGAAAGCAGCCTCGTCGCACAAAGCCCCTCTTGATCCTTCCAGACCCCGCGGCGCAAGCCCCCGATGGCCCGCTGCGCGACGACGGCATCGCTCGCGCCATCGTGAACGTCATCGCGCTGCCTCCTCTCCTCGCGCTAACGGGAATGGACGACTTCCGAGGCGGGGTGGTCGACGACCCGGCAGAGGTCGCCTCTCAGGCGCCCGCGGCTTCCCGATCTCCAACGGCAGCGCCGCGGCTCTGCTGGAACGCGCCCCAGGCGGCGTCGACTGCAGTCCGAACCACGTCGTTGGCCCAAGCCTCCTTGCGAGCACAAGCCGCGCGGCGGCCCCCGCAGGTCCTCCGCGGCCACTCGCGAGCACTCCGGTTCATGCTTTCGCGTTTAGGTCGTGAGAGGGAAGCCAACATTTCAGAGTACACTCGCGAACAACAGAGCGACGGCGGCGCGATCTGCACACGAAGCAGCCTGAGCGAGCGGAATATTGGCCATTGCCCGCATCGACGCATCCGACATCTCCTGGACATGCGGATTGCCCGCAAATGCGCGAAAGATGTCCAAGGCAGGTCGCGCCTCGCAGATGGCATCGATGATGGCGTTGCCGCCCCCGCCCCAGGTCGTCACTCTGTTGGATTTCCGGTCGAAGGTCATCCCCGCGCCTCGGGATTGCAGTTTTGCGTTGCTACCGTAGCAACGCAAAACTGCAATCCCGAGGCGCGGGGATGACCTTCGAAGTCATCAAGCCCCAACGCAATGACCTTGATTGCGCGGAAGCGTAGATCCGCGCGTCGGAAGCCCCGTCGCGGTCGACTAAGATGGCACTAGACTATCCAGGAAGGCCCATGAGAGCTCGCGGCCTCTGGCGGCTGGAACACCCGTCGACATCGCGCGAAGGCACAGGCGCGGGCGCCGGTCGCATCTCAGGCGGCATCTCACCATCGAGCCCCATCAGCAGCACGCGCGCGCCACGCGAGATGCACAATGGACGCGCGGCTTCTGGCAGACGACCCGGGTCGCCACTGAAGCTGCCGGGCCCCGCGCGGCCAGAACATGCACAGAGCCCCGCCTCGCCTCCTTTGGGGGGGGGGGGGGGGCGACCCCGCGCGACAAATCCTCGGCGAGACCCATTGCGGCGACGAGGCGAAGCGGCAACGGCGCGCGGCCCCGCCCCTTCATCTGGCGCGAGAAGAGACAATCGGACACTGAGCCAAGCGAGCCGGCAACCCCGCGTGGAGAAACCCTCCAGGCCCTCGTCGTCGACCCCTGCTCGCCGCCGACTCCCGAGAACAACTTTTAGCCTTCCTGCTGAACTATTCTGGCTTTTATCCGCACTTCTCGCACTTGGCCTCGGCTATCCCCGCCCACGCCGCGCCGCGACAGTTCCTGCTGCACCCCTCATCAAGCGCGGCCCGCACGCGGCGGCCCTCGTTGACGTCGATCTTCCTCGGGCGACAGAGCGAAGGAGCCGCGGCGCCCGTCGCGGGGGCGATCGGAGCCGCGAACGCGACTACGCCCACACTAACTTCCACCACGCTGTCGCGGAGCGCAGCGACCACCTCAGAAACCTCGACTGCCCCGACGCCGAGACTGGAGCGACTTCGCGGCGCAACTCCTCGGAGGGCAAGACATATCCTGAGCTTCGAAGTACGCGATCTGTATCTCTCTCTCTCTCTCTCTCTCTCTCTCTCTCTACGGGCTTGGAAATCGCATCTGCCTGAGGGCCACTGCTGATCTCAACCTTCTTGCCAATCGAACGCCTCTCGACCACCGCTTCGCGCGGCCCCGCGCGAACGCGCGTCGAGCGCGGGCGGCGCTGAGTTCTCGCGAGCGAAGGCGTTGACCCGCGAAGGTCGGTCTTCTCGCGCCTGCATCGCGCCCCTGCTCACTGCGCCCACGCTCGCTCTTGCGACCGCAGTTTTGACCAGCGCGAACAACGAAACGAATAGAACTGCCAACGCCAGAAAGCTAATGGGACCCACGGTCCTCGCTCCGCTCGGAGCTCGCGGCAGCGCTCGAGCTGTTTCTGGGGCGCTACGGACGACCGCGCGCGGGAGCGGGAACTTCCGGGGCATCCGAAGGCGCTGCCGCCGCCATCTCGAACTCCTCGCCGGAGACCCCCAGCGACAAAACCGAGGGGCCCCCGCCAGACCCAGATGGGATCTGCGGTCGCGGGCTGGCCCCCCGCCAGCTCCTGGAGGGGCCGGGCAGCGCGGCCCAGAGTCGGCCCCACGACGCTACGTTTCAGCCTCTGTCGGCCCCCCGACGTTGCGTCTCAGCCCCGCGGTGCTCGCGGCGGCAGGCTGCGGGGCGGCCTGCAAAGTGGCATCGGGCACTCGGCAACTCACGCAAACGCATTCCTGCACGCGCCCAAGGCCCAAGAACTCCCCACTGCACCCCTCTTTCTCGCCCAAGCATGCTCTACGACACGGGACGGCAGGCGAAGAGAAAGGAGCACATAATCGATGCTTCCCGTCGTGTCTCGTCCTAATCTGATCTACATGAACGATGTAATGAACAGATAATGACACTGCATCCTATTCAGTAGATGATGGAACTTCAACATTTACTCGCTAGCGTTGCCATCGTCGTCGCGTTTCGAACGCCTTGATCCCTTGAAAACGGCGCCTGCGATCTCCACCCTGTCCGGGCCAAGGGGTGTAGCGTCATGGCATGTACATGCCCTTGCCCTTGCCTGTGCCTTTAGTGCCAAGACTGGCGACCAAAAACTCCTGAACGACCTCGGTGACGTCCTCCTCGGTCCAACGGTTTTTTGGTTATGTCGTCGATCACGTCAAAACTGATCATATCGGGGCTCTCCGGGCATGCAAGCCGACGACCAGCATGCGTGCGCACCCCCGTCGTGCCAACTCTCGTCCCAGCTCTCGTCAACCCAGGCGCTGACGTCCCAGCCGCGATCGTGCGTGTAGCCAGACGCGTAGCATCCGTATGAACATTGTTCCTGCGAGTACAACCCTGGCCCCTGCCAGGCGTAGTCGGCGGCATGGCAGGCCTGGTGCCACACCTTGCCTTTACCCCTTGCTCCTGCCAGGGTAGCTAGGCATGTAGTTCCAATTCTGCTGGGCTGAACCCTTGCGCATAGGATCTCTTTTGCCCTTTTTCGGCAAATGTGGATGCGGCCGTCTTGGAGTAGCAGTACGTATCGGACGTTGTCAAAACTAATATGGCTGCCTGTGGATGTGAGTACAATCGGGTTCTCATGAAGTGAAAGGCCAGCGCGGCCCAAGAAAAGTGAGCCGAGCGTGTCATCGCTCATGACACGTTTCGGTCCAGCTTCGTGATAAGTTTCCTATATAGATATAGAGATTCCGACGTGAAACCATCGTTTCGCCACTCTGTCGTGACATCGGCCCGTAAGGTCTCTGCCATACCTGGAACAAGACTTTGGCTTTTTGCGTTTCGACGGGGCAAAGCCCCAATCGAATCGCCGGCATCAGGTGGGCAATTCCTCTCGAGGATGGAAACGTGTCTGTACCGATAGCCATGGCCATATCGAACCCATAGCCTCTGAGGTCCCCCACGATCTTGTTGGCAGCTGCGGTGATGTTGTTGGCTGGCTTCTCCCCCGGGGTCTACAAAGGCCAACGCGGCGTTCATGCGCATCTCCGTGCGGAATTCCCATGTGGAATTTATTCACCGAACCATCATTGATGTAGAAACCACTTGTCGGTTCCGAACGTGTCAACGCGCTGGCGTTGGACGGATACCAGAGAGAAGAACATACCATGGCTGCCGCCGATGTGGTGAGTCAATCCCCTCGCAAAGGTGACTGCTCGCGAAGATGTGAGAAAAATGCGTTACCTTTCCCTGTAAGGGAAAAGGCGCGCACTGGTACGATACGGGATCGTGTCGCACCTTCGCTGCAAATGTGATGTTGATGCGTCTTCAGCCTATGGCAAAACAGCGTCCTGATCAGAACGGCAGCGAGTGGCGGCAATAAGTGACTATGATATACTTCATGCTACAACTCCATACCACACTCCTCCTCCTCCTCCTCCTCCTCCTCCCCCTCCTCCTCCTCCTCCTCCTCCTCCTCCTCCTGCTTTGCCACCCAGTCACTCCTCTTCATCATCCTCCTGCCCCGCCCCTCCTGCGTCGTTTCCTCCTCGCCTCTTCCTCCTCCTCTTCCTGCGCATCCTCCTGGTCATCCACAGAATACTCCATATGAACGTGGATAACATCCTCTCCTATTTCCTCCGAAGTCGGCTGGTGAGTGGGCCGCCCCCCTCCGCGTGCTGTTTTTTTTTTTTGTACTGAAACGCAAGGTTGCAGCGCTTGACATGTTCCATGGGAACGTTTTCAGTGTCTCGGTGTTGCCGCTGCATCGTTGGCCTCGTTTTGGGATCGGCGCTTCGCCCCCGTCGTTCAGAATGGCGCCCTCGCTCCAGCGCGGGGCACTGTTCTGGATCCGATGTCCTTCCTCATCATTGCCGCCCCCTCCTTTCCCCGTTTCGGTCTTCCCCCAGTCCTCTTGCTCCTCCCGCTTCTTCCGCTCCAGTTCCTGCTGCTGCCCTCGCCATCCTCCTTTCTCATCCTCCTCCTTTCCCTCTGATCATCGTCCTGCTCCTCCTCCACCTTGTCCTCCTCGTCCACGTCCTCATCATCCTCCTCATCCTTCTCCCCCTCCTCCGATGTACGCAGCGTTCCTTCTGCGACTGTTCATAGGAAGATGGTGCCTTTGGCTGAGTTCTAGGTCTGCCATGAAACGAGTCCGCCGATAGAGAAAAATCAGCATGGGAAGGGATGTATAGGAGTAGAATGTCAGATGTGGCAGAGCGCACCTAGCTTGTCCACCTCCCCCTCTCGCCCTGCCCCTCCTCCTCCTCCTCCCCATCCTCCCTCATCCCCTCCCCCTCCTACCCCTCTTACATCCCCCTGATTCCTCTTCGTTCCTGATTGTCCTCTTCCCTCTCCCCCCCACCCTTCGGCACAACCTGTTCACCAGCGTCGACCGCGCGCGGGCGTCGCCGAAGCCGGCCCGCAGGCGCCTGGTCGTCGCAGTCGTCATCATCATCATCATCATCATCATCATCATCATCATCAGCAGCAGCAGCAGCATCCTCATCCTCACCGTCCTCCTCCTCCTCCTCCTCCTCCTCATCATCATCATCATCATCATCATCATCATCATCATCAGCAGCAGCAGCTGTATCACCATCATCATAATTATCATCGTCGCCATCGTCATCGTCGTCATCATTATAATCAGCAGCAGTATCATCATCACCGCCATCACCAGCATCATCACCATCACCATCACCATCACCACCACCACTACCACCACCATCACCACCACGGTCATCATATTACTACTCGTCAACTGCATAATCACCATCATTATCAGCACATCATCGTAACCATCATCATCATCAGCAGCAGCATCATCATCATCACTATCATCAGCACATCATCATCAACAGCATCATCATCACCATCAGTCTAATCCGCATCATCATCCTCTTCATCATCAGCAGCATCATCGCCATCAGCATCGTCATCCTCATTTTCCTCGTCATGGTCCTCATCATCATCCGCAACTTCAGCATCATCATCACCAGCAGCATCATGTTCATCATGTTCATCATCATCATCATCATCGTCATACTCATCACCATCAGTATCGCCATATCAGTATCATCACCATCATCGTCATCATCACCATCATCAGCATCGTCATCATCATTACCATTACCATCACCAGCACCACAACCATCGTCATCACCATCATCATCACCACCATCATCATCCTAATAAGCATCCTCATCTTCATCCTCATACTTACCACGGAGGAACGGGGAAGGAAAAAAGATAACGAGGAGGAGGATACGGAGGGGGGGATAAAGAGTTGAGAGAGGGACAAGCTGGGTGGGACTGACCTCCCGGTCCTACCTCCTATCTCGCTCATCCCTCCTCCCTCTCCCCCTCCTCCTCCTCCTCATCATCCTCCACCCCCTCATTTATCCTCCTCCTTCTCCTAGAAAGGAGGAGGAGGTCAACGATGATAAGAAAGGGGTTGGAGGAGGAAGCAGAGAAGAAGGCGACATGAACAGATAGGAACGACAAGAGAAATGCGGCAAGGAGAGCACCCGATCCGCCAGCGAGCATTGAACAGGAAGGGGCGAACGACGACGAGCCGAACGACAAAAGAGAGAACTGACACATGCAGATACAAACATTGGACGACGTGTGCGCAGGTTGGGGCGACTACTGATCATATCCAGCGTCCTGTAGAAGAGGGATGGAAGGTGGGGGAGAGGGATGAACGACGAGGCAGACGAATGACAGGACTGAGAAGAGGGGAGGGGGCGAACGACGTCGAGACGAACGACAGAGAAAATAATACACATGCAGGCACATAAACATTGTTTCTCGGCGTTAGCGCGGGGCGGGGGAGCCCAATCAAAATTGGAAGCTGGCTGGCTCGACTACGAGCCATAGGCCCGTCTGGAAGAGGGAGGGGAGGAAGGCGAAGGTGGAGAGCGCTGGATCAGAGATCCACGCGGATTTTTGGAGTCGGCGCTGGACCCCCCCTCGCTTGGCGGCGCTGGAGACGCAGTCCAGGGGAAAGCCCTGGGGTGTAGGACTCGTTTCCCTCAGAAACCAATCCATTCATGGCGATCTTTCGTCGAACGCATCGCCCAGAACAAGGGGGCACCGAGCCTGCAGATCAGTGCTGCCTCCGGGGTTGGGGTTGCACGTGGCACGTGGCGGTGCCCCTCTTTTAAAGGCCGGTGCGGCCAGGAAGATGCAGCCTCCCTCGGCTACACACGGGCGTGACCACAAGTAGGCAAGAAAAGTGGCCTTCGGTGCGCGGCTTCACGGGGCCAAGGGGGCGGCTAAATCCAAGCGCGCACGACAGGGCTAGGAGGGACCCGCTGTGGGCCCGCACCCAAAGGTCATTCTGGCGAAGGGCCACTCTTAGCCGTAGCCGACTCCCCGCGGAATTCGGCTCACCAGCGATCGCTGCCCTCCGGGTGCGGTGTCCCCCATGCAGGGTCCGAGCTCGAGGCCCCCCACCCCATTCTCGGCGCCGCCACGACTGGCTCGAGTATGGGATCGGCTGCAGAATTCGTTTACCCCAATATTGATTTTCTTGTCCGGTCCACGAAAAATACGTACTCTGGTTGATGATCGCCTGGGCATTATACGCATTTGTCGTACATTCGGCGGACAAATCAATTCTGGGGTAAATCAATCCTGCTGTCGATATCCCACAAGAACGGAAGGGGTCCTGAGGGAAACATGTCCTGGACCCCGGGTTTTTACCCTGGGGCCAGCTCCTCGTCCCGACCCGTCTCTTGACGGTCCCAAGGCCAACAACAGCGAAGAGTTTCAGGGCCGACTCTGTGGGGGAGCGAGGGGGGGGACGCGCTCAGCAAAAGAAACATCGAACTGGAATCGGTGATACGTCGCCGATGGGTCGCCGACAGGCCCCCGAAAACGAAACCGCAAGTTCCTGGGCGGGGTGGGTTCTTATCGGCGATGGGTGGGAGATTTGGGGTCGATGCGCTCGTCCCCTGAACCAATACGCACACACACACACACACCGTTGCGCGTGAAGACCCCCCGGTCGCGTGGCACGCCTGGAAGGGGTGACGAGACGACGACGCCCAACAGCGAAGGTTGTCCAAAACCGACAGCAACCGCCGCTGGGCAAGCGACCCCCTGTCACAAAAAGACAACGTCCGCAGCGAGACCGACAGCGAATCCTGCCCAAAATTGGCAAGAACTGTTGTTGGTATTCGCCCGCGGCTTGTCCGTAACCATGTCGATCACCCTGGCTCATGGCGAAGATCTGGGGCGTGCAAGAAGGAGGGCGCCCAAGAGGGGTGGACACAAATCATGGACCGAGGCGTGCGCGCGGAGGAAGAGGGGGCCTAGGGGACGCATTGACATCAGAGGGGGGCCTGACTTCCAGGAAAAGTATCATGGCCCTGGCCATGCTATCCACACAATTGTTCCTCCAGCGGCGAAGTAACGACACCGTCGCGATGCGGTAAGCAAAGTCACGCTCAAACAACTGAATTACCACTTGTCGTAGCGGGTGGGTGGGCTGGACGGGGGCAGTCACTTGCATAAAAGGCCTGATGCGGGCGGGCGCAAATAAGGCCGACGCGATATCCAGACACACACACACACACACACACACGCACAGACACACACACACACACACACGCACACACACAGACACACACACACACACACACACACACACACACACACACACGCACACGCACACGCACACGCACACGCACACGCACACGCACACGCACACGCACACGCACACGCACACGCACACGCACACGCACACGCACACACACACACACACCCACACACACACAAACACAAACACAGACACAGACACAAACACAAACACAAACACAAACACAAACACTAACAAAAACACAAACACAAACACACACACACACACACACACACACACACACACACGCGCGCGCGCGCGCGCGTGCGCACCCACTTTGTTGGCGGAAGCGGCGACAACGCGGGGCAATAATACTAAACGTGGGGTCGCGGCAGGACTCTCAGGAATCGCTTTGGATCCCGCAGCTCCTACCGCCATATAGCACATCTGGGCATGGATGGCAGCGAGGTGAAACGCCGGACAGGAAGGCCCTGCCCGACGAGGCTTAACATGAGAAGAAGGAGGTGCGCCAGACAGCGCATCTGGGCATGATGACAGGGAGGGGGCACGCCGCCCGAGCGCAGAATGCGGGAGGGAGGCACGCGTGGACCAGGGAGGATAAAGGTGAAACACCCGAAGAAGGCAGACACGCGAAGCGCAGTCGGGAAAAAGGAGCAGGCCAGGAAGCCGAGGGCGGCACGGAGCTTTGAGGAGACGCGAAGCTGGGAGGAGGCGGCAGGCGAAATGTGGAACGGGAGGGGCGCCAAGAAGGGAGCGAGGGCAGCGCCAGGAGAGCAAAAAGGAAGTGCCAGCGCAGGAACTTAGCGGCTTAGCAACGCGCCCAGCGGCCCCGACCAGAATCGGGACGCGACGCGGACCGCCTGCGGGAAGCCGCAGCACTCAGGACCCGTGGACCTGCCACCAGAATGGGCCAGAGAGGGCGCCGCCCGCGGTAACCTCACAAGGATGGAATCGACAAATTGACTGAAGAGCTCAACCGGGAAGTCGCTCGGGGCCGGAATGCTGGCGACGACGGAGCGGTCGCCGTCTGCGGGCCAACCAGAGGAGCCACTGTGCGCGAATGGCCGCGGCGTCGTCGAATTCCCCGTCGGTCCACACGGAGATCTGCGCTGCCAGGGCGCGCTGGGCCTCGCCGGACGCGCGGAAGGGCCCCGGGGGGCGGCGGCGCTAGCCGCGGCTTGCAACCTCGGGGGGGCGACGGCATGGACCTAGAGGCTGGCCCAGCTGCTTTGCTCGCCGCGACGCGGTGCTGCGAGGCGGGCGGCGGCGTGGGGGGCTAGGAGCGGGCCGGGAATGGGCTGGGGTTGTGTAGGAACGATCCTCTACAGCTGGTAGGCCCCCCAAAAAAATAAAGTAGCTCTAAAGTAACCCTGGCGGGCACCCGCAATTTGAAAGGAAAAAAAGTCACCAGGGCATACAAATGTAGTTTGGCCTCCGTCAAGACCTCCCGCAATAACTGCGCGCGCCATGTTCGGTCGCGTTGACTTTAGCTCGGCCGAGAATTCGAGTTTCCCCCCCCGCTGTGCGCGCGCGACCCTTGTCGCGCCCGCGTGTTTCCAAGGCCCGATGGCGTTGTGAACTCCCGCGGGAGGCGCGGCAGGCCCGTTCTGTCGGGCATCGTCGCGCGGCGATCGGCGCGGGTGCAATTGTTGCACCCGCGCGCGATCCACCCGCGCCCGTCCGCGGGCGCGCGCGGCGCCGCCGCCGCGGCCCGCGGCGTAGCCCGCCGCGCGTCGCACCCGCAACGAATGCGAAAGCAAGTTCGTGACGAGGTCGCCAACTCAAGCCCGCGACAACGCGGCGCTGCTCAGGTCAAACTTTCCGTTGCAGACAGTGAAGCTGCAAATGGGGTGGGAGTGCGGTAGGCGCCGAGGCGAGAGCGCGCCTCGGGCCCCTCGGAAACTTTCCGAGCGGGGTGCGCATGAATGCAATGAGAAAACAAGCCGTCGCTATTGAAACTTTCACATGCGCGGGCGGGGCTAGTCGGCGGCGCCACAAAATTGCGGGGCGAAAGGGATCGCGCACGGGCAACCGTCGGCGGAGCAAAGATGTGGCTGGCGTTGAGGCGAGAGCGCCCATGACCTATTATACAACAGAAACAAACACGTGGAGCGAACACATGTAAGACAGCGAGATGTAGCGGGGTGTGCGGCTTTCCGCGCGCGCATGATAAGAGTGCAGGTCGCCATCGTAGCGCGTGTGCAATGTATTCCGTTGTCGCGCGCGAAGTGCAGTGTGGTCGCACGCGTGTTTCGGCCCAGCACGGGAGGGCGGTGCGCGCGCATGTGCACGCATGTGCACGTCTGTAGTTCGCACCACATATCACGCGGCACGCGGGGGCCGCATTGCGCGCAGCATGTCATTGCCATTGCACGTTGATTTGCATTGCCGTCGGGGCCCATTCAGCATTGTTCAGCAACATGTTCCCAAGCGTGCCCTCCCAGCAAGTGCCTCCGCATAGCGGTCCATTCGCGCGTCGGAGTGGAACGTGCGCGTTGTTTCGAAGATGCGCCCGTGATCCGGGCATTTGAACGCATCATGGGCCCTCGGGCCCTTATCGGAGCATCGCGCCATCATCTCGTTGGCCAGCCATATTTGTTTATATGTTTGTTTTGCATTCGGTTCTGATACTGCAATGCGTCTATACTATGGAGGAGGGTTGGGCGGCCCTGGCAGCGGGAGCCGATGATGTTGACACTGTGGATTATATCGGCGGCGGCGCGCCTGCAGCAGAGGATTGGGACTCCTTGGCGGCCGCGCCGTCGCCAGAGCTGCCAGACGATTGGGCGGCCCTAGCGGCAGGCGTAGACGAGCCTCCCGCCCCCGAGATCGGCAACCCGATCGGCGCAGAGATCGTCGTGCCGTTGGCGGTGCAGCCGCCGAGGCGGAAGAGAGGTCGCCCTCGCAAGGCGCCCGCGGTGAATGCTACAGTTGTGAGGCGGCCGATGCTTCCAGTTCAAAAATTTCTACTGTGCGAGTTCAAGTATGCTGCAGCGATGCCGCTCAAGAGGGCGTTGCAAGTGACGTATGTTCCAGAATTGTATCGTGCAACTGTTGTTCCGAGAGTTATGCAAGGATTTACCGTGCCATCGCAGTGTTTTACCCAATTGGCTTCTTCGTTGCACGCTGCAGCCTGTTGTTCACAGCACGACTCGGACGTGGACAAGTATGTCGGGCATGTTTTCCAGGCCGGCGGCCATGACAGAGTTATGAGCGACACGGCGTTGAGTGAACATCTCGGGGGGGATATGTATGGTAAAACTTCGCAAGAGCAGGATTTGGACCGCAGCGGCCCTCCTTGCGCATGACCGCACGGAACGAATGGAGTTCGAATTGACAATCGTAAAACACACTCCTGGACAGCATCTGTTGCAATATTTCGAGGACGTGCAGTACGATGAGACCCCGATGGAAGCGACAATTGATACGTCATATCGTCACGCCTTGGACCCAATCCAGGACGATATTCCAGCAGCTCTCTTGGACAAAGTACTTGACGGCCCACTCGTAGAATTGAAAGGCAAAGTTGCATATGGGACGTTCACGGTACCTCAATCAAAAGTTGTAAACAAGCTGTTACAGACCAGATGCAGGCTAGCATGGACGCTTCAAATACCGAACGGGCGCATCATCAGCATCATGTCGCATGTTCTGTGCCCGTTGCATTTGTTGGAGCGCAATACAGGTGAAGTGATATGCAGAGCGCAGATAGAGGCGTCGGGCAGCAGCCGCGCGTCAGGTAAGTTTGCGATCGCTGTTCGAGGCGCGACCCTCGACCGAGCAAACAGCAATCCTAAGGCAGAGCTCGGGTTCCTGAAGTCGAGACCTGGGTGGCACCAGTTCTCTTATTGGTGCAGGCTCCATCTCTTCGCTACTATTGGTGGGTGGACCTTCAACTTCTTCCCAGAGCTGAAGGCTAATATTTCAGGTATGATACACTGTGCGAAACCAATTGAAGTTGGAAGCGCCAATGAGATGTTTGGCAAGTGCCTTCGGGATGAGATCAGGAGCAGCATCAGAATCGTTGAGGGCGTCTTGGATAACGAGGCGCTCATCTTCAAGCGGCATGCCATGTGGATATTTTGTTCGCCAGGGACTGGGATTTTGGAGAAGAGGTTGCTTTTGTCTGTGATGCCGAATGGGGGTCGGGGGAAGCGCGGCTGCGTCGAATACTACATTGACCCTGCCTCAGCATCGATACGGGACCCCGAGGTGATAGCAGATATGTCGACGGCAGGTGTGTCGGCTGCATTGTGTTTCAAAGAAGCTTTCGAAATATAACCGCATGCGGTGGACTGGGCCAGATATCAGCACGGACGAGCAAGGTATATTTGAAGCGTGTCATGGTTTGTTGTCTCGAACCTATGTGCGGTATGCTCGGGAGCGCGGTGATAAGATCCCTTCGGGTTTCGACGATCGCCGCGGGCTCTTCAGATCGCTTGCTGATGGCGGTGCTCCTGGCGTATTGGCTGCTATTGCGGATAAGCTTCAATTCCGAGACTATTCTGATGCCAAAAAGCCAAAGGGCGACGACGACGTGGACGACGACGAGGGCGGTGACCAGCAGCATGCACAAATCAACGCCAAGGAACGCAAGCTTGCTTTTGAATTTACACAGACTGACCCGCTGGACATGTTGGTACTGTAACGTCAGGCCATGGAGATCGTTCGGGTCATGCTGGAACTTCAGTTTAAGGTTTCAGGCGACAGCTTCGTGCAACAACAACGCCAGAAGTTGGTGGATCAGAAGCTAAACCGTGAAGAACTTCGCCGCCAATACCGCCTGGCTGTTGCAGCAACTGGGGGGTTCGAACAATTGGCATACCAGAAAATCAAAATGATGTACGAGATACCTGAGATGTGGGCATTGGTTTCAGACCGAAGGAACACAGTGAAGTTCAGATGTTTGATTTTTCGGACACTGTCACGGATGGGGTGTGCAATTGAATACTACGTCGGTCAGCCGTCCAGAGGATGGCCTTTCAAGTTGTATACGCTTCTGAACGACCCTGGGCTGGCCGCAAGCATTAGGCACGACCCGCCATGCACGATGGATCCAGCTTCGAAAGATTTCCTCGAACACCATCCGACACTGGAGAGGCCGATTGTGTTGGCGAAGTTGGAGATCCGCGCGATGTTGCACGGGATAGATATCGGGCCCACGGAGAGCAGACACGCTCACCTTCGCAGGCTGCTCACAGCAAAGTCGGTCCAAGTGAAAAGGACGTCAATGATTTCAGTTGGTTGCGAATGGGTTTTGCACCAGCATAGAGTTCGGAGCAAGACGATTGGGCTCATGAAAAAACGGCATGCGATCACCGCGGACGCCCCCTCCACCCAGGGGCGCATCAAGAAGAAACCTGCTGCCGAGGACAACCGACTTGAAAAGGTGGGCGAGGAAGGGGGGTGGGGGCATGGAATGTGAGATCGGCTGTGAGATCGATAGTGGGATCGGCTGTGAGATCGAAGGGGTCGTATATATAGGGTTAGAGTTAGACTTAGAATTACGATTTGTGCGAGAGCTCGAGGAGGGGGAGACGACGACGACGACTACGACCACGACGACGACAACGACGACGACGCCGACGACGACGACGACGACGATGATACGACGACGGCGACGACGACCACCACGACGACGACGACGTCGACGACGACGAGTTAGGACTATTATAGTTAGAGTAAGGGGTGGTCTCAAACATTTGTTTCTTTGTATTGTTTTCCTTCCCAGGGTAGATCAAGACCTCGGGCTGGCGGCGGCGGCTCCTGGAGGGCGCGCGTTCAGGAGGAGTGTGAAGGTAAGAAGGGCAGCGGTGACTTGGCTGTCATTGCAAGCACGTTTCGGTTGCTGGACCCGACAGAGAGATAGCGCCTCAATGAGGGGGGCACGCGAGCAACGGCTGCCCGTCGACGAGCTCGCAAGGCAGGGCTCAATGTCAGATGTGCTGCATTTGGTTTGAAATCTTCGGCTGTTCGTCGTCGCCTGGCCGCTGCGAGCAGGAAGGCTGCGCGCGAGTCCTCGGTTAAGGCCCACCTTTCCTTCGACGACAAACTCCCTGAGATCAGGGCGCCTGGCGGCAATCTGAACGCCTCTTTACAGGATAAGGTTGCACTTTGCAGATCGACCACACGTTTTGAAAGTGCAAGGAAACGATCAGAAGAGCGAGCCGATAATGAGAGATTATGTGAATGGGAGAAGTTGCATGGAGTTGCTAGCATTGAGGAGTTAAGGAGCGCAATACCCGATCTGCCCGTGCACCGCCTCGTTCCTGTTCCTTCAGTTCACGGCAGTTGCTTTGAGTTCGTGCCAGAGAGCCATGCAACAGCGAACGCAGTAAGTTGGGCGGCCACTCAGAGGGGCTCGAACATCACCACGGCGTTTGTCACATATATGCAGGTCGTCAGTTCGCTCAAGCGTCATTCAGAGCGTCCGCCCATCGACACATCTTATGGCTCGGAGCCCAGGACGCACTTGACACCGTCTATTTGCCAACTTGCTGGGAGATGTATCTGCACAGGTGATGGCCTTCGCCTGAAAGCTATGGTGTCGGCGCTGAAGAACAAAGTTTTCCAGGTTGTGTTCAAGGGTGATCGGCTCCTAGCTCTTCGTCGCGGCTTCGTGATCGTACGCCTCCAAGGTACCGAACCGCTGCCTCCCAGGGATCCCGACCTTGAGGTTGACGAGTTCCTCCACGTGGGCTTCAAGCTTATTACGCCTAACAAACTTTCTTGCCAGAAGGTAGAACACGTTCGAGAAGGGCTTCCAGACGATCATATTTTCAGTCCTGATATATTATACGCGAAGGCTCGCGCACCCTCCAACACTTATGTTCGGGAATGTTTTTAGGGGAGGGGGCATAAGAGCGCGCGTAGTCGAGGGCCTAGGGGATTGGGCAGGTGGAGGGCCCAAGAGGAAATGACGGAGACGGGCGGGGTAGACAGGGCATGGAAGGAAGGGGGTGGACGGGGTTGGGAAGTAGCAGAGGGCCTCTAGGCGAGTGCGCGGGTCGTCGAAGGAATCGATTTTAATTTGGGGCCTTTCGCGGGCCGCCTCGTCACGAAATATTTTAAATCGCTTCGGAGGGTAGGTGATGCTCACCGAGATCAGTTTCTGACCGTAGCGGGGCCCTCGCGGGTAGCCTCTGCTGTGTCCTCTGGCCGGAACGATTTGGGCAATGTCTGGTTTGTTTGTCGTTTGGGCCCCGTCGTGCGAATGCAGCCTGTTGCGTCAGAAGTTTAGGTTTATTGGTGGACCTTCTCTCCATTGGAGCCCCTCTTGGAACCGTGCTGGGATGCCAGTGGCTGGAGAGAGATCTCGAGGCGGATCCGAAGGTCTTTGGGTCTTTGGGGGTAGCGTGTCATATCGTTTAGCTTGCCTTGGGACAGGCTGGCAATCGCGGTGACATAATGGGCCGTAGGCACGGCAACCAACAGTTTAAATTGTTGCCAGGCCTGCTCAGGCGACCTCGGAGTTCCAGACGGAGTATGATGCATTGGAGTTTCTTCTTTCGTGTTCAAAATGGCGTTGCATCTTCTATGAGTTGGACGACAGCTGTCGGCCCACAACCTCTGCGCTGCCACACATAGTGCCAGCGATCGCTCAGAAGTACGGCGACTCTGTTGTTCATATGTTTTGGCCACCGCCGCCGAGGAAAAAAGCTGGGAAGGCATGTGGCCCAGCTCCAGGTGCAGACGCAGAAGAAGCTATACACGCTGCCATTGCCGATGCAGCTGCTGAGGGGGGGGACCCTGAGGCGCCTGAAGATCATCCTGGTGCCGATGTTCACGGCGAGGGTGGTGGCGATGATATCGATAAAGTCATGGTTGATTTATTGGGCGAGTTCATCGGCCCGCTGGAGGAGCCTCCAGAGCCCGATCCTCCTGGCCCTGCAGGTCCTCACGGCGGCGATCCTGGTCCAGGTCCTCATCCTGCCCCAGAGCCTGCTGGTGCAGCGCCAGATGCACCGCCGCCACCACCGCCATATGTGCCACCAGCTGCACCAGCGGCTGCTCCTGGGCACGCAGGCGGTGGGGTTCCAGCAGGCGGCTTCGTCAGAGTTCCCAATGGCACCATCTCATTTTATTCGGTTGGTAGGAAACGGTTCGCGGCATGTTGTTCGAAACATCCTGATTGTAATGCTGAGCGCAGTAGGAACGTCGATAAAGCAGTTGTCACAGGTGGTCCGATGATTTACGGAGGGAGGCCGATTGGCTTCCTCGCTGCATGGCTGGCCGCAGGGCTGCGGGATGATATCAGGACCAAGGCTGACCACAAGGCCATGTTGAGGGGCGGGGCCCCCGAGCTGGCATCGCAAGACTTGCGAATGCACCACCGCAATGCTCTTTCGTTATTGCCTGGCGGCGAGCTGATCCAAAGTTTTGAACGTCAGCGTTGCGACGGCGAGCCTGTGGAACCTGAGACTCTCAGGGGTCTTCTGGGATAATGTATGAGGCCCTGATGCTGAGCATTCTTGGCGGGCCTCGCGCCACTTTAATTTAAGTTGACACATGCAGCGTGCAAGTGAACTTGACACGCGCATCTTGCAATTGGAAATGTTGTGATAACGAGGTGAATGCACGAGGTACCCAGACCCAATCAATGCCAGATCTGTTGTCGGGCCCAGGGTGGACGAGGAAGAACGTGCAGCGCGTGGCGAACTCTCGGGCCGACTTGGGTTCACCACTATGCGGTGGCCTGTTGCAAAAGTACGCCCAGGGGCGGTCATCTTGGAGCCCTCAAGGGCATATTGGGCGTCTTGGGCGTCTTGGAATCGTCAAGGGCATATTGGGCGTCTTCGGCGTCTTGGGGCAATATTGCACGGCCATGGGCCATGGGCGTCTTGGGGCCATCTTGCAATAGCATCTTGGGCGTCCGCAGCACGGCCGCTGCAGTGCCGACGATCCGTGCGAGGGGTGGGTCGTGATGGGCGCTGGTCGGGCGTCTTGGGCGTCTTGGGATCAGAGAACAGCAACACAGCATGTCCCGCTGCTGCGTCGGGTATTCCTTACCGCTGCTGCGTCGGGAATTGCCGGCTTGCTTGGGAACGTTTCCCAGTGCGCGTCGTTGCCAAATATACAATTGCGCTGCGCGCGTGCACTGCCTGGACCAACCACTGTGGGTATAATTAGATCACAGCATCGGCGATGGCGGCGCTGGCCAAAGAATCCCTCCGATAGAAACGGAACCTGAATTGTGTCGGACCTGGAGCGGCCATGGGCCATGAGCGTCTTGGCGTGGGAGGGGGAGCATTGCGGTCGGTGCCCCCGCATGGCCTCACGGGGCCTGCGGTGGCTTGAACTATGTCCTAGGGTATTCCCCGTCGGCGGGCCCAGGGCCTAAGGGCTCAACAACCGCCACAGTCGGCGGCCGCGTCAAATCATAAGTAAACTTATCCTCGCCCGCTTACTTGTTCGCCTCCTCCTCCTCATCATCATCATCACCATCATCATCATCATCATCGTCCGCCCCCTCCCACCACCTATAGTAATAGTCGTAGCAGCGGTAGTAGTGGTAGCATTAGCAGGGGTAGTGGTTTGAAGGGTTATGGATGAGGCGGGGGAGGAACGTATAAATGCCAAATGGCCCGTTTGGCCAAATGGCGCCGCCGCGCCCCCCGTGACCCCGCCCGCCGAGCCGACGGGCTGCCGTGGAGCGGCAGCGGCGGCGCGGGGCCACCCCCCTCCCCCAGCCGAAGGCTACGGCCCCCGAGCTTTTTTTGCGGCCCCCTGGCTGGCCGCGCTGGGGGGGGGGCAAGGGGGCAACGGGGGGCTGTTGCCTGAGTGTAGGGTTGCTACGCATGCCCAGGGGCCCTCCGTCTGAGGGCAGCGGTTCGGGGGAGGCGGAGGATGGAGGTTATTTCCCCACCGCTGTCGGCCCCAACCCTTGTAGTAGTAGTAGTAGTAGTAGTAGTCGTAGCCGTAGTATTAGTAGTAGCAATGGCAGTAAGTTTCCAGCGGGGCCGTTCAGAGGTTTCTTGGTGCCTCCAGATTCGTGCATATATCTTCAAAATTCCCCAGATGTCTCAATATGTGCATGGGTAGATCTCGGGATGCCCCAGGCCCCAGGATGTACCAACATATGCGGGCATTTGCATTGCAGGCTCCGCGGTAGCATACATGAGTTTTCGTGATGCTTCCAGTGTTTGTGATGTTTCCAGATGACTCCCAGTGTCCGTCGGGGTGTCCTTTTATGTTTCTGGTTGTATCCAGATGCATTCAGGAGTCTCTGTAGGTATCCAGGTCTCTCTATATGTATCTGGGTGTCACAACGTGTCTTTGCATGTCTGAAGGTCTCTCTGCACGTCCCTAAACTTGCCTAAATGTATATGCGTGTTTTAGACGGGTTTTGGTGTATCTAGATGTCTCTGCGTCTGCAGAAGTGTCTGTAGATGTCTCAGACGCACACGCATGATCCCGATAATTCACAAGGGCCCGAAGATGGGCCTGGACACGGCGGCATAGGACCCGTTATGGGGTTCTGCCGGAAACTGCCCCAGAGGACCCATTATGGGTTCAGCAGAACACTGAGGTAGGGGAGAAATGTGACGTCTTGGAGCCGTCAAGGGCATCTTGGGCGTCTTCGGCGTCGTGGGTGTCTTGGGACAATCGTGTGCCAACCATGGGCCATGGGAGTCTTGGGGCCACCTTGGAACCCTCAATGGCATCTAGGTGTCCGCCGCACGGCCGCTGCAGTGCCGACGATCCGCGTGATGGGGCGGGTCGTGATGGGCGCTGGTTGGGCGTCTTGAAGTCTTGGGATCAACAAATAACAACACAACATGTCCCGCTGCTGCGTCGGGTATTCCTTACCGCTGCTGCGTCGGGAATTGTCCGCTTGGGAACGTTTCCCAGTACGTGTCATTGCCAGATCCTGCTGCCAGATATACAAGTGCGCTTCGCGCGCGCACTGCCTGGACCAAACACTGTGGGTATAACTCTACTCCAGCATCGGCGATGATGGTGCTGGTCAATTAATCTCCCCGATAGAAACTGATTCTGGATGGTGTCGGGCCTGGAACGACCATGGGCCATGGGCGTCTTGGCGTGGGAGGGGGGGCATTGGCGGCTTGGCGACCATGGTTGCCCGTGGCATTGGAAGGGGGGCTGGTTTGGCGCGCGGGGCGAGGCCCCATTCTTAGTCCTCCCCCATGGTCGAACGCACGAGGGTGATGAGGGCGAGGATGAAGATGATGGGGATGATGATGATGATTATGATGATGGTGATGAGGATGACGAGGATGATGAGGACGATGAGGATGATGATGAGGATGATGACGATGATGATGGGGATGATGAGGATGACGAGGGTGATGAGGATGAGGCCCTCCCTTCTCCTCCTCCCCCCCTCATTCTCCTCCTCCTCCTCCTCCTCCCTCCTCCTCCTCCTCCTCCCCCTCCTCCATCATCCTTCCCCCTCTCCTCCCCCTCATCCCCCCCCCCCCCCCTCCTCCTCCTCCTCCTTCCTCCCCCCTCCTCTCCTCCTCCTCCCCCCCCCCCCCCCCCCCCCCCCCTCCCCATGGTCACCGTCTGAGGATGACGAGGCTGAGGATGAGGATGATGGGGGTGATAAGGATGATGGTGATGAGGATGAAAGGATGAAAATGATGAGGATGAGGACGATGAGGATGGTGAGGATGATGAGGATGATGATGAGGTTGATGATGCCCTCCCTGCTCATCCTCTTCCGCCTCCTCCCCTCCTCTCCTCCCCTCCTCCCTCCTCCTCCCTCCTCCCCCTCCTCCTCCTCCTCCTCCCTCCTCCTCCTCCTCCTTCTCCGTTTCCTCATCCTCCTCCTCCTCCTCCTTCCTCCTCCCGCGAGCCCCTTGGGGTTGCTTGCAGGGGCCTCTTGGGGATGGGGCCATCTAGAATTTGGAGTCTCTTGGGAAGCCTCTTGAGGAGCCTCTTGAGAGCCTCGTGAACGCCTCTTGGGATGCTTCTTGATCGTACCTCGGTGGCATCCTGGAGGGCCCTCTCAAGAGGCCTCAAGTGGCCTCTCAAGGAGCTCCTGGGGGCCTCCTGGAGGACCCTCTCAAGGGGGCATCGGGGGGCTCTTGTGAGCCTACTGGAGGGCTTCTTCGGTGGGCTCCTGAAGGCCCCCTGTGGCGTCCTGGAATAGCCCCTTGGCATGGGGGGCCCAGATGCTCTCAAGGAGATCCTCGAGCATCCTGGAAGCGGCTGTCGGGGGTATAGGGGGGAGGAGGGGGGGGGGAGGGGTCGCTTTGACGTTACTTCAGGGCTGGCCGTCGGGGGGGGGGGGGGGGGTCACTGCGAAGTCACTCCTGGGGCGGCCGTGGGGGGACACAGTCACTTTGAGGTCACAGTCGTATGCAGGGTATGTCGTGGACTTAAAAAGTGACTCAAATATTGAGTCACTTTTGGGGCCCCCCCTTCAAAAGTGACTCACTTTTTAGGTCCACGACATACCTCGGGGCTTCTGTCGGGGCGCAGGGTGGCGACGAGTGACTCCACGGAGCCAGTGGGCATACCCCAAGTGACACAGAGTTGCCCCGCAATGGCTTGGACGCGACCCCGAACTGACCAGAAGTGTAACTCACCCGCGAGTCCGAGTGACCCAGTCCCAACTTAAACTGACCACAAAGTGACTCAAAAATAACTCAGAAGTAACTTGCGGGGTTCCGATGTAGATCGGCGGAGACTTACGTTTTAGTCCTACTGGAGTTATTATTGAGTCACTTTGGAGCCAGTTTAAGTTGCGATTGGTTCATGATGAAGTTACATTTTAGTTACTTTGGAGTTACTTTTAAGTTATTTCGATGTTATGTTAAGTTGAACACCACCACATACCATTTCATTCTCATAACATGACGAAGCGCGTCCCAAAATTTCGCTAAGTACCCCCCCCCCCCTCAGCCAAAAACTGCCGCCCTGAGTAAATCAATAATGCGATCACCCGTTTGACCCCCCCCCCCGCCCACCGCGTGGCCCCTCCCGCCAGAGCCTTTGGCTCCGCCCCCACTTCCACTTTGAGACTTTGGCGCCGACTTCAGCACCGATGGGGCGCGGCAAGGGCGAGGCTTCCTGCAAGTGCTGCGGCGAGAAGGTTCGCCATTGTTAAAGGAGGAGCGGGAATGCGAGGAGGAGGAGGAGGAGGAGGAAGAAGAGGAGGAGGGGGAGGAATATACCCCAGTGTTAACAAATCGCACCCCCCCACACACACACACACACACACACACACACACACACACCACGCACCCACCCCACCCACCCCCCCACCCCACCCCCCACCCCCACCCACGCTAAGGAGGAGGAGGAGGAGGGGGAGGAGGGAGGGGGGGAGGAGAAGGATGCGGAGGGGGAGGAGGAGGAGGGAGGGGGAGGAGGAGGAGGAGGAGGAGGAGGAGGAGGGGGAGGAGGGGGGGAGGAGGAAGGAGGGGGAGTAGGGCGAGGACACTCACGTATGATTAATGGCACGTTCGCGCAAGTGGGTTCGTGTGCTCTACAACTTATAGTATAAGACTTCTCAAAGTTCTTAACTGTTTATATTGTTTGCGCTTTATGCGTGCACTTTGTAACATATGCGAACATGCATTCCTATATGTGTACCGGCTGTGTTCGGTGCGTTGTACCTGCGTGCCTGCGCGTTTGAATGCGTGCGCGCTGTGTGTGATTTAGTTTTCGAGTTAAGCGAATGCTGTAATCATAACTGCTTCGCATTGGCGCGCGTGTGTTTGGCGCTAACAACGTAGGGGTAAACGAGTGTGTGTGTGTGTTTCAGTGTAGGCAGGCGTGCTTCTCTCTTGTGGCCGCGCTCGCTGCCTCGATCTCGCCCCCGTTACGCGCTCCTCTCGCACGGGCAGGGGGGGCCCGCCAGAGCGAGAAGGGTTTCCCAATGCCATGCTATCTACCATGTGGTTGGTGCCAAAGGGCACCCCGCTCGTGTCAAAGGGCCCCCCGCTCGTGCCAAAAGGCACCCCGTTCGTGCCAAAAAGGCCCCCCGTTCGCGCCAAAGTGCCCCCCCGTTCGTGCGAGGAGATTATCACAACACCGCGTTCTTCATCGAATTCCGCGCCCCTCCCACCCCGCCAGGGAGGCACCGCCACAGCGAGGAGGCACCGACGCCGCATACTAAATTACGTATGCTGGGAACTCCATTAAGTGGCCTTGCGCGCGGCATCAGTCCCCGCGTGCGTGGCCGATACTCCCCTTCCATGTTTTAGATTCTCATATTTCCTTGCATGGCCGTCGTGTTCTCCCCCCCCCCTGTCCGCCTCGCGCCTGCGCTCAGATATTCATTCGGCTTTGTTCTTGCGCGTCGGCATCGCAGTGGACCAGTGGGCAATCGCCCAGGTGGGCAAACAGGACGCGGCGAGGGGGGGGTGCCAACGCCCTACCCGCGCGCCGCGGACCCCTTACGAGATCGCCTGGGCGCCATCATGGAACACCCTTCGAGGCTCGCTCTGATGGCGCCCATGGCTGGGGACAAGTCGGTCGCGGAGGTGGGCGACGACCAGGTGCGCGACCTCCTCTCGACGCCCCGACGCAAGCGGCCCGAACACCGGCCGCTTCGCATGGGCGGCCACGCCCCGTCCGACGCCGACGCGCCTTCCGTGACCACCTTTTCGCGCCGCGCCTTTCATCGCCCCCTTCCAGTCGCATGCCGCATGCCCCTTCCCGTTTCCTCCCACGTAGTTGTTCTCCGCGTGTTCCAGGAAAAAACCGCGCGCGGTTTTCTTCTTCGCCGACGTTGATCTTCCTCGCAGACGTTGGGCGACGCGGCGGTGGATGATGGCGGGGGCGCACAACTTCCAGTGTGTACTGTGCGCCCAACATCGCCGCCAGTCTGGTTCGGGGACGCGTTGAAAGCGCTCCCACCAGAGGACAGAGTTGCGCCGTGCGCGCGCGCGCCGCGCAGCCGCATAGTAAGCTATAATAGATGGCAGCGCTGGCGCTCGTCGCCAAATGTTGTTTGAATGTCTTGTTGACTGTTTGAGTGGTAAGCTACTGGCTCGGGTTGGCTTCGGCGGCCGCGCGAGGCGCGGGGGGGGGGCGGAAGGCGCGACCGCGGCGGCGCCGCCCACGAGGCCGATCAGTTTGCATGCTTCTTCAAGACGGCAAGCCCCCGCGAGTTCGAGGCCGCCCTTCGCGGCGATGGGTGGTGGGTGGGTGGTGGATGGGCGGTGGGTGGGTGGTAATAGGTAATAAGTGGGTGGTGGGTGGGCGGTGGGTGATGGGCGGGTGGTGGGTGGACGGTGGGTGGGTGGTGGGTGGGTGAGTGGTGGTTGGTGGTTGGTCGGTGGTATTTGGTGGGTGGGTGGCGGTTGGTGGTTGGTCGGTGGTATTTGGTGGGTGGGCTGTGGATGGATGGATGGTGGGTGGGTGGTGGGCGGATGGTAGGTGGGCGGTGGGTCGGGAGGGTGGGTGGTGGGTGGGCGGTGGGTGTGGGGGTGGTGGGTCGGTGGGTGGTGGCTGGCGGGTTGGTGTTGGATGGGTGGGTGGGTGGTGGATGGGTGGTGCGGGCGCCTGCCGCTGGCCCGTCCTGCGCCGCGGATTCGAGGGCGACAATGGCCCGACGACGGCGACGACGACGACGACGACTGCGATGATGACGACGGCGACGGCGACGGCGACGGCGACGGCGACGGCGACGGCGACGGCGGCGACGGCGACGACGACGACGACGACGACGACGACGACGACGACGACGACGACAGCGACGACGACTTTGACGACGACGACGACGAAAAAGACGACGACGAAAAGGATGACGACGACGACGGCTGCGAGGGGTTCGCCGTCGGGCCAAGGGGGGGGGGCACGAGAGCTCCCCTGTCGGAGCCTTGTCGATGGCTGCGTTGGTCCAGGGGGGGCCACGAGATGCCCCCTTCTGGCCCTCTGGGGCCCTTCTGTTTTTTGTTTATATTTCTCTATCTCTCTTCTGTGCTTGCTCTGGCCGCGTGGCCCTCTGGGTCCAGGAGGGGCCACGAGAAGCCCCCTTCTGGCCCTCTGGTGGGCTCTTCTGCGATTCTGTTATTCTGCTCTTCTGCTATTCTGCGATTCTGTTATTCTTCTATTCTGCGCGCATTGTATTGTGTGTGCGCGCGTGTGTGCGTGCACAATTTAATGTTATATTAGTTGGTGTTGTTTGTGTGCGTGTGTGTCTGTGTCTGTGCGTGCGCGCGCTCGTGCGTGCGCTATTATTAGCACGCGGGGCATTATTACACGGGATACTTTATTGTTCTGGTGTTTTACCCCGTGTAATGGTACAATATGTAGATGTGGTTTGACACGTGCGTTGGCGTCGCCTTTTACTTGCCAATGTATGCGCGCGTTTTCACTTAACGGCGCGCCGTGCTGTGGCTTAGGGAAACCGCACTTTCCGAACGCAGCCGCCCTCCATCCGCATAGCTGTTCCCATGTGTTTTGTATACTATACGTGTCGGCGGGTACTCGGTCATATTTGCGTGTCGTAGTGCAGCGCGCGCGTCCTGGCATGCACGTGCTACTTGCAGCGCGTCATGTGGATTGTGGCAATTGCCGTGTAAAGGTGTTACTAACAGAACACCTTTGCGCGGCAATTGTGGCGCGTGGGGTTTGTGCTGGAATGGGTGTAGACATGTTGACGCGTGTAATTAATGAGACATGTATCATAATGAGTACGTTGGGTTTGTCGGAGGAGGACGGAGGAGGTGGAGGACGGAGGAGGTGGAGGACGGGGGAGGTGGAGGACGGCGGTGGAGGACGGAGGAGGTGGAGGGCGGGGGAGGTGGAGGGCGGCGGTGGAGGCCGGCCACTGGACGGGAGAAGTGGAGGACGCGGACGGAGGCGGTCGGAGGGTGGGCGACGTGGACGAGGAGGCCGATGAGGAATGAGGAGCAGGAATATGAGGAGGAGGGGGAGGAGGAGGAGGAGGGGGAGGAGGAAGTAGAACGAGTGACATGGGAGGGCGAGGACTTGATGTTTTTGATTCCCTGGAAGGTGGAGCCCATCACCGACAGGCCGTGGTCCTCGGCGGCGTCCGCCGCGGCGCCCTCGTCGGCGGGGCCTGCGCGGCCTGGCGGGGCTCGGAGGACTGCGGCCGCTATCCAGCAGGCGGCGACGGCCGAGGTGCAGGAGAAGACCTTGGACTTCGCGGTGTTGGTGCTGCAGAGGGACCCGTCGGCATGCGAGGAGCGTTGGTTCATCAAGACCGTGCTCTACCCCAAGGCCTCGTGGAAAGAGTTCCTGGACCAGATCGGCACAGACGTCGTCGCGCAGGGTCGCGTGGCCGACGCGAGGCGCGTCAAGCGGGGGGCCTCAAAGATGTTCGACGAGGGGGAGGTCACCCACGGGCGTGCGGCAGCAGTTGACGTTGAGCGTCCCTTCATGATCATGAATGAGAAAGAGTTGTCCAAAGAGGTCGAACTAAAAAAACCCTAAGAAGAACCTCGACTTGTTGCCGAAGCCCGCGTGGCCCAAGGAGGGCGGCTCGGGGGAGTACGAGGTGATCTACTGGCTCCCAGACACAGAGAAGTTTCGCAAGGCCACTGCGAGGCAGACGATGTACGTCTGCAGCGACACTACGATCATGAGCCCGAGCAGCCAGGTGAGCCCTTTTCAAGCAGATGAGCAGTTCTGGCAGATGGTCAACAACAAAATACAGAACCAGTGCGCTGACTCCATCAACAGGCAGCACAATTGCCCTGGCGGGCACGGCTTGCTGTCCTTGGCCGATTTCAAGATGAAGGCGACTCCCGATGCTGATCGTGCCACTCCTGCCTCGTCGAGCCTTCCTGCTGGCCGTAAGGCATATCCGCCAGTACCTACGATGGCTCCTGCGGCGCCTCATGTCATCAACGTGCCAGAAGAGACGCAGGAGGCAAGTGCGACGGCGTTGGACGACGACACGGAACCGCAAGATTCTCCCGACCGCGGATCTGGGGCTGCTGCTGCCGCCGCCGACGAGTGGGAGATGCTGTCGGCCAGGGGCGGTAGCCCAAAGCGGACGCTGCCAGCCGAGATGACTACCCCCAGGATTAGCAGGCTCAGGAGTTCTTTCGACTTGGAGGGGGGTGACGGCAGCCCTCCCGACGGGAGGCAGGTCGACGACGCCTCGTCCTCCTTCCAGGGAGATGATGATATGAGTTCACCAGGACTCTTGGGCCAAATGGGGGAGGATGGCGGCAGGAGGACTAAAGGGTAGTAGGGCATATGATGAATAAGAGCATGGTGAGGATGAGGATGATGATGAGGATGATGAGGACGAGGATAGTGAGGATGATGAGGATGTTGATGATGAAGATGATGATGCTGAGGATGAGGATTATGAGGATTAGGATGATGATGAGGATTGGGATGATGAGTAATATCATGACTAGGATGGTGAGGATGATGAAGATGATGATGATGAGGATGGTGAGGATGAGGATGGCGAGGATGAGGATGGTGATGAGGGCGATGAGGATGGTGAGGAGGATGATGATGATGAGAAGGATGATGAGGATGATGAGGATGATCATGAGGATGATGATGAGGATGATGATGAGGATGATGAGTAAGATGATGATGGGGATGATGAGTGAGGGCATGATGAGGATGAGGATGATGAGGAGGATGATGATGAGGATGGTGGTGATTAGTAAGAGCATGACTTGTACGGTGCAAACTAGCAGGGGGAAGGCGGTGGGACAGGAGGTGGAGAAAGGTTTAATCCGATCGAGGTCAGTTCATCCGAGCTCGGGCTCAGTTGGGTTGTCCGGCAGTAATGACACACATCGGACGTGGTGGGCAGACTGGGCTCGAAACGTTTCTAGGATTGTGGGAACAGGTTGTGGGTATGCAATAGGTGCACACGTTCCTCTAGGACAAGATCCAGTCGACGTTTGGTCCAGGCGCGTGGGGCTGCTGGACGTGATCAGCAAGAAGGTCGACGGGGGGGCGGTCTCGGGGATGGGCCGCGCGGCGACTCGACTCCAGAGGCAAGATGTCACCAGAGATGCAGGCAATCGATTGAAGAACTACCACGCTGTGGTTGTCCACGCGCAGGCGCTCGTAGATACCGAGATCGCCGCCAGCAACGTGACGGTCGAGGACATCCAGAAGCACATCTCGGCCATCGCAGCACACGACCTTGTTTTTCAGCCACCCCTGAGCGTGCTGCTGGCGGTCGTTCTCAAGACGGCCATAGGCGCGTGGCAGAGTGATAACATCGAGGGCTTCCTGAAGGCGACGTCTTTCTGGAACGACCCCGACGCCATGCTCTCGGAGGCCCCCCCTAGCGATCTCAAGACCCTCAGGCTGGCCAGCGTGGGCGACATGCGCTCCCAGGCCACGTTCTACCAGGAGCGCATCGTGAAGGACATCATTGTCCCGAGCATCAACGCTGGCGCCGAGAGCCATGAGAAACTCGCGAGCTGGGCGAAGGGGGCTCTGGCATCGAGCTCGGGCTGCGATTGGCTGGTGATGGACGAGACGGCGGCCCGCGTCGTGAAGGAGCTCCGCACCAGCGCTCAGGGCATCTCCATGCTCGCGGAGGTGACCATCAGCAAGCAGCTCATGGAGCTTTGGGTGGGGCTTAACCAACTCACCAGGTCACCAGGTTGAGGGGGGAGGGAGGGCTCTGGACCAGGTCACCAGGTCACCAGGTCACCAGGTTGAGGGAGGAGGGCTCACCAGGTCACCAGGTCACCTGAACTGTAAGGCGTGCTCTGGGCCCAAGTCGGGCCCGTTGGCGGGCCCAGAATGGGTCCAGCCCCTCTGGCGTGCCAGAGGGGCTGAACCCATTTCGTCGTCGTCGTGGCCCTCGTCGTCGTCGTCGTCGTCTTTCGTCGTCGTCGTGGTGGTCGTCGCCGTCGTCACGTGAAAAACATATTCGTCGTCGTCGTCGTCGACGTCGTCGCCGTCGCCGTCGTCGCCGTCGTCGTCGTCGCCGTCGTCGCGTGAACAACTCATTCGGGCACCGCTCGAATGGGCCCCCCCATGCGCTGGCATGAACGCCAGACGAAGACCCTTCCCCTCCACATTATTTTACGTCACCATGCCCTCCCCAGTATCTTCCTGGGAAGGGCGTGGACCGCCTGCAATCCAGTTTTGCAATGTTCCAGCTCGTGCGTTGGACCCCCACCCATGAGACCTCGCTGGCAACGTTTCAGAAGGCCAGCAAGGGCATCTCCAAGAACATCGTGACTAAGGTCGGCTGCGCCCTCGACAAGTCAGATCATCGGCATGGGCTGATGGACAACGCGATGCTGATGGGTCAATTCATTGACGACCACGGTGACAAGATCAGCCAGATGGAGAAGGAACTCAGCCAGTTTCAGTGTGGACATGATGGCGCTACGGACGCCCTCACCTGCATGATGGCGCAGCTGGGCAAGTGGTCGCAGATTGCACCTTTCCCGACATGCTTGGACGGCGTCTCTGATAAGCTGGGCGTCGCCGTGAGAGGTCGCGTCAAGGCCGCATTGGGGAACTCTGCTACCACCAGCGTGCAATTCAACAACGCGCAGAAGATGATTGGCGAGGCTTCCCTGGTGTGGCCTAGCAACGGAGATTACGTAGTGCTTCAAGAGGGGGTTGCCTTAAGAATCCGTGGTATTTCAAGCTCTGAGAAGGTGGCGGAAGTGACCGCCTCAATCGATGCCATCATCAATGTGCCATTTGTGAAAGACTTATCCGCTGAGGACGCAGTGGCGGGTGCGACGGCGGAGGGCGGCATTTCTGTTTCGAAACCTTCGATCGTGAAGTTGACGGCCTCCGTGGAGGGGCTCGGGGCGGTCAGCGAAGTCCCAGATGAGCTCAAGCAGAAGATGTCGGGTTTCAAGCCGTTCCTGCTGGCCCTCCCCGAGGCTACAATTGGCGGCGACGGCTTTAACGAGGTGCAGGTCTGCGTCGATAAGGTTTCCACTTCGAGAGCTTTTGATCAGGTGGTCAATTGGGCAAAGGTCAACCAGCTGCACCAAGCTTTGCACTCCGTGATCCTCAAGCACGGGGCCTTCGTGCAGACGGGCGCTGACGGCAATGACCCAGATACGACAACCCTTGCAGTTTTCGATGCGATGTTGGCTCTTGGGCGCGCTCGCTTGGCGCTCGATCGGGCTTCTAAGGGCCTGCCCAAGAATGCGGTATCGGACAAAATATTCAAGGTGGCCCACGCGCACGTCAACGACATGCAGATTTTGGCCCAGAAGGGCCACGAATATCGGATCCAGAGTTTCACATATAAGATCAATGAGAGGTTGCGCATCTTTGGTCCTACGTCCAAGGGCGGCGACGGCGACCTCCCATGGTACGACGGGCTTGGCAAGCCCCCTCTGGAGGAGCTGCTGGAGGGAAGGCCGCGGAGCTGCTCCCCCTCAAGAAGATGTCGGCCCACGCGGCTACCTACAAGCAGCTTGAGAAGGAGACTTGTGGGGTAGAAGTGGCGGGGTCGGTAATGCCGGGGCTGGAACGATTTTAAACCGTTGTTGCCCCGATCGTTTGGTCAAGCTGTTGACGTAACTACGGGGAACCGCAGGGCCCATCACAGAATCCATGCTTACAGAATGGCTACCTAACATACCGACCCACTGCCATGATATGCTGGTTTTTGTTTTCGCCTACCCGTGAGGAGAAGGTCACGCTTCTGGATGCCTGTAAGGCCGCTGGCAACATGCATGCGAGTGACCTCCCGATCTTCGAGACGATCGATACGACCCTGCACCACGCCAAAGCTTGCAAGTGTGAGGCGTTGCTTCTCACGGCCATGAGGACCGAGAAGGATCAGACCCAGCTCCCGAAGAAGATCAGGGCAGAACTGCTGGAGCTGCGCCAGTGGCTCAACCCGCTGCAGAAGAAGTGGGAGGAGGAGATCTGGGACGAGCTGGCGCCGCACGTTGCGCAGATCATCGAGGGCCCCTAGGAGATATATGATATGATTGATGGTGGTAGTGCTGGAGTTCGCCAGCCTTTTCGGGCAGGCGCCGAGGCCGCCTGCTTCCGCCCGCGGCCCGATTGTCATTAATCGTGGGGCCGTTGGCCCAGCCGCTTGGGCTCAGACCACGCTGAGTAATGAGAGAGAATTGCTAACGTTTGTTATCTAACAGTAGAAACACAACACTGATAAGAAGCAACATCTCACATTACAGAGTTTAGGCTTTTCGGCGCTGCGATCGGCCTTGGGGCTGGAGATTCGATTGCCCTCCCAGCCCCCAGAGAGCCCGTTCCTGACTGCAGCGCCCGCTCTGCTGGCCCGATCGCGATGGCAGTGACAGGGGAGGATGCCCCGCGGTGTGCGCACGAGGTGAAAACACCAATATATCATAAGCGCTTTCGCGCTCGTGCCGCCCCCCCCCCGCAGACTCGGCAAGACACAGTAAGCGCGCAACCCTAGCACTTAAGAGTAAACGAAGGTTGACAACCAACTGGCTCAGGTCGAAGTTGTTTGGCTCAAGCTTGCCCGTGCATTTCGGCTTAAGCTCCTCCTGAATGCTGCACTTGCACCGTCGTGCGCGCGCCGCTCGGCGCGCGCGCAAACGCCCGCAACATGTGTTGTTGGGCGTTCTGGCGTCGCGCCCGTGCGGCAGTTTGCGTGCAGCACGCGAGCTTAGACCAACAACAGTCTTTGTGCGACCAAGGGGCCCCGCGGGCCCCATTGATGAGGGGCGCTGTGGGTTGGGCCGTTCGCGCGCGCGGCGGGTTGTTTGAGCTCCGTCATGGGTGCTCGCATTGTTTTGCGAGGCGCTGTTGCTGGGGCGGCGGCCGCGCGATGACTCGCGCCAGTCTTGGCCATCAGCGCTGTTTTCCAATGCTGCGCCCGCCAATGGTTTGGGGCGCCTGCGCGCGCTAGTCGCGCCGACGTTGGCGTGGCGGATATCTGCATTGTACGCGTGTCGACGGCGCGTCATCAGAACAGGCCGCTCGCCGCGCGACGGCGCGATGGTCGGTCCGCCGTTGTTTTGGCGGCGGGCGGCGGCGTAACTGTGTAAATGTTTGGCAATTGTGTGCCTGCGTGGCGTTGCCGAGTCATGTCGTTGCGCGGCCGCGATTCGGCGTGGTCTGCGGGTGTTTGCGCCCTCTGGGAATGCGCCATGCTTGATACATTGCGCGCGCCAGCCTGCTGCTCTGCGGGTCTTTCGACCCTTGCTTTGTTATCGCGCGGGCGTCCAAGCTTTTTCTTGCAACGCTGCGAATCGCAATTTGCTTTGACAAATTAAATGTGTGGTCACTTTCAACGAAGTCGAAGGGGTGCCCGCCATAGTTACTTTAGAGCTACATTATTTTTTTGTAGCAGATCAGCTGTAGAGGATCGGCTCGTACACAAGGCTGCGGCCGCGCCGCCGCCGGCCGATAGCCAGGCCCCGATCGCCCGGGGGCCGCAGGGGCCGTCGGAGGCGGGGCCGCAGCGGTGCCCGGCGGCAGGCGGCAGCGGGGGCCCCAGCGACGCGCGCGGGCCGCCCGCGGCGCGAGGCCAAACAATCGGACAGCCAAGAGAAGGCGCGGCTCGGGCGGGACGCCTCTCAGGTCAGGCCTCGCGGATAAATTTAATGAAGCCGAGCTCCCTGGCGAGGGGCGAGGGCCGCCGCCCCCCTCCTGCGCCGCTTCGCGCGCGCCGCAAACTGCCCCAGCTGCGCCCGCAAGCCCCGCGGCGGCCCCGCCAGGAAGAACACTACGCGCGGCGCCCGCATGAGCAGGAGGTCCTCGTGGAGCATGGCGAGCGAGAGCAGCGCGTGGAGCTCCAGCCACCAGTCGTCGCCCTCCTTCTCGCCGCCCCCGACCTCGCGGCGGCCGCAGACCAGGATCACGCCTGGGCGACGTCGGCCGAGGGGGCAGCGCGCCGGACAGCCGACGGCCCAGGAGCGAGAGTCCACAGGACCGAGAGATGGTCTGGCTGCCGACCGCTCGCGCCCAGTAGGTTCGGCTGCACACTGCCCAGGGGCGCCGTTCCCTCGCCCCGTCGCCTCCTCGCACGGCGCGCCCCTGACACGCCGCCTCGGCGATGGCCCTGCAGCGCGAGAATCAGGGGGACGTAAGACCTGGGTACAGGGGACTCGGAAATACCCGACGAGGTCGTCAAATGATCCCGGCAAAGCAACCTAACATCGATATGTAGAAGCATAGCTGGAGGCATGCAGCAGCAGTAACAGTCACAGTAGTAGTAGCAATAAGAGCAGGAGAGATGAAACAGTGGTAACAGTGAAGTAGTAGTTGTAGTTGGCTGGAAAAACGAGTGAAAAAACGAAACTTTGCTATGAATATTGGGAGTCGCGTAAAGAGGAGACACTGCTATCAACGCTGGGAGTGTGTCAAAACGAGTCACTGCTATGAATGGGGAGAGTCGTGTAAGATGGAGACGCTGCTATCAACGCTGGAAGTGTTTCCAAACGAAACTCTGCCATGAATTTTGGGAGTCCTGTAAAAAGGAGACACTGCTATCAACGCTGGAAGTGTGTCACACCGAGACACTGCTATCAATAGTGGCAGTCGTGTAAAAAAGGAGACACTGCTATCAACGCTCGCACGGTGTCAAAACGAAACTTTGCTGTGAATTCTGGCAGTCGTGTAAAAAGGAGACGCTGCTATCAACGCTGGAAGTGTGTCAAAACGAGACACTGCTATCAATAGTGGGAGTCGTGTAAAAACGAGACACTGCTATCAACGCTGGCAATGAATGATGATGATGAGTGCGATGATGAGTGCGACGATGAGATGATGACTGTCCTTTTTTCAGAGGACCGCGCTGAGGAGCGGCGTGCGAAGCGGAGAAGCTGCAAAGCGTGCAGGCTGAAAAGCATTGCAGACACGCGCAGGCTGAAAAGCATTGCACGACACGTGCAGGCTCACCGCGCACAGCTGCACACGAGCGCAGGCTGAGAAGCACCACGCGCATGCAGGCTGAGAAGCACCACACGAATGCAGACGGACAGACTGAACAGCACCGCCACAACGCAAGCTGCATCTCATGGCTCCTCAAGCTCGCGCAGGCCATCCCAGTTGCTGTCGGGCCTTCGCGCAAGCGATCTTCGTCGCGGCAATCTTGTCCGTGAAGAGCTCGGCGAAGGCCTTGGCGATCTGTTCCGGGGGGCCGGATTCGATGATGCTCCGGTCAGGCAAGCCGTGGCTCAAGAGTTGGTTGAAGCTTCTGGGGCGCGACAGGCTGACGTAGTAGGCAAGCCAAATGGACTCCTTCTTGAGTCCTGGCGGAAACGTCCAGTGCACGATGAAGCCTGGGTCCGTCGTCTTGCCCTGGACGCCATGCAGAGTCCCCTGCTTCTTGGGCAGCACGGTCAACTGCGTCCTGGACACCGCGATGGCCGGGCCACCTGTCTTCGCTTTGAACTTCCAGGGGCGCGCCTGCGGGGTGATCGCGAGCACTCCGCGCAGGTCGGGGCCGGCAGGCTGAGAAGCACTGCCAGCTGTCACCGGCGCGGCCTTCAAGAAAAGTTCATCGCTGTCATCGATCTTGACATAGACGGCCTTTGGCATGTAGTAGAGCACGACCACACCGTCCGAGACAATGGACGGGCGGCCCTCCACCGGAGGCTCCAGAGCGTGCAGCTCTATGCCTACCACTTTGCCTGGCGCGCCACGGACATACTTCGGCGGCAAGACGGATTCTGTCAGGATGACCTCCATGCCAACGAAGAGCGGCAGCAGCCCCGGCATTTTTGCGGTAGCGCCGATGTTGGGCTCCGCGCGCATCTCGTCGAAATCAGGCTTCGCGAGGCGCGCAGCTGGTCTGTCGATTGCTGGGACGTAAAAGAGCAGCTGGCCAGCATCGTGCGCATCAAGCTTGGCCTGTGCATGCATGGCGTAAGAGACGATGCGCCACTCATAGGCCGACTCGTACCAGCCTCGTGCTGCACGCAACCGAGGGTCCCATTGAGGTGGCTGAGCGGCTTCGCTGCTGCTGGCAGCAGGCTGACCAGCACCGCTAGGGCTAACGACCTCTGTTTTGACTATCGCCTGCCAGCTCTCGTCAGAAATCATTTTTCTGCCTGGAGTTCTCATGGCGTGGAGAACCTCGAGTTGCAACGGGTCTGTAAAGCGCTGCATCTGCACGAAATCGATGACGTAGTCGAAGTCGGCGAGCAACTTCCTACCCTGTTGGTGTTCGTAGGACTGGCCCGTGTGAGGCGCCAGCAGGGAGGCGCTGGCGGGGACCGGCGGCAACTGGTAGAAGTCCCCGCACAAGATCTTCACGGCCATGCGCCCCCACGTCTCCTGCAGGCGCATGCACTTCGTGGGGTCGAGGTTGTAGCGCAACGCCCTGCCGTAGGTCGTGCGCAGTGCATCGGCATGCAGCAAAGGCCCCGGCACAGCACCCAGCTCACCGATCACGTCGACGCCGAGTGTGCCTGTGAGGCGGTCCAGCTTTTTCTGCGTCTGCGGCGTCAAGCGCAGCCTGGCGGTCTGCAGGGAGTCCGACATGAGCAGCCCATTGGAGGAATGCATTGTCCTGCCGCGCGGGCCGAGGTTGTGCGCCGCGTGGTTGGACTGAGCTTTGCCGAGGTACCCCTGCTCGCCGAAGTAAGTGATGGCCGTCGGCTCCACCACTTTGGAGAGGGTGCGCGTCTTGCCGACACCGCCTCCCCGAGCCAAATCGCTCTGTGGTTGCCTGTCGCGGATACCACGGGAAGCAGATGCGTTGTCTTGTCTGGTCTGCCGTCAAAGCGTTTCTGCAGGGACAGCGCGAACAACGCCACCGCGTCAATCTGCTCCTCCGTGCACTCGGCATCATTGACAAGCTTCCACGCAACAGCCGCCGGGCCCTGCATGGCCAAGAGCTGCGGCACGAGCTCCGGCTGCGCGTCCTCGGCAGCAGGCTGAGGAGCACCGCTGGGTAGCCAGTCGTCCGCAGCCTCGGGCAAGGTCTCTCCATCCGGGCTCGCCTGCTTCTTTTGGAGCGCAATGCTTTGCCGCTGTAGGGCGAGCATGTCAGAAAAGGTCTCGTCCAGCCGCGTGCCCTGATGTTCCCGCGCGCCGCTGCTGGCTGGCAGTGCAAAGCTGGGCTGCAGCATGCCGCTGTACGCTCGGTCGAGGTTCTTCAACTGCTTATCGGCGTAGCTGAGGCGGCCCTTCTGGTCCAAGCGCTGCAGTTGGTCTTGCTGTAGGGCCAGCTCGGTTGCTCTGACGTGGTCCCGCAGCGGAAACCGGGAGATCTCGGTAATCGCGGCGTCCTCCACGTCCTCCTCTACGTCGCTGCCGCCGCCTCCACCCACGTCAACGAGCTCCAGCGGGACTCGCCCCTTGAGCCCTTCGGCATCGCTCGCGGAGTCCTCATCCGCCTCGAGGTGTGCAGTCGCTGCTGGCCGAGGCTTAACCCGCGCCTCCGCCGCGAGGTCCACGTGCGCCAGCACGTCTCGCGCCACGTGCGCGCAGAACTCCGCCAGGGTGCACTGTTCCTCGTGCCACCGGCAGCGGTGGTCACTGAAGGCGAGGATGCGCCGTGCCGCCTCCGCTGGCATGCGCCGCGCCAGCTGGGACCTTGCGAAGTGCGCTAGGCTGAGGAGCACCAGCTCGCCCTCCTCGAGGTTCGCCCGGGGCTCTTTCAGCTCGGAGAAGAGGGTCGTGTCCGCGAGCACGAGCCTCTTGCGGGCCAGGCGGCTCCTGGAGTCTGCGCGCGCTGCGAACACGTGGATCTCCGCGCACCGAAGCCGCCACGCCCGCTCGAACGAGTATGGGCGCACGGCGGGGCAGTCGCAGTTCCTCAGCATATGACTGTACTGAGTAACGCAGCCACAAGACAGGGGACACTCGCACGCCCAAGGCGTGAAGAGGAGGGCCTTGAAGAGCGAGTTCTGCTCGGGGTCCTGTGCCCAGGTCGGGCACTGGAAGCCATCGATGGCGGGGGCGTCACTCCGCGTCAACTGGACCTCCTGCATGCACCGCTGAGCCATGACGCAATGGTTCTCGAAGGCGAAGAATCGCGGTCCAGAAGCTTTGACCCGGCTCGGCTTCGGGACTCGCCGGACGTACATCCTGTAGACGCAGTACGGCATGGTCTGCAGGCGAGGGCCTCTGTGGGCGTAGTCGTCGGCCGTGTTCGTGCTGGTGGTGCACACGTGCATGTCCTCGCACTCCGCACCGCCACCTTGCTCATCACCAGCAGGGGTGTCTCCAGGAGGCTGAGGAGCACCGCTGGTGTCACCTGCTGCGTCCTCCTCCTCGTTGTCGGCGTCAGGGATCTGGATGCGGACTGCTTGTACTGGCACCTGATCATTATGCGTCTCGTCGCCCGAACCTTCATGGTTTAGCAAGCGTTTGCACTGCTGGCAGGCCCACTGTAGTTGTCTCGTGAAGAGCCGCACATTGTGGCGCGACTGGAGGCAGTCGCCGCCTGCGAGGATGTGCACGGCCACCTCCGTCGTGGAGAGCCAGAAGCACCGGTTCGCCATCGACGCCAGGCGGATACAGACCCGCCGAGCGCGGCGAGCGAGATCCTCGCGCGTCCGGCCCCGTTCGGCCAGCGTCTGGTCCTCGCCATCAGCGCCGCCCTCACTGAGCACCTTCCGGGCTTCCTCCTCCTTCTCGCCCCTCTCCCGCTGCTCCAGACGCTGCATGCCGGTGAGCATAGACTGGAAGAGCGGCGCCATGGACTCCATCATCTTGCCCTGGTACTTCGTGATGTAGAAGTCCATGGAGAAAGCCTTCTGGAAAGCAGCTTGGAAGCTCCCCACGACAGATGCATCTGTCGGATGCAAGGAGCCACAACCGTAGAGCCACTTTTTGCGGCCGCCGAGTTGTTTGGATGAGCGCAATGCGATTGCCGACTCTGGGTTCTTCATGCTGGCCGTTTTCTTGGTAAGCCTTCTGCGCTTGGCCAGCTGAGCTGGGGCGGCCGCAGGCAGCCCGTCCTGGGCAGGCTGAGGAGCACCACCAGGCTGAAGCACTTTTGCTGCCTCGGCAGACTCGTCAGGCGCGCACATCAAGAACTGGAAATCCACGTTGCACCGGCTGGTCACTTGAGAGACGTCGTTGCTGGAGCTCCTGAACGGCTGGTCGCGTTTGACCTGGCAGCGGCACCGCTGGTTGCGGTCATCAGAGAAGTCGATGAACGGAGTCCGGACCAAAGGCTTGCCGCGCCGACGCACTCGCTTGGTGCGGCCTGCTAGACATAGCTGCTGGATGCGAAAGAACCAGAAGCGGCACGACGGGGTTCTGTTCGAGCGCAGACTCTCTTTGGCCTCGAGCTTCTTCTTGACGTACTTGACGCACGTCTCGGTGCAGTCGTGCTCGTGGTTGGAGCAGATGTTGCAAAAGAAGTCATGGCTAAACGCTACCGCCCAAGCCTCCGCATCTGCGGTAATCTCCTCGACCGAAGCTGGCGAGCCATCGGGCTTGAGGACTTCCTGAATCGCTCCATCCTCGTTCGTCTGGAAGAGGCTAGCATGGCTGGCTGCCATGGCAGGCTGAGGAGCGCCACCTAGCTGCCCGAAGCTAGTTCGCTGGCGGTAGCTTGGAAACGTAGACTGAAAGGCTCCTGTGAGCGGGAGGCCCCGGTACGCTGCAGCGCCGATTGCAGGCATCCGGTTCTCTGCGGCTGCCCGCGCATGCTTCTCGACGACCACGTGAACTTTGTCATGGCCTCCTGTCTGCACATTGAACCGTGAGATCACTGCGTCCACTTGTCGCGCGATGGGGACGTGGTAGATGCATGTGTCCTCGCGCAGGGACACGTCAGCAGGCTGAGAAGCACCGCCGAAGCCCCATAGGCTCAAGTAGTTGGCGACCTCGCAGAAGCCGATGCTGTCGCCGAACGGCTTGGTCAGGATGTCTTTCACGTTGATGGATGCTCGACTCAGGCCTTGACGAAACGCACCGACCTCGCACCCAAAGAAAAGGTCAGCATCGACTTCCTCGACTATCTTGGCGCAAATCCGCCCGAAGTTGGAGCAGTGAGTCTTGGAGTTCTTCCCCATCATCATGCTCTGCTCGAACCCGAAGTTAAAAGAGGCGACCGTAAAAGACGCAGGCTGAGGAGCACCGCGAGCAGGCGCGGCCGCAGGCGTGTGTCGGTCTTCCTCCGCAGGCTGAGAAGCACCGCGAGAAGCCGAGGCTGCAGGCCGGTAAGGATAGGGCCAGGGGAGGGCCATTGCAATGTAGACCGCGGAGGAACGGCCGGTTCCGTCGGAAAGATTGCAATGTGGGAAGCACGTCCTGAACCAAAGACGGCTGTCAAGACAATGACGATGACGATGACGATGACGATGCTGATGCTGATGCTGATGATGATGATGGCGATGATGATGATTTTGATGATGATGATGATGATTATGATGATGCTGTTGCTGATGGTGATGATGGTGGTGGTGGTGATGGTGGTTGAGG
>CAUYUJ010017660.1:0-72500 GCA_963575745.1 Prorocentrum cordatum | reverse complement strand
CCTACAGTTGGCTCCGGGCATCCAAAATGTGGCCCGGGAATGGAGTTCTGGGAAATCGAAGAGCACGAAGTGGCCTACAGTTGGCTCCGGGCATCCAAAATGTGGCCCGGGAATGGAGTTCTGGGAAATCGAAGAGCACGAAGTGGCCTACAGTTGGCTCCGGGCATCCAAAATGTGGCCCGGGAATGGAGTTCTGGGAAATCGAAGAGCACGAAGTGGGCACGAAGTGTGTGACTGCATGCGAAAAACGATCCCCGCCGGCAAACCCCAACAGCCCCCCAACTGCCCCCCAACTGCCCCCAACGGCTGCCCAGACCCCCCTGTGGAGTAATGTTGAAGTAATGTTGAAGTAATGTGCTGCTCTCTTTTGAGACTACTAGAAACCTATCAGTCTTCGATGTTAGGTAATGACGAGGCCGAGCCTGCATTTTGACGAGGCCTCCCGCTGCAGACATCCCACGAAACTCCTCCTCGTCAAAATCCGAGGCGCGGTCGTCAAAAAAACCATGGCGAACCCGAGTCCTGGCAAACCCGGGTCTTACGCTCCCCCGAGAGAACGTGAAGCCCGCCCGGGCGACCTTGGAGGTGCGGACGGCGAACGGTTCCGCATGCGGGCCTTCGGTGGAGCTCCCCGTGGGGTCACGAAACGCGCGAGGGGCGTGCCGACATGGGCGGTGGAACCGCATGCGAATGCAGCCGCTGGGGCATTCGGTGGAGCTCCCTATGGGATCACGAAGCGCGCGGGGGCGTGCCGAATGGGAAACGGAACCGTGCGCGAACGCAGCCACTGGGGCCTTCAGCGGAGCTCCCTATGGGACCACGAAACGTGCGAGGGGCGCGCCGAAACAAGGGCGGAACCGCATGCGAACGCAGCCACTGGGGCCTTCGGTGGAACTCACTGTGGGGCCACGAAACGCGTGAGGGGTGCGCCGAATTGGGGGCGGAACCGCATGCGAACGCAGCCACTGTGGCCCGGTGCGTCGATGGGTTGGCCTCCCCCGACAAAGACCGGCTGCACTTCGCATCTGGCAGAGGACCAGGGCGCGCTTGTTGCTCCAAGGAGGTGGCCCGCAACTGACTTGGCGATGTCGCACACCGTTGCGGCCCCCCATAGGTAAGCGACGCCCTCGGCCAGGTCGGTCGCCATTTCGGCTGACCTCTGGTGGACTTGGAGAACGCGAATCCGATAACCAGGGGGGGCACCGTGACCTGGGTAGCGGAAGCCTCCAGGTCCGACTAGGCGCGGATTACTGAGCCCACCGCTGCCAGGGGCCTTCAGGTCGTTGCGCGCGAACGGCGTGGACGCTCACCATGGGGGCCCACGCGGGCTTCCGGGCGGAGCAGTTCGCGAACCCCGACACGAGCTTGCCTTCGCGAGAACTATAGGACAGCCGCTGCAAGATGCCTGGGTGCACGCGGTAGCACCAGTCGGGGAGCACGTCGCGCTCCAGGTCGGCCCCCAATGAATCGCGGAACCTTTTGAGCACGGAGAGGGACGCGCCCGCGGCTGCGGCCCGGTCGGAGATGACTGCGGGCTTGAGCTGATTCTCGTCACCGCTGATTCTCGCCACCGCTGATGGCGAGGGCCTTGGTAGATTGTCCTGCTTCGTCCAGGATGCCAAGGAGTAACTTTGGGCAGTCGGGGTTACCCTGGTCCGCGGCAATCTCGTGCGTGGCCAGGAATAGCTTGGCATCCTGGACGTGCTTCTTTTTTCCCCCTGGCGAGGGCCTTCTTGCCGCCCTCGATGTAAAGGTCAAAGCTGCAGGTTGCCCTGAAGCGCTCCACTGTGAGATCGCGGGCCCCCTGGTTTGTCACTTCGTCTGGGTACGCCAGTCTAACGGCCTGGAGAGGGAATCCTGAATCGGGGCTCGATTTTCCCACGCGCTGGACGCCCTTCAGCATGTCAGCTCTTGTGTTGGAGCCGGAGAAGACGCCGACGGCCCAGTCTGGGGGCGCGCACGGCAGCCAGAGGTCAAAGGCAACGGCAATTGTCTTAGCCTTCCCTGTGCCACGGGGGCCGCGCACGAGCAGTGTCAGAGTCTTGAGGGACTGCTGCAGGACTCTGGTTTGCGCCTCGTTGAGGTCGTTGAGGTCGTGCCTGGCGGCTGCTGCCGAGGCGTCGGCGGGCGGCGGGGGCGGAAGGGGCCTCTGGAAGACGTGCCCTGGGCATCGCTCGAGTTCGTCGTCTGTGATCGCGGGCGCTGTCAGCTGCCGCCCTTCCCTGACGTCGTCGGGGTCGGTGACCCGGATGTCCAAGGTAGCGGCTGCGCGCGCTCGCAAGAACCTCTGGGCCTCCTCAAGGCTGGAGGTGTCGTTTCCCAAGTCCTTGCTCGCCATCTCGGCGGTTCGGAAGGAAAGCACGTAAGAGATGGTGTACATGGGGACGCCCCACAGGTCGTCTGGGGCGGAGTTCAGCATTAACGTGCTCTGCACGGCGTTCCAGACCCTGTGGGCCGGCCTTTGTGGTGGTGCGCGGTCAATTCGGCACCGTGGGTCTCTCGGTTGCTGGGACAGGTCGGCGGTCATGTCGGCTGGTGCAGCTTCTGCCTTTTCCTAGCGTCAAAGGCGGCGACGAGGCTATCCTTAGGGCGGCGCCTGCTGGGCCCTGCCTTTGCTGGCGCTTCGCTGGTTCTGGAGCTTCCAGTCTCGCACCACCTTGAGTGGTTGGTCTGGGTTATATTTCCGGACGGAAGCGTCAAGCGCGCACGTACGCCGTCGGCGTAGCTCCGCACTGGTCCTGGTTGTTCCATCGTCGTTTGGCTCCAGGCGGGCATACTGGTCAATCTGGAACACATGGTAGAGCTTCATCCCCTTACCCTGGACTTCACATCTTTGTGGGAAGGCAACTGCGTTTGGTATGGGTCCGGTAGGTCACATGGGGAACCATGCCGGGGATCGGTGCCACGGGTGCGCATACATTTCCTGGACTGCACGGGAGAGCCTGGGGTCGTCTGCTGGGCAGCCGGTCGTAGGAGCCCGCGTCCTCAGTGATTGACTATGCCTTGTACTGGGCGCCCTGGGCGAAGGGTAGAGCGTGATCGGGAAGCGGGGCGGGCGGTGCGTCTCGTCCCTGCCGCGCTCCGTGCTGGGGGGGGGTTCATCACGTCGTCCGCGCCTGGGCGGGTCTGGCTGCTGGAGGAGCCCGTCATGCGAGACGGTGCGGCTTGAGTCATCTCCTGACGGGCCGTCACAACACACACAAACAAAAAAAAAAAAAAACGAAAACTGTTTGACGGTCGCGGCCTCGCACGCGGCGACCAGGCGAAAGAGGTCGAAGCGGTGTGGACGGGCGCGAGCGGCGGGGCCCTCAGGCCCTCAGGCGGGATAGAAGCACACACACACACACACGCACGCACGCACTCACGCACGCACGCTCGCACGCACGCACGCGCACACACACACACACACACACACATACACACACACACACAAACATTCACACCGTCAGGCCAACCAGGAGAGGTGGGCGATCGGCGCCGGAGCAGGAGCGCGACACTGCCGCCCGCGGCTAGGAGCGCGGGCTCCGTCTCCAGCAGCGCGCGGACGCCGTCCGCATCGGGCCTCTCGCGGCCCCCGCCCAGGTTACGAGGGGTGGAGGAAGGGGACAGGGGGTGGGCGAAGACGACGAGAAGGGGAACGGAGGAAAAAGGAGCGGGGAAGTAGCGAGGAGAACGTCCTGGGATCGCCCACGCGCTTCCAGAACACAAGCATGACGGCGTCCTTGCCGGCGCCAGGGATGTTGGTCAAGCCCGGCTCAAAGTCCCTCGTGTACATGAAGCTCGCAGGGCAGTGCTGCCCACCTGAAAGGAAGGGCACCCACCTACTCGTACCCTTCCTCATCCCTTCTCCTCTTCCACCTGTACCAGCGGTACTGATGCAAGGCCCATGCAATGGTACCCTTTTAGCTGTAGGGAACGAAGCCGATTGACCAAAAGCAACGCCACATCAATTCCAAGGGAACGCCCCCAAAAAACCTGGGGAAACACCTAAGAAGAGCCCTGGGTCCCGTTCTGAAACAGGTGAGGCCTTATTCCAAGCTATTTGGCTATGCCCTTCCCTTTCCTTCTCCCCCTCCTCGAGCTCCTCCACCTGCACATCCGCTTCCAAACCCAATCTCCACCTCGACTGTGCTGCTGAGGTGTTCGGGCACCAGCACTGGCAATCTCAGGTCGCAAACGCAGCCCAATCAAGACGTACGGTACGACGCGTCTCGAAGGGGCTGGGAGAACGAGAGAACGACGAGGACCACGACGAAGAGGAGAAGCGGAGGAGAAGAGAGAAGGTGGAGGGCGCAAAAGGAAGGGGAAGAGGGCACACAGAGATGCACGGAAAGGCATCCCCAAGCTCGAGCGTGCCCCCCAAAAAATGCATATCCTGATTATCTAGCTGTAAGATTGCTGCCGTTGCTGCTAATACCCCTGCTGGTGTTCCTCTTCCTCCTCCGACCTTACCCTCTCTCGATCCTCCGTGTTCTCCTGTTGCTCCTCCTTCTGCTGACCCTCATGCATCCCACCCACTTCCCCCGCCCACAATCCACCTCCACGTCATCTTCATCATATAAATGTTGAGCATAATCATCGGCAGCATACTCAGAATCGTTATCACCGACTTCACCATCGTCATCACCACAGCCATCAACATCCCCATTCCCATCATCATCATCACCATCACCAACATCGAACATCACCACCACCATATTCGTCACACTCGTCATCATTATTATTATTCTCCTCATAACAGTAGTCAGCCATCTCATCATGAACAACCGCAACAACATCAACAAGTTTCAAACTGTTCGCTCTGCTCTGTTGGCGGGTCACTCAACAAGTATATCCAACACTCTCGATACCCGCCGCTTTCGTCTTCGATCGTATCACCACAAAGGGTGTGTATATATATATGTATATATATGGCCTGCAACGTGTATGCCGTGCAGTCCCTAAGGCAGGGGAACGAAGAACGGATAGAAGGAAGGAACAAGAAGCAGCGGGTTGCTGAAGCGTGCGCCCTGCATGAACCGCAAGAAGGTCTCGAGCGATAGCGCGATTCCCAAATGAATCGCCACGAGATCCAAAGCGAGAGCGTGGTTGCTGAGGGTCGAAGGCGCGGCGTGTAAATACATTGCGAGGAAAACCCACGCGATAACACGATTCTTACACAAATTGTGAAGATGTCCCGCGCGAAGGCGCGATGTGGGAATACATTGCGAGGACGTATCAAGCGCGAGCCGCTGTTGATGTAAACCGGGGGCCAGGGGCACAGTTTGGCGACCCCTCACTTCCCGGCGTAAAAAAAACAGGGCGCGAACCCCACTGTGGGGTCATCAATAATGATGATTTAGAAATGAGAATTCAACAACAACAACAACAACAGCAGCAACAACAACAACAACAACAACAACAACAACATGAACAACAACAACAACAACAACAACAGCAAACAACAACAACAACAACAACAAGAACAACAACAACAACAACAACAACGACAACGACAACGACAACGACAACGACAACAACAACAGCAACAACAATAACAAAAACAAAAGCAACAACAGCAACAACAACAACAACAATCATCATAAGACTGTTCGTTTTTACTTGCCCGTGTGTCATTCAAAACGAGTTCCCCACACCCTCGATACCCGCCAATTCTGTCTTCGATCACACCCCCTTTGGGGGATCGTTTCTCTTTGCGAGGGGCGGCGGGCTTAGACAGGCGGGCAAACCTGAACGGGCGGACAATCCTTCGTGGGCGTACATGTGCCCGCCAGTGGAATTGGTGTGAGCCCTGCAAGAAGAGGAGGAAGAGAACGAGGATGAGTCGGAGGAAGGGAGGGGGAGGGACGAAGGAAAAAGCAAAACGCCAGGAGAGAAGGAGCGGGAAGGGAGAAGGGAGAGGAGGGACAGGGGATAGGGAAGAGAGGCGTGAGGATGAGTGGAGAGAGGAGGGAGAGAGAAGGGAGGAGAGGAGGGATGAGTGAGGAGGGAGACGGAGGAGGAGCAGGAAGGTAAGAGCGTGAACGCTCGAGGAAATCCGAGGCGTAAGCGCCGTTCCTGAAGAAAGTCTCGGGCGGGAGCCCACGACGGGCGGGCGATCCCCTGACGGGCGGGTCGGGCAGGTGGGACATTCAACCGGGATGCCTGAGCGCGATTACTCAGTAAATTGTAGTGGTGTCCTTGGCGCAGCGTGTTTCCTGAGCGTCGAAAGCGCGATTTCTGAATAAATCCCACCAGCCCTCTGGGCGTCGGTGGTTTAGGGAGTTTCCTCTTCCACTCCTCCTTCTTCCCCTTCGGGGATGGGTTTACCCCTCCCCCTACCCCCTCCCCTGGACCTGGACGGGGGGGGTCGCGAGTCGTCGGAACGTCCAAAACGGCCTCGACGAGGAAGCCAAAATCAATGATTTTACTAGGGTTTGGGCCCCATTCTGGCTTCCGGGGGGGGGACTGTAATCCGTAACTCCCCCTCCTGTGATCGATCACACCCAAGATGGCCCAAAGATGGCCCCCAAGGCTCCCAAGGGTGCCCCAACAGGGCCCCAAGAGGTGGCCAGGAAGCCCCAAGAGGCCCCCAAGAGGCTCCCAAGGGACCTCCAAGAGGCCCCAAGAGGCCCCCCAGAGGCACCCAAGACGCTCCAAGAGGCCTCGGCGACAATGCCAAAATCGTTGACGTTACTATGGTTTTGGTCACATGTTGGCCTCCTGGCCTGGGAGAGCCAAAGATGATCTCCAAGATGGCTCAAGATATCCCAAGATGCCTCATGATGGTGCCCACGATGCTCCAAGAGGCCCCAAGAACGCTCCAAGACGGCTCCAAATGGCCAAAGAGTTCCCCCAGGAGGTCCTGAAGAGGCCAAAATCCTTCCAAAACCTTTGGAAAATCAATGTTTTTTGGCTTTCCCGCCGGGGCCTCAAGATAGCTCCAAGATGGCCCAAGAGGGCTCCAAGAGCGCTCCACAGGCTCCCAAAAGCGCTTCAAGAGGACCCCAAGAGGCGTCCAGGAGGCCCCAGGAGGCCCCAACAAGCGCCCAAGAGACCTCCAAGAGGCTCCTCAGAGACTCCCAAGAGGCCCCAAGAAACTCTCCGAAGCACCCAAAACGCTCTAAGAGGCGTCCGGGACCGCCAAGAGGCCCCCAAGACGCTCCAAGAAGCCTCCATTGGGGGACCCTTCCTCTGTGTGCTGCCCGCTTCCCTGATCGAGGCAATTCCTTTGGGCATCGTTTCTGGATGGGCTGGTGGGGATTCGCGAAGCGTCAACAATGCATGGAAGTCAAAGGCGAGAGCGCAATTCCATAATCCGCCGGCCCCCTTGTGGGGCCACCAGGCTGCGAGGCGCGTGATTCGCAGTTTCCTGTACCAGTTGTAGTTTGTAGTTTCCAATGTTACAGTTATGCTTCTTGCTGGTTACTGTAACTAGTTGATTGACCGCGCGAGGGGAGGGAGGCCCAAACCAGATTTTTAGCACCACCTGGGCGTGTTGTCTGAATTGCTGGGGGGGCTCGAAATCGACACCCCTCACGCAGATCCGCGGGGTCAGGGTCCAAAAACACAAGGGATTTGCCACATTTCTGAAATTCGGTGCCACCCCTCACGCAGATCCGCGGGGTCAGGGTCCAAAAACACAGGGATTTGCCACATTTCTGAAATTCGGTGCCACCCCTCACGCAGATCCGCGGGGTCAGGGTCCAAAAACACAAGGGATTTGCCACATTTCTGAAATTCGGTGCCACCCCTCACGCAGATCCGCGGGGTCAGGGTCCAAAAACAAAGGGGATTTGCCACATTTCTGAAATTCGGTGCCACCCCTCACGCACATCCATCGCAAGGCGTGGTAACCCAAACTGCGAGTATCCCCTCGGCCCTTTAATCCCAAGGTGTGGTAACCAAGCTCGTAAACCATACACGTCTTACCAATCGCCCTGTGTGGTAACCCCTCTTGTGACCAGTTGGTTTTGCCGATTGCGAATCGGCCTCGCATGAAGTTCCGATACTGCTGCACGACAGCGCCAAAGCCTCATGACTTAGCTCTTCCATGGCCCATTCTCCGAGAAGGGGGCCGGCGGCAGGGGGCGAAGCCCTTACGGATAACAAATGTGAAAGGATCTCTGGCGGGAGCGGGAGTCTTGATTAAATTGCAAAGAAGTCTTGGCTCAATTGCGAAGAAGTCTCAAGTGGAAGCGCCGTTCCTGACTAAACTGTGAGGAAGTCTCGGATGGGAGCGGGGGTCCTGACTAAATTGCGAGGAAGTCTCAGGCAGGAGCACCGATCCTAAGTAAATTGCAAAGCAGTCTCAGGAGCGGGGGTCCTGAGCAAATTTGAAGGAAGTCTGAGGTGGGAGCCATTGTTGTTGTAATCCGGGGGGGCCAGGGGCTTAGTTTGAGCACGAAGACTTTCCGTCAAAAACCAAATGCGAGCGTCGAGGGGGGCACTTTGATTAACAAAGAACCGCATGCACTGGTGATGGGGGGATCAATAATAACTATTTTTCGGAAATGAGAAGCCAACAACAACAACAACAGCAGCAGCAGCAGCAGCAGCAACAAAGCAAAACAACCCGCTGGTGGACCCGGTGAGGGTCCACGAGCTCGTTGTTTCGCTCCTTGTGGCGAGACATCTCACTGGTGGACCCGGACCCCCCCCCGGCAACGCAACGCAACGCAACGTAACGAAACATACGGCTCGCAACAGAAACCAAAGGAAGCAGTTGGAAAATCCTTTGGAATCCTTCGGGATCTTTAAGAAAGCCGACGCATTCCCACGAGCTGGAACTATGTGCGCTCTCCCGAACCGAAACCGTCGGGCATGCTATAGAATCCTAGAAAGGAAGCTATAGAATCCCCAAGGGAAGGCTGCAGAACCCCTAAGGGATGCTATAGAATCCCTAAGGGCTGCTATAGAATCCCTTAGGGATGCTATGGCATCCCTAAGGGATGCTACAGAATCCCTACCTAAGGGAAGGCTGCAGAAGCCTCAAGGGATGCTACAAAATCCATAAGGGAAGGCTGCAGAACCCCTGAGGGATGCTATAGAATCCATAAGGGATGATATAAGAGCCCCAAAGGGATGCTATAGCATCCCTAAGGGCTGCCTTAGAACCCCTGAGGGGATGCTATAGAATCCCGCAGGGGATGCTATGAAATCCCTAAGGGGATGCTGTAGAATCCTTAAAAAGGATGTTATAGAATCCCTAAGGGCATGCGATAGAATCCTTAGGGATACTATAGACTCCCTCAGGGGAGGCTGCTGAACCCCTAAGGATGCTATAGAATCCAGCAGGGGATGCTGTAATATCCCTAAGGGACGCAATAGAATCCCTAAAGGCTGCTACAGAATCCCTGAGGGATGCTATGGAATCCCTAAGGGATGCTACAGAATCCCTACCTAAGGGACGGCTGCAGAAGCCTCAAGGGATGCTACAAAATCCATAAAGGGGAGGCTGCAGAACCCCTCAGGGGTGCTATAGAATCCATAAGGGATGCTATAGAATCCCTGAGGGACGCTATAGCATCCCTAAGGGCTGCCTTAGAATCCACGAGGGAAGGCTATAGAATCCCGCAGGGGATTATATAAAATCCCTAAGGGGACGCTGTAGAATCCTTAAATGGGATGGTATAGAATCCCTAAAGTCATGCGATAGAATCCTTAAGGGACGCTGCAAGAATCCCGAAGGGGAGGCTGCTGAGACCCTAAGGGATGCTATAGAACACCGCAGGGGATGCTTTAACATCACGAAGGGCTGCTATAGTACCCCTGAGGGTGCTATACAATCCCTGATGGGTGCTACACAATCCTTAAGGGATGTCATAGAATGCCCAAGGGCTTCGTCATGGGAGTAGTCGTAGTCGCACTCTTACTCGTAGCAATAGTGAGAAGTACTCATATTAGTAATAACAATCTTAGCAGCGGCAGTGGCAATAGCATTGGTAATCATGGCAGCGGCAGTGGCAATAATATATTGGTAATAGTACGAGTAAGAGTAGGGGAAGTAGGTGTAGCACGAGGAGTCATAGGAGGAGTAGGAGTCGTGGTAGTAGTGGCACAAAAGTCGTCGTCCTAGTAAGAATAAGAGTCGTCGGAACGATCGCAATAATGGTAGTAGTAATAGTAGTAGTAGTAGTAGTAGTAGTAGTAGTAGTAGTAGCTGTAGTAGTAGTAGTAGTAGTAGTAGTAGTAGTAGCAGTAGTAGTAGTAGTAGTAGTAGTAGTAGTAGTAGTAATAGTAGTAGTAGTAGTAGTAGTAATAGTAGTAGTAGAAGTAGTAGTAGCACGAGTAAGAACCATAGTAGTCAGAGCGGTAGTAATAGTATTAGCGTTGGTAGTAATGATGATAATACAAGTGATCGCAATCGGGATAATGATAATAACAGTTACGTCACCGAGGAACCCCACATACTTATTTTATGTCACGTGGGTTCACAAACCGCGTCACATCTCGCTTCGCCATCCTGGCGAAGACCAGCCATATCAGCCAGACCAGCCAGACTGACCAGACCAGCCACATCATTTGTTCCAGCCATAACCAGCCAAAGTAATCAGACCAGCCAGCCAGGCCAATCAAGCAGACCAGCCAGACCAACCATGCCAACAACCGCAGCCAGAATCAGCCGGACTAACCACACGAGCCAACCAGGCCAACCAAGCACACCAACTAGACCAGACCAACAAGAACAGACCAACCAGACCACGCCAACCAGACCAACCAGACAAACAAGCGTCGTCGTACTGAGCGCGCTGAGAGTCGTCGTCGTCGTCGTCGTCGTACTCGTCGCACTCGTCATCGTACTCGTCGTACTCATCGTCGCACTCGTTGTCGTACTCGTCGTCGTAGTCGTCGTTTTCGTATTCGTCGTTCGTTCCTGGATGCGGCAACTCACTACGCCTCTTGTGCAACGTGTCCGGCCACCAATTTCGAAGCTGGCGGCCGTAAGCTTCAATCGCGGATGTGATGAACCTGTCCATGCCATGTTTTTTCGATGTACTCTTGCAACCCTTTCCAGACTAATGTCCATGTTCCTCTCGACCATCCGGTTCAAGAAAATGGTGCACGGAGGTGGCAATTCGGCCACTGCACATTTTGGAGGCATGCCTGCGGGCGCCTGCTGTCTTTGAGCCTGCTTGAGCCGAGGTGTCTACAGCTAACCTTGCTGATAATACTTCTGCCGCGTACACGCCTGAGGCACCGGCGCATACTGCCCAACATATAGACTCCAGAAAATGTCAAGGCTGCTACGCTACCTACGTACCCTCTCTGCTGTCAAGCCCCTTGTGGCGCCGAGGAAATGCCACGCCTGCCCCGCCCTGGGAGCCTGCAACGCACACGGCCCCCACCCCCAGCGCACCCCCAGTGGCGTCGAGGAAGGCCACGCCTGCCACGCCCTGGGAGCTTGCAGCGCACCCCTCCGGCGTCGAGAAAGGCCACGCCTGCCACGCCCTGCGAAATAGGCGCGTATAGACACCGCGGTGGGCCCCCACCCCCAGCGCACCCCCTGTGTCGTCGAGGAAATGCCACTCCTGCTAGGCCCTGCGACATTGGCGCGTATAGAGACCGCGGTGGGCCCCCACCCCCAGCGCACCCCCTGTGGCGTCGAGGAAATGCCACGCCTGCCACGCCATACGACATTGGCGCGTATAGAGACCGCGGTGGGCCCCCACCCCCAGCGCACCCCCCTTAGCGTCGAGGAAATGCCACTCCTGCTAGGCCCTGCGACATTGGCGCGTATAGAGACCGCAGTGGGCCCCCACCCTCAGCGCACCCCCTGTGGCGTCGAGGAAGTGCCACGCCTGCTAGGCCCTGCGACATTGGCGCGTATAGAGACCGCGGTGGGGCCCCCACCCCCTGCGCACCCTTTTCTGGTGTCGAGAAAATGCCACCCCTGCCACGCTCTCCGACCCTGGCACGCATAGAGACCGCGCTGAGGGACCACCCCCTGCGCACCCTCTCTGGTGTCGAGAAAGTGCCACCCCTGCTACGCTCTGCCGTGCCGTGCCCTGCGCGCCAGCCCTGTGTGCTATGCTGTGTTGTGCTGTGCTGTGCTGCTGTGCGGTGAGATGTGCTGTGCTGTGTTGTGCCGTGCTGCGGTGAGCTGTGCTGTGCTGTGCTGTACTGAGTTGAGCTGAGTTGAGCTGTGCTCAGCTGTGCCGTGCTGAGCTGAGCTGAGCTGAGCTGAGCAGTGCTGTGAGGAGGAGAAGGGGGAAGAGTGAGGTGAGTGTCGCGGGTGTGCCGCGGGTGCGGCGCGGAAGGGAAGAAAACCAGAACCCCACGAAGCATGTAGGGAATAACAGTAATAATGGTAAGTGTGGTTCTAATGGTATAAGTAATCATCGTCCACCTCCTCCTTTCCCTCTTCCTCGCCCCCCTGCTCCTCCTCTTCCTGCCCTTCCTCCAGTGTTCGGCGGCCGTGGGGCCCACAGCTGTTTTTCGGCGGCCCCTGGGCCCAGGAGCGGCACCCAAAAAACTAAAACAAACAACGCAAACTAACCGCATCCTCCCCCTCCTCGCCATCCTCGCCCTCGCGGTTTTTGGAAGCCCCAGGGCCCAACGCACGTTTTTCGGCGGCCCCTGGGCCCACAAGCGGCGCCAACACATTCAAAAAGAAGAAACGAACCGCGAGAAGCCAAAACAGCCCTCCCTCCTCCGCAGCCCAGAGACCCTGTAGGATTCCCATACGAATCCTATAGGATTCGGGGTAACGTGCGTTGCGTTGCGTTGCGTTGCGTTGCGCCGGGGGGGGGGGGATTGGGGCGGGCGCCAGTGAGTGGTTTCGTCATCAACAGCAACAACAACAACAACAACAACAACAACCACAACAACAACAACAACAACAACAACAACAACAACAACAACAACTACTAGCACGTGGGGACACTCCGTTCTCACCAGTGCCAGGGTTTTCATACGACGCCCGCCAATACCCCCACTTTGTGGGGGGGCCGGTTCAAGCTCTACCACATTTCCAAACGACTCTTCGCCACCACCCACACCCAGCTTCCCGCCCTATGACGTTCGGACACTTCACTTCGTGGCCTGCGGACGACCGTGGCTACTACACTGGTCATGTAACATAAATGTTGAAAAACCATTGGTTTTTTAGGATTCGGACAGCGCGCGCGGGTAGAAATTTTGAAAATTCGTACAGATGTTTTTCGAGGACCTACGGTGCGATTCGTATGATTTTATGTTGCGCGGTGCTAAAATTCCTACGAAACCCAATGGTTTTTGAAGATTTCGGCGTGCGCGCGCAAAGAAAAAACGAATGTGTCCCGCATGGTATTATTTGACAGGGATGATGGCCCTGGCAGGTGCGCAACCGTTGTTGCAGAAGTTCGAAAAAGTTGCTCGCAAAAGCCCGTTTGACAGAAATGTTTAAAAAGTGTTGGGTTTCCTACGAATCCGCAAGAGCGCGCGGGATGAAATTTTGACATTTTTTTTGAAAAACCATTGGTTTTTTGATGTTTTTATGTTAAAATCGCTACGAAAACTAAGGTTTTGGAAGGATTTCGTCTTGCGCGCGCGAATGTCCACTTTACCTTATTTTTTGCAAGGGATTCTTGAAGTTTGGTTATGTTAGAACAAGAAATGTCCACTTTAGCTTATTTTTTGCAAGGGAAAGCGGGGGGGAACAAAACAACCGGATCTGGTACACATCGTTTTGCCTGAGACTTCCTCACGAAAATTATGAAAATGAGGCTGCGGCCTAGGCGCGGCGAGGGGGCCATGCACCAGGGGCCCCAACAATAATAAATATTCTTTAGAAGAAATAATGTTCAACAATCATTTTAAGACTGTTCGCCCTTATCTGTTCGAGTGTCGAATAACGCTTATTTCCCAAACCCTCGATACCCGCCCTTTTCGTTTTCGATCGAACCCCTTTTGGGGGGTATACCTTTCTTCCCTGCAGGCCGGGCCCCGGCAAGCGGCGGGGCGGCCGCGGACCGTCGGCCTGGCCAGCGGCAGCGCTGATCGGCGGGGCGGCCGCGGACCGTCGACCCGACCCCAAGAGGGACGGACAGGGGACCGACCGCGACGACGACGACGACAACGACGACGACGAAGTCGACGACGACGACGCCGAAGACGACGACGGCGACGACGACGACGAGCGAAAGCGAGAGCGAGAGAGAACGACAGCAGAGCCACGAAGGACACGAAGTAAGCCACGAAGGGCGACAGCGGGGACACGAAAGGAATGCGTATGGGGCCACGAAGAGCGCGAACGAGCGTGGGCCACGAAGGGCAGATAATGCGGGGCCACAGAAGGCAACGATGGGGCCACTGAGGGTAGCACATGGGCCACGTAGGACAATGAGGGGGCTACAAACGGCGACAGCAGGGCCACGAAGGGCATGCACATGGGGCCACAACGGGCGCGAACGAGCGGGGGCCACGAAGGGCATACGTATGTTGGGCCGCGGAGGGTAAGGACGGGGCCACTGAGGGCAGCCAGCACCGGGATACGAAGGGCAGCGAGGGGGCCACGAAGGGCGACAGCGGGGCCACGAAGGGCATGCATATGAGGCCACCACGGGCGCGAACGAACGGGGGCCACGAAGGGCATACATATATGGGGCCACGAAACAAAGCGAGGGGGCCACGAAGGGCTGCAACGGGGCCACGAAGGGCAGCGAGGGGGCCACGAAGGACTGCAACGGGGCCCCGAATGGGTTGCAATGGGGGCACGAAGGGCAGCGAGGGGGCCACGAAAGGCTGCAACGGGGCCACGAAACAAAACGAGGGGGCCACGAAGGGCTGCCACGGGGCCGCGCAGGGCAACGAGGAGGCCACGAGGGGCTGAAACGGGGCCACGAAACAAAGCAAGGGGGCCACGAAGGGCTGCAAAGGGGCCACGAAACTGCAACGGGGCCACGAAGGGCAGCGAGATCCCGATTCCTAGGTAATCTGCGAAGGAGTCCTAAGCGTGAGCGCGACTCCTGGGCGCCTGGGTGTCGGGAGCGCGGCGCTGGAGTAAATCCCACCAGCCCTCTGGGCGTAGGTGGTCTAGAACAGATCCTCTTCCACCCCTCCCTCTTCCCCCTTGGGGAGGGGTTTACCCCTCCCCCTACCCCCTCCCCTGGACCTGGACGGGGGGGGCCGCGGGTAGTTAGAGCGTCCAAGATGGCCCAAGACGGCTCCAAGAGCGCCTCAGAGAACCCAAGATGAGCTCCAAGATGGCTCAAGATAGCGCAAGATCGCTCACGATGGCTCCTAAGATGGTTCCAAGAAGCCCAAAGACGGCCCCAAGATAACTCCAAGTGGCCAAACAGCTCCCCAAGGAGGCCCCGAAGAGGCCAAAATCGTCCCAAAACCTAAGGAAAATCAATGATTTTTGCTTTCTCGCCTTTTCGCTTCCGATGGCCATCCGAGGCCTGGAGATGGCTCCAAGATGGCCCAAGAGGGCCCCAAGAGAGCCCCAAAAGAGCCCCAAGACGGCCCCAAGAGCGCCCAAGAGCACTCCAAGAGCGTTCCAAGAGGGGTCCAAGAGGCGATTTTAGGGGCTTCCGAGGGGGGGCGCTAATTAAACCCCCCCTCTTGTTTGATCGACTCCCTCCAAGATGGCCCCAAAAGCGCCCCGAAGGCTCCCCAGAGCGCCTCAAGAGGGTCCCAAGAGGCGCCCAAGATGCCCCAAGGCGCCCAAAAAGCCCTCCAAGAGGCCCTCAAAAGACCCCCAAGAAGCTCCTTCCCCTCCTCCTCCTCCTCCTCCGATTCTTCCTCCTTCTCCGTCCTCCTCCTCCTCCTCCTCCTCCTCCTCTTCCCCCTCCTCCTCCTCCTCCTCCTCCGACGACGACGACGACGACGACGACTCCTCTTCCATCCTCCCCCTCTCGGGGTCTGTGACAGCTTCCCCCGCCCTTTGTTATTCTGCATGCTCCCCGACTTCCCTGATCACCTCAACTCCCCTGAGCATCGTTTCTGGATGGGCTGGTGGGGATACGCGAAGCGTCAACAATTGCAAGAAATTCCAACGCAAGGGCGCCATTCTTCAGTAAATTGCAAGCGAGTCTCAAGCGAGAGCGCGACTCCAGAGCGCAGGAGAAGCGATCCCTGAATACATCGTAAGGAAATCCCAAGCGAGAGCGCGATTCTTGAATAAAATGCGAAGAAGTCTCGGGCGGGAGCGGGGGTCCTGGCTAAATTGTAAGGAGGTTTCAGGCGGGAGCCGTTGTTGTTGTAACCCGGGGGCCAGGGGGCCAGTTTGAGCAGGAAAACTTTCCTTGACAACAAACAAGGTGGGAGCCCCGGGGGGGGCACTTCAAATGAAAAAATCAATGTGCACCGGTGGGGGGATCAACAATAATAAATTTTCAAGAGTGAGCGAACAACAACAACAACAACAACAACAACAACAACAACAACACCAACAACAACAACAACAACAACAACAACAACAACAATCACTTTACCCGAACGCTCAGTGTTCTCACCAGTGCCAGGGTTTTCATGCGACGCCAGCCAATACCCCCACTTTGTGGGGGGGCAGTGCAAGCTCTACCAAATATCCACACGACTCTTCGCCACCACCCACACCCAGCTTCCCGCCCTATGACGTTCGGACACTTCACTTCGTGGCCTGCGGACGACCGTGGCTACTACACTGGCGTGGAGTACACACCCACAGAAGTTGTTAAGCCTACGTTCGTACACCCACAGAAGTTGTTAAGCCTTGTTAACCCACAGAAGTTGTTAAGCCTTCCACAGAACATCTGTTGCATATGATGCATATGGTACATGATACACATGATACACATGATACGTACTCACAAGATAGTTGATCACATCTTTAGGGCAAATTCCTGAGGGATGTGGGAATACACAAGAGAGAGAGGATATGGTTGTCCCGATGGTTGTCTCGATGGTTGTCCCGATGGTTGTCCTGATGGTTGTGGTTGTCCCGCATGGTATTATTTGACAGGGATGATGGCCCTGGCAGGTGCGCAACCGTTGTCGCAGAAGTTCGAAAAAGTTGCTCGCAAAAGCCCGTTTGACAGAAATGTTTAAAAAGTGTTGGGTTTCCTACGAATCCGCAAGAGCGCGCGGGATGAGATTTTGACAATTTTTTGTTGAAAAACCATTGGTTTTTTGATGTTTTTATGTTAAAATCGCTGCGAACACTAAGGTTTTGGAAGGATTTCGTCTTGCGCGCGCGAATGTCCACTTTACCTTATTTTTTGCAAGGGATTCTTGAAATTTGATTATATTAGAACAAGAAATGTCATTTTCTATTGTTTTTTGCAAGGGAAAGCGGATTACAACAAAACAACCGGATCCTGTACACACCCTCTTTTCTGAGGCTTCCTCACGAAAATGATGAAAATGTAGCTGCGGCCTAGGCGGCGCAGGGGGGGCGCGCACCAGGGGGCCCAACAATAATTATTCTTTAGAATAAATAATGTTCAACAATAATTTTAAGACCGTTCGCCTTTACATGCTCGAGTGCCCAATAACGCTTATTTCCCAAACCCTCGATACCCGCCCTTTTCGTCTTCGATCGAACCCCGTTTGGGGGGTTTACCTTTCTTCCCTGCAGGCCGGGCCCTGGCAAGCGGCGGGGCAGCCGCGGACCGTCGGCCTGGCCAGCGGCAGCGCTGATCGGAGGGGCGGCCGCGGACCGTCGACCCGACCCCAAGAGGGACGGACAGGGGACCGACCACGACGACGACGACGACGAGCGAAAGCGAGAGCGAGAGAGAACGACAGCAGGGCCACGAAGGGCACGAAGTAGGCCACGAAGGGCGACAGCGGGGACACGAAGGAAACGCGTATGGGGCCACGAAAAGCGCGAACGAGCGAGGGCCACGAAGGGCAGATAATGCGCGGTCACAGAAGGCAACTATGGGGCCACTGACGGTAGCAACTGGGCCACGTAGGACAGTGAGGGGGACACAAAGGGCGACAGCGGGGTCACGAAGAGCATGCGCATGGGGCCACAGCGGGCGCGATTCCTGGGTGCCTGGGTGTCGGGAGCGCGGCGCTTGGGCAAATTGCGAGAATTCCCACGCAGACTGATCTTCAGTAAGTCGCACGCAATTCTCCAGCGAGAGCGCGACTCCAGAGCGCCGGGAGAGCGATTCCTGAATAACTTGTAAGGAAGTCCCAAACGGGAGCGCGATTCCTGAATGAAATGCGAGGACGTATCGGGCGGGATCGGGGGTCCTGGCTAAATTGTAAGGAAGTGTCAAGCGGGAGCCGTTGTTGTCGTAACCCGGGGGCCGGGGGCCCAGTTTGAGCATCAACACTTTCCCTGTCAAAAAACAAGTGCAAGCGTCGAGGGGCACAATTTGATTCAGAAAAAACAGTATGCACGGGTGGGGGGGATCGACAATAATTATTCTTCAAAGGTGAGAACTCAACAACAAAAATAATGCTAATACCGTTCGCCCTTGTATGCTCGAGTGTCCAATAACGCATATTTCCCAAACCCTCGATACCCGCCCTCTTCGTCTTCGATCGAACCCCTTTTGGGACCTTTCTTCCCTGCAGGCCGGGCCCCGGCAAGCGGCGGGGCGGCCGCGGACCGTCGGCCTGGCCAGCGGCAGCGCTGATCGGCGGGGCGGCCGCGGACCGTCGACCCGACCCCAACAGGGACGGACAGGGGACCGACCACGACGACGACGACGACGACGACGACGAGGACGACGACGACGTCGAAGACGACGGCGACGACGACGGCGACGACGACGACGAGCGAAAGTAAGAGCGAGAGAGAACGACAGCAGGGCCACGAAGGGCACGAAGTAGGCCACGAAGGGCGACAGCGGGGACACGAAGGGAATGCGTATGGGGCCACGAAGAGCGCGAACGAGCGAGGGCCACGAAGGGCAGATCATGCGCGGCCACAGAAGGCAACTATGGGGCCACTGAGGGTAGCAACTGGGCCACGTAGGACAGTGAGGGAGACAAAGGGCTACAGCGGGGTCACGAAGGGCACGCACATGGGGCCACAACGGGCGCGACTCCTGGGTGCCTGGGTGTCGGGAGCGCGGCGCTTGGGCAAATTGCAGGAAATTCCTAACGCAAGGCTATTCTCCAGTAAGTTGCAAGCAAGTCTCCCGAGAGCACGACTCCAGATCGCCGGGAGAGCGATTCCTGAATAACTTGTAAGGAAGTCCCAAGCGGGATCGCGATGCCTGAATGAAATGCGAAGACGTATCGGGCGGGATCGGGGGTCTTGGCTAAATTGTAAGGAAGTCTCAAGCGGGAGCCGTTGTTGTTGTTGTAACCCGGGGGCCAAGGGCCCAGTTTGAGCATCAAGACTTCCCTGTCAAAAAACCGGGTGCGAGCGTCGAGGGGCACAATTTGATTCAGAAAAACACACAATATGCACTGGTGGGGGGGATCGACAATAATTATTCTTCAGAAATGAGAACTCAACAACAACCACAACAACAACAACAGCAATTACTAGCACGTGGGGACACTCCGTTCTCACCAGTGCCAGGGTTTTCATAGGAGGCGGGCAATACCCCCACTTTGTGGGGGGGCCGGTTCAAGCTCTACCAAATTTCCAAACGACTCTTCGCCACCACCCACACCCAGCTTCCCGCCCTATGACGTTCGGACACTTCACTTCGTGGCATGCGGACGACCGTGGCTACTATTCAGGGCCCCGCGGCCGACGACGACGGCGTGCGCGCGCGAAGAAAGAACGAATGTGTTCCGCATGGTATTATTTGACAGGGATGATGGCCCTGGCAGGTGCGCAACCGTTGTTGCAGAAGTTCGAAGCACGTGAAAAAGTTGCTCGCAAAAGCCCGTTTGACAGAAATGTTTAAAAAGTGTTGGGTTTCCTACGAATCCGCAAGAGCGCGCGGGATGAAATTTTGACACTTTTTTTTTGAAAAACCATTGGTTGTTTGATGTTTTTATGTTAAAATCGCTACGAACACTAAGGTTTTGGAAGGATTTCGTCTTGCGCGCGCGAATGTCCACTTTACCTGATTTGTTGCAAGGGATTCTTGAAGTTTGGTTATGTTAGAACAAGAAATGTCCACTTTAGCTTATTTTTTGCAAGGGAAAGCGGGGGGGAACAAAACAACCGGATCTGGTACACATCGTTTTGCCTGAGACTTCCTCACGAAAATTATGAAAATGAGGCTGCGGCCTAGGCGCGGCGAGGGGGCCATGCACCAGGGGCCCCAACAATAATTATTCTTTAGAAGAAATAATGTTCAACAACAACAAAAACAACAACAACAACAACAACAACAACAACCACAACAACAACAAAAACAACAACATCAACAACAACACCAACAACAACAACAACAACAACGATGACGACGACAACAACAACATCAACACCAACGACAACGACAACGACAACGACAACGACAACGACAAAAACAACGACAACGACAACGACAACGACAACAACGGCAACAACAACAACAACAACGACAACAGCAGCAACACCCATCATGTTCAAACTGTTTGTTCTTATCTGCTCGAGTGTCCGTCAAAGTGTATTTCCCGAACCCTCAATACCCGCCCTTTTTTTCAATCGTGCCACTTTTAGGAGGTACGTAGTACCCACAATTGCGGATAAGAGTGAGGGGGCGGGCGCGGGCGAAGGCGGGCGTGGAGCTGGCGGACCTCGTGGCCCTCATCGCCCCTGTCGATGGCGCCCCTCTCCTCCTCCTCCTCCTCCTCCTCCTCCTCCTCCTCCTCCTCCTCCTCCTCTCCTCCTCCTCCTCCTCCTCCTCCTCCTCCTCCTCCTCCTCCTCCCCTCCTTCCTCTCCTCCTCCTCCTCCTCCTCCTCCTCCTCCTCCTCATCATCATCATCATCCTCCTCCTCCTTTTCCTCCTGCTCCTGCTCCTGCTCCTCCTCCTCTTCCTCGTCCGCATCCTCGTCCTCATCGTCGCCGTCATGCTCTGACAAGTTCAGCGCGGGGGAGATCGCTGGTGGGCTACCTGGAACAAATGCAAAAACAGCCCGCCGCAGGCGCATAATTTTTGGTTTGCGCAGCGCACGTAGTCTGGGTCGCGGGTGGGTCGCGGGTTCTCCACCTCCACTTGGCAGGAATCCAGAAACCGTCCGCCGCAGGCGCCGAAAGTTTTGATGTGTACACTGAACGCGGTTTGGGTCGCGGGTGGGTCGCGGGTTCTCCACCTGGAACGGACGCAAGGACGGAGGAGGGAGGCAGGAGGAGGGAGGAGACAAGGGGGGCGGAAACGGAACGGAGGAGGGAGGACGAGGGAGGAGGGAGGAAGAAGGACGGGAGAGGGAGGAGGGAGGAGGAAGAAGAGGAGAGGGTGGAGGGAGGAAGAGGGAGGAAGAGAAAGGGGGAGGAGGGGGAGGAGGGGAGGAGGAGGAGGAGGAAGGAAGGAGGAGGAAAAGGAGGGGAGGAGGAAGGAGGAGGGGAGGAGGGAGGAGGAGGGGGGGAGGAGGAGGAGGAGGAGGAGGAGGAGGAGGACGACGACGAGGAGGAGGAGGAGGAAAAGGAGGACGAGGAGAGGGAGAAGGGGGGAGGGAGGAGGAGGGAGGAAAGAGGGACGGAGGAGGGAGGAGGGAGGAGGGAAAAGAGGAGGGGGTGGAGGAAGGAAGAGGGAGGAAGAGGAAGGGGGAGGGGAGAGGAGGGAGGAGGAGGAGGAGGGGGAGGAGGAGGGATTCTATGGGATTCTATAAGCTCTACAGGTGACGTAGCCGAACCCCTTACCACAGCACACCAGGGAGGTGAGAACCTCGACGCGCCTCGATCCGTCGAACCCTGGAGAGATCAGCCTCTATGACAACCGCAGACGGCCCGTGATGGCTGGGGTGCTTGCCCTGGCGAATTCGGGCCAAATTCTCATGGCCCTTCTTTGAAGGCGTGCACGGCCCAGTGAGTTGACGCGGGTCCGTCGATGCGGTTTGGCCACAGTGGGAACAAACATGCAAGGAAAACCGAGGCCAGTGAAACAAGCGATGGGATTCGTGCAACACCTTTCCCCCCACCACCGCCCCACTAGCCGCCCGCTATATGATATCGAAGGCCTGGTCGTCGCGCGACTCACCACCTGGACATTCGGTCGAGGCAGCTTGAATTATATCTTGATCGTTCTGGATGCAATGGCAAAGCGCGCCAACCCATTTGCTGTGAGCCCAAGTCCAGCAATGCGCACTGCTCAGGAGCGCCTTGTCGCGCGCACTCTTGGCCTCTCGGCCCGTCTTGGGCCGAGTGGAGGTCCACGGTGCTGCGGCGATGGCGTCTACCATGGCTTGGGCGGCCCTCCTGCGTATGAGATGGGCCGTGCAATCCCACTTGTCGGTGTCGGGGGCCCGACGGCCCTCAAGGGCAAGCTCCCACGAACGATTCGCAGCGTCCCCGGCGTGCTCATCGGCGAGGCTGTTCCCAACCGCGACGTGACGCTGGAGCGGGGTGAGGGCAGGGTCGTCGGGGTCCACATGCGAGGGCGTCCAAATCACCTGGACGCAACCTTCGCGAGACCTCAGGGCCGACCGAATTCGAAACCACAAATCTGCATTCTTGCCGGCCGATCGCTCGGCCCGGCCGGACATCCAGCCCTGGTGCAGCGCCGCATTGTCTGTGATGAAGATTATCGGGCCTGCGTAGGACTTTAGGGCTAGCTCGAACGCACGGAACTCCGCTCTCGGGACGGTTTGCCGTCGACCTCCCAACGTGCTGGCCACCCCAGACAACAGCTCCCACCCCGCGCTGGTGGGCTTGAGTGCCACCGCCGCTGCGCCGACCCTGCGGCGACGAGGATCGCTGCTGTAACGGCCTCCAGACCCATCCCCGAAAACAAACGCAGCCCCACAAGAGTCTCGATCGAGAGCTTCCAACGGCTGCGCTGGCGCCCCGATATGGCCAGAGCCCAGGACCCACTCCACGTCCCCGATCTCTTTAAATTGCGGAACCGTGAGCTGAGCAGGGGGCACGCCCCGCAGACAAAGAGACGGCATGGATTCGTAACTTATCTGAGCCTCGTACACAAGCGACTGCGACGCTGTGTACGCGGGCTTGTCTACATTACACGGGCAGGTCCAGATGCGATGGTAGCACGAGTCGGGGGCAGTGCCACATCTGGGACATAGAGCGGAGGCGGAATACCCCGCCTCAATCTGGCGGTCGTGGGGCCATTGCCCTCCTGCCATGACTGTGACAAGCTGACCTATCTGATCGTAGGCTTCATTCTTGAGCAGTCTGGCAAGATGAGCCTGGGCAGGGACAAGGTCGGCCCCTTCCTCCAGGCCGGCGCCAAGGAGGAGGAGGAGGAGGAGGAGAAGGAGGAGGAGGAGGAGGAGGAGGAGGACGAGAAGGAGGAGGAGGAAGAGAAAAGGGCGCCAGTCCAGCGTAATACGGGAGGACGTCTCGGGCGGGAGCGCTGGTTTTGTCGGGACGGGGGCTGCCGGCGGCGAGCAAGAGCACCGCCTTGAGTGAAAAAGGAGGACGTCTCGAGCGGGAGCGTTGTTGTTGCTGGGGGGCGGCGCCGATGAGAGAAAGAGTAGCGCGCTTGTCCAAGGTAACACTGGAGGAAGTCTCGAGCGGAAGCGCTGGTTTGGTTGAAACGGCTGCTTTCGGCGGTGAGCAAAAGCACCGGCCCTGAGTAACAGGTTTCGAACGGGAGCGTTGTTAATGTTGGGGGGCCGGTTTTGGCGGCCCCCCAAACCGCTTGAGAGTGAGCCTCGTTTTCAATGAAATGCAGCCGCCGTCTCGGCGAGAGCGCCAGGGCGCATGTGAGGGGTCCAACAATAATTATTTTTTGTGTATCCAACATCCAACATCGGCAACAATAAGTTTAAGACTGTTCGCTCCGATCTGCCCCACGTGCCAATCAATACGTATATCCCAGATTCTCGGTACCCGCCCTCGTCGTCTTCGATCGCACCCCCTTGGGAGTACATCTTCCTTACCTGCCACGCGCATTCAGGGCAGCCCCTAAAACAAGGGAAGAGAGGACGGGCGGAAGAGGGAAGGAGAAAAATGAAACACGAGAGAAATCAGCAGGATGAGGGGGGCAAGGAGCAGAGAACAAGTGGTAGAACCAGACGGGCAGATCGAGTGGGCAGACCCATGGCGGGCAGGTCGGGAAGACAGGCCCAGGCGACCAGGTCGAGGAGGCGGGTTGCAGCGTGCGTCCTGCATGAATCGCGAGGAAGTCTCCAGCGATAGCGCGATTCACAAGTGAGTCGTGAAAGAGGCCATAGCGAGAGCGTGATTCCTGAGCGCCGAGGGCACATTGTCTGAGTGAATTGCGAAGAAGTCCCACGCGAGAGCGCGGTGCGTACATGAATTGTGAGGAAATCTCGCGCGAGAGCGCGAGTAGGGAATACACTGTGAGGGAGTATGAGGCGGTAGCCGCTGTTGTTGTAGACCGAGGGCCAGGGGCCCAATTTTAGCCCCGTGACTTTCCAGGGTAATACCGAAGGTTCGAGCCTCGGAGGAAGCACTACAGCTGAAAAACACAATGGTCACCAGAGGGGGGATCAACAATGACTATTATTCAGTAGTGAAAGCTCATCAACAACAGCAACAACAAAAGCAACAACATCAACAACAACACCAACAACAACACCAACACCAACAACAACAACAACAACAACAACAACAACAACAACAATCATGTCAATGTTGTCGCTCTCATATGCTCGCGTGCTATTCAACGCGTCTATCCCAAAACCTCGATACCCGCCCTCTTCGTCTTCGATCGTACACCCGTGCGGGTATATCTCTCACTTGCAACAAATATCTTGTGCAGCCGCGAAGGCACGGAGAGAGGACAGATGGAGGGAAGGGACCAGGGGGGAAGAAGGAGCGAGCGAGCGAGCGAGAAGCCGCACGCCATTCGGCGCGTAGGCAGTTGAAACCGTGCACGGCCAGGGCAAGAAGGTCAGTGTGCAGTGCGGCCAGCTGTCAAGCGCAAACTTTGCTGCAAACTGACGCCACGTTCGTTCGTCTGCCATGCAATCCACCACGGCAAAGTCGGAGCCAAAACTACTGCTGATCAAATTGTACAGACACTTTGCCCACTCATGCCTGGGGCGCCCGGGCGCCCGTCTGACAGAATCCGTCACAGGTTTCGCGCTCCCCGGTTGGACAGGCTTCGGGGAAGAAGGAGGATGGACACGAAAGAGAAAAGCAGGAAGGGGGGCTAGGAACAGAAAACACGTGGAAAAACCAGACGGGCAGATCAAGCAGGTAGACCCCAATGCGCGGGTCGGGAAGGCAGGCCCAGGCGGCCAGGTCGAGGAGGCGGGTTGCTGAAGCGTGCGTCCTGCATGAATCGCGAGAAAGTCTCGAGCGACAGCGTGATTCCCAAATAAACCATGGGAAAATCCACAACGAGACCGTGATTCCTGAGTGCCGAAGGCGCTGCGTCAAAATTCGCCGGCCCAACGGGCCAGAGGCGTGCTAAGATCTCCGGTAACTGGTTAAGAATTCTCTAGTTCGCGCGCGCGGGGCGGCCCCTGGGGGTCCCCGGACGAAAAGTACCCCGGCAAGGTCCTGAGAGAGTCCCGGGAGGAGTCCCCCAGAGCGCTCCAGGAGCGCTCCATGAGCGCACCAACAGGGCTCCGAGACGTCCCCGAGAGCCCCAAGAAAGGCCAAGAGGCCCCCAAGAGGCCCCCAAGATGGTACACGAGGGGTCCGACATGCCACAAGATCGCTCCAAGACGCCCAAGATAGCCCCCAGACGCCCCAAGAGGCCTCCCAGAGCACTCCCAAGAGGGCCCCCGGAGGCAAAATTCATTGTTTTTCCTTAGGTTTTTGAAAGATTTTGGAGCTTCCACCTTTTCGGTTCCCGACGCCCCAAGACGGCCCCAGAGGCCCCCAAGATCGCCCCAAGAGGGCCCAAGAGGCCCCCAAGAGGGCCCCAAGATGGCCCAAGAGGGCTCGAAGACGGCCCAAGAAGCCTCCAAGACGGTCCAAGAGGGCCCCAAGAACACCCCCAAAGGGGCCCCAGAGAGGGAACACGAAACAAAATTTCGCGCCCTCGGCCCTAAGAAGCCCCTACGAGGCCCCAAGAGGCCCCTAAGAGGCCCCAAGAGGCCCCCACGAGGCCCTCAGGAGGCCCCCAAGAGTCCCCCAAGCGGCCCCAGGAGGCCCCCCAAATGCCCCCCCGAGCGCCCCAGGAGTCCCCCAAGCGGCCCCAGGAACCCCCAAAGCGCCGCATTGACACCAGGCCCTCGGGCAAACGGCAGACATGAGACCGTATGGGCCGGCGGAATGAGCGAAGCGATTCAATAAATTGCAGGAAAATCTCACGCGAGAGCGCGAGTCCTGTATGAATTGTGAGGAAGTCCCGCGCGAGAGCGCGATTTGGGAATATATTATGAGGAAGTATCAGGCGGGAGCCGTTGTTGTTGTAACTCGGGGGCCAAGGGGCCAATTCTGAGACCCAACAGATTCTTTTATACAAAGCAAGGTGCGAGCCATAGGATGGGTACTTCAATTAAAAAATACACTGTGCCCCACAGGGGGGTCAATACAAACTGCTTTTAGTAATGGCAGGTCCATACCAACAACAACAACAACAACAACAATCATTTTACCCGAACGCTCAGTGTTCTCACCAGTGCCAGGGTTTTCATACGACGCCCGCCAATACCCCCACTTTGTGGGGGGGCCGGTTCAAGCTCTACCACATTTCCAAACGACTCTTCGCCACCACCCACACCCAGCTTCCCGCCCTATGACGTTCGGACACTTCACTTCGTGGCATGCGGACGACCGTGGCTACTACACTGGCGCATGGTTTCAATGACTTCTTGTGGTAACATCTTGTGGAAACTAGCTTAGTATACGACGACGACGATTTGAAGGGCCTACGGTGCGAAAAATGATTTTATGTTGCGCGGTGCTAAAATTCCTACGAAACCCAATGGTTTTTGAAGATTTCGGCGTGCGCACGGAAAGAAAAAACGAATGTGTCCCGCATGGTATTATTTGACAGGGATGATGGCCCTGGCAGGTGCGCAACCGTTGTTGGAGAAGTTCGAAGCACGTGAAGAAGTTGATCGCAAAAGCCCGTTTGACAGAAATGTTTAAAAAAGTTGGGTTTCCTGCAAATCCGCAAGAGCGCGCGGGATGAAATTGTGACACTTTTTTTTATATATATATATAAAAAAAAAATATATAAAAAAAAAAAAAAAAAAAAAAAAAAAAAAAAAAAAAAAAAAAAAAAAAAAAAAAAAAAAAAAAAAAAAAAAAAAAAAAAAAAAAAAAAAAAAAAAAAAAAAAAAAAAAAAAACATTGGTTTTTTGATGTTTTTATGTTGAAATCGCTACGAACACTAAGGTTTTGGAAGGATTTCGTCTTGCGCGCGCGAATGTCCACTTTACCTTATTTTTTGCAAGGGATTCTTGAAGTTTGGTTATTTTAGAACAAGAAATTTCATTTTATAGTGTTTTTTGCAAGGGACAGCGGGGGGGAACAAAACAACCGGATCTTGATGACATCGTATTACCTGAGGCTTCCTCACGAAAATGATGAAAATGTAGCTGCGGCCTAGGCGCGGCGAGGGGGTCGCGCACCAGGGGTCCCAACAATAATTATTCTTTAGAATAAATAATGTTCAACAACAACAACAACAACAATTACTAGCACGTGGGGACACTCCGTTCTCACCAGTGCCAGGGTTTTCATAGGAGGCGGGCAATACCCCCACTTTGTGGGGGGGCCGGTTCAAGCTCTACCAAATTTCCAAACGACTCTTCGCCACCACCCACACCCAGCTCCCCGCCCTATGACGTTCGGACACTTCACTTCGCGGCATGCGGACGACCGCGGCTACTATTCAGGGCCCCGCGGCCGACGACGACGGCGTGCGCGCGCGAAGAAAAAACGAATGTGTCCCGCATGGTATTATTTGACAGGGATGATGGCCCTGGCAGGTGCGCAACCGTTGTTGCAGAAGTTCGAAAAAGTTGCTCGCAAAAGCCCGTTTGACAGAAATGATTAAAAAGTGTTGGGTTTCCTACGAATCCGCAAGAGCGCGCGGGATGAAATTTTGACAATTTGTTTTTGAAAAACCATTGGTTTTTTATGTTTTTATGTTAAAATCGCTACGAAAACTAAGGTTTTGGAAGGATTTCGTCTTGCGCGCGCGAATGTCCACTTCTTATTTTTTGCAAGGGATTCTTGAAGTTTGGTTATGTTAGAACAAGACATGTCATTTTATATTGTTTTTGACAGGGAAAGCGGGCGTCAACAAAACAACCGGATCCGGACTCCCCCGTTTTGCCTGAGACTTCCTCACGAAAATTATGAAAATGTGGCTGCGGCCTAGGCGCGGCGAGGGGGGCGTGCACCAGGGGGCCCAACAATAATTATTCTTTAGAAGTAATAATATTCAACAACAACAACAACAACAACAATAACAACAACAACAACAACAACAATCATTTTACCCGAACGCGTGGTGTTCTCCCCAGTGCCAGGGTTTTCATACGACACCAGGCAATACCCCCACTTCGTGGGGGGGCATTACAAGCTCTACCAAATATCCAAACGACTCTTCGCGACCACCCAAACCCAGCTTCCCGCCCTATGACGTTGGGACACTTCACTTCGTGGCGTGCGGACGACCGTGGCTACTACACTGGCGTGGGGTACACACCCACAGAACTTGGTCACTTATTCGGGGCGCGCATGTGCCCAGCATGGTGCAATTGTGCCATACAATACATAATACAGAGAGACAGAGAGAGAGACAGAGAGCAGACAGAGAGAGAGACAGAGAGAGCGGAGTTGGTCACATTTTTGGGTCAAGTTCCTGGGATGATGGGAATACACAACTCTGTTACATTTGATAGTGTGCACGACACACATGAGATGATACGTACTCGCAAGATAGTTGGTCACATTTGTGGAATTCCTGGGCGGATGTGGGGATACACAAATACCTTTGTTACCAGTGCTAGACATGGTACAGACACTGAGAGAGAGAAGGCGAGACAGAGGAAGAGAGCGGAGAGAGAGAGAGACAAAGAGAGAGAGACAGAGAGAGAGGAGTTCGTCACATTTTTTAATCAAATTCCTGTGCCGAAGTGGGAATACGCAAAGGCATCAGTTGCATATGACCCGTAGGGTACATGGTACACATGATCATGGTACGTACGCACAAGATGGTTGATCACATCTTTAGGGCAAATTCCTGAGGGATGTGGGAATACACAAGAGAGAGAGAGACGATATGGTTTTCCCGATGGTTGTCTCGATGGTTGTCCCGATGGTTGTCCTGATGATCGTGGTTGTCCCGATCGTCGTCCCCATGGTTGTCCCGATAGTTGTCCTGATGGTTATGGTTGTCCCGATCGTTGTCCACATGATTGTCCCGCTGGTTGTCCCGATGGTTGTTCGGATGGTTGTCCCGACGGTTGTCCCGATGGTTGTCGCGATGCTGCCATGCTTTCTTTTTCTATCGCCCAGCCTCGGCGAACAGTGCCGGCGGGGGAACAGGGAGCACACTGCCAGAGCGCACTCATACTGTCATGAGCGGCCAAGGGCATGCGGCATACGGAACGGCATTCATACTGTCATGAGCGGCCAACGGCATACAGCCTACAGACGCGAAGGCTCCTCCTCCTGGGTCCCGTCCGTGATGGCGCCAATCCGCGGCGATGCCTGAGGCTGGACAGGTGGCAGCACGGAGGCCATACGCGTCGCAATGGCGACATCAGGGATGTGTCCGAGCACGATGCTCATACGCCTGCTCGCGGATGCCGGGCCCGTGGCTGCGAGAGGAAATACCGCCAAGACGCCCGGGACCTGCACCGTGATACCGAGGTCCAGTCGGTAGTCCATTAGATTCCCATGCGGCGACTGGCCCCACGGTCGGTATACGTCCTGGTGCCACCATTGGTCCTGTGTCGGGTATACCCCGGGCTCGCCCGCGGCAACCCACAGTGCCATACCCTGCGGCTCATACCCCATGGATGGCGCGTGAATGGCGATGAATACGTCCAAGCTCATCAAGGCCCTATACGAAAGCCCGGATACGACCTCGGCGTGAACGCGAATACGAAGTCGATCCAAGATCCTGCGAAGGCCGGCATACATCCACTCGCCGTGCCGGACGAATACGTCGCGTGTCCAGTCACGTATGCCGGCGGTGGCGCTGAGCTGCTCGAGCACATACGCGAGCGTGCCCAGTAACCGCCCTTCTGGATCTCGAAAGCCGTGGAGGTTCCCGAATACGAGGTTCGCGTAGAAGAAGACGTCGAACGCCAACCACTCAGGCGTCTCGATACCGCCCCTACGCTTCATGTTCTCGTCCACCTCCGAGTTGGCCTTCGATACTCGCGTGGACGCAGCCGTTGATACGCAGAGGCATACACCCATGACTCCATTCCACACCGCGGGGAAGTAGATACCCGTAGCGAACCATCTGCTCTCGGCAAGCATCTTCAGCCATACGAATACAGCATTCTCGCCGCCGCGTGGGACGTTCCAGTCCCACATGCGCTGGGCGACCTGCTGTTGCGATGGAGTATACTCTCCGGCGGCGTCCCAGTCCCCGTCCATGACAAAGGAGATACGTAAGATGGAAGATACGTGAATACGAAGATACGCAAATACGTAAATGCGAAGATACGCAAATGCACCTTGAGCACAAATGGCTGCGGCATACATGCGAATGTTGATGTGGCAAAGTGGCCAAGCCCATACGAACAGAAACGAACCACATACATGTGCCAAAGTGCCATTCGTGCGACGTCCGCCGCCGCACATGCGACCAAGGCAGGCATACCGACATCATGTTTTTTTTTTTTTGCCCCGGGCCTCATGGATTCCCCCCCTAGATCCCCATGTAACGGCGGCCCGGGCCGAAGTGCCCAGGGAAGACGGCTCGGGCCGAAGGCATTAAGAGAATACGTAAAACCATTGAGCCCTGGGAGGCCCCCCCCAAGATCCCCAGACAGGTCTTGCGGCTCGGGCCGAAGGCCTAAAGAGAATACATAACAACAGGGCCCTGGGAGGCCCCCCCAAGATCCCCAGATAGGTCTGGCGGCTCGGGCCAAAGGCCTAAAGAGAATACATAAAAACCATTGGGCCCTGGGAGGCCCCCCCCCCCCAGGAAAATGGTGGCCCCAAGAAAGCCCATGGTGACCCCAAGACAGCCTTTGATGGCCCCAAGACAGCCGATGGTGACCCCAAGAAAGCCTATGACGGCCCCAAGACAGCCCATGGTGGCCCCAAGACAGCCTGTGGTGGCCCCAAGACAGCAGCCAGTTGGTCACATTATTGGGGCAACTTTTGGCGCTGAGGCAGGCTGAGGCCGAGGCTGAGGCTGAGGCTGAAGCTGAAGAGGAAGCTGAAGCACTCTGAGGCCGAGGCTGAGGCTGATGCAGGCTGAGGCTGGGGTAGGCTGGCGCCGACGCTGAGGCAGGCTGTTGCCGAGGCAGGCCGAGGCTGAGGCTGAGGCTGGGATCCGTCACCGTCGCCGTCGCCGTCGCCGTCGCCGCCGTCGCCGTCGCCGTCTGCGTCGCCGTCTGCGTCGCCGTCGCCGTCGCCGTCGCCGTCGCCGTCGCCGTCGCCGTCGCCGTCGCCGTCGCCGTCGCCGTCGCCGGCAGCCCACGATGCCACCCGGGAGCGGCAGCCCACTGCGCCACCAGGGACGCGAGAGCATAGACCCCCGAACCAGGTGTTCACGTTTTTGTGTTTTTTTTTCTTTGCCACTCCCAACTTCATATATATACGCCCGAGGTGCAGAAAAGAGATACTCTGGTCTAAATGCACGCAGCACCTGCCTCCCCAGCGTGCACGCACGACTCTGGAAGATTCGCCTCATACACCGTGCCCTCAGGATGACCCGAAGTCGTTGACGCCGGAGACCTCGCTCACCCCCTCCACGTCCATACCGTTGTGGCCGACCGAGTGGCGGAGCTTCACAGCGGCCTGGAAGTCTTGAAGTGATACCTCGTGCTGCGATGGACCAGCTCCGTGAAAGCCGTTGCCGTGATACCTGAAACAGGTGGTAGCCCGATGGTGGCATTGAGCCACAAAGGCCAACCCCCCGCAACTTTGCCAATTGGCCATCATACGGACTCGCGACAGTTTAGTCTTGTCGAGCCAGTCATAGACCTGCTTCGCATACTTGTCCAACTCCGGCCCCGTCTTCGCGGTCGCCAACACTGCGTCGTCCGTACCGCTCGCACGGAGGAGAGCAGCACCCTTCTTCTCAGGCTGCTTCTTGGGTGCCAGGCAATACTGCAAGGCCGGCAGGATCTCATCAATCTCTTTGTACAAATCGTTATACATCTGCTCCTTCAATACCGCCTTGTTCCCCGCCATTACCGAGGGATCCTTTTGATACTCGCAGAAGGTCTTCATCGCGTGAATGAAACGGTTAATACCGACACCCCTCCGCTCCGGCTCCTTGCTGCACATCTCCGACATCCATACGGCCCCGCTCTTCAGCGGCTCCTGCATCTGGGCCCATACCTGCGCGTCCTTCAACTTCGCGAACTTCGAAGGCCCATACACGTTGAGCAACTGCGCGGGCAACGTCTCGTATACCTTCAGCCACTCCCGCTTCTTCTGGTCCCTCGGCTTCTCCACGGAGGCCGGGGCGCCCGTCGGCGCCGCAGCCCCGGCCAGGGCGAAGTCTGGGCAGTGGTCGAGTGTCATACGGAACCGCGGGGAATACACTTCCGAGTGGGAAGCCTGGTGCAGCCGTGCCGACTTTGGGAATATATGGCTGCAGTTTGAAACCGGATACCTACTACTGGCACACATGGCACTACTGGCACACATGCAGTTTTTGGATACGTATTGCACATGATACGTACGACGGACAGCATGTTACATATGATACGTATGGCAAATCATCCGTATGATACACATGCGACAGAGACCACAGTTGGTCAAATTTTTGGGGCAAGTTTTGCCACACACGCAGTGGTTACGTATAATACATATTGCACATGATACGTGTGAGAGACCTGAGACAGACACAACAGTTGGTCACATTTTTGGGGCAAAGTTGACGTACGAGTATATCTACATATGTATACATATATGTATAGAGGTGTATGTGACTGTGTATGTGCACGTGTGCGTGTAGAGGCATGGCTATGCGCGTCGGACTAGTATGTTTACATGTGTGTGTGTGTATGTGTATGTGTGTGTCATTACTGGTGGATGCTCTTGTTTCATACAGTTCTGGTGGACCCCTGCGTCAGACAACATGCAACTATACAAATGAACGCCGCCCTCAAGGTTCAGACAGCAACGCTTCCAACTTGACTTTGGATACACGTCTGGTGACCCACCTACCCTGAATTTTCATTCTTTGATACTCGCTGGCGCCGCGAGCGTGCACTGCGGATACCAGCTCCTCGTAACTCCTCTTCCGCGCCCCCGTGCCTGAAGGCTTCTGCATACCTCGCTTCACAAGCGCAGCGAGCTTCTTCACAGTATGCGACTTCCCGTACTTGATACCCAGACCCTTTGCGGCCTTGACCAAACCGCGATACTGCTGTGTATGCTGCCTCGCATACGTCTGGACCTTCTGAGTCACAACGCTCAGAGAACTCGCCAGCACGCGGAACTCTGGAATACCGTCCAATTCCACCTTGGGACACAGACGGCGGCGACCCAACTGATACGCCACCTCCAAAGGTCCGCCAGCGCGCTTGCAGGGTAACTTCCGCAGCACAGCGAGTGATACACCCACACAGCTGCGGATCCCCTCCAAAACCTGAATTGTGTGACAAAGCGTCGATACACTATATGCTAGCCCATTTCGGATACGCGAAACGTTTTCCCGCACAGACTTGCTCTTGTCATACACCTCCATGAGGTACCAAAGACCATGCAGCGAATACGTGTTGATAGCCTGCCGCGTCTCGCAGAACAATACATACATGGTCGCGACACTCACTTGAGACGTGGTGTTCAGAGCCCTCCTCATACGCCCCAATGCCGTGGTCATACTGTCGCAGGAAAGCACACCAAAATACGCGAGCTCCGCCGCAGCACGGCGTCTCCACTTCCCACACTGCCGCTTCAGAAACCACTGATGCAGCTCCTCGGTATACTCCGCTGGCGTGCAGCCCATGGAAAACTCAAGAATGGTAACAAAACACCGCATACAGTCCATGCTGTTATACTTACCTGCCATCTTCACCTGGTTCTTCTGAACGGCCACGGCCACATAGTCCGGGATACTGTCCCCCATGGCCATGATGTCAGCGCTCGTGACCGAGACGCCCTTGACACGGGGACGCAGAAGCCCCGATACTACGTGCGACCACTTCTCCGCAAATGCAACAAGGCGCCGTCGTATACGAGCCCTGCGCAGAGTGCGAATAAAATTCAGACCAGAATACGCGATGTGCAAACCTTCCCGATGGGCTAAATACGTGCCACCTCTCTCTTTGCATACAGCCTCGCAGTGCCGGACAAGACCGCAACAGAATGAATCGAAGTCCTGGACGAATACATTCCACTGATCCAAAAGGTAGTCACATACGACAGGTACTCCTGCCTGGCCTCTGGTGAAACGCAGTAATACAAAGGACAGCACGAACAGATACCCTGCGGACTGCATGCCAAGGCAATACGTGGCCAAGAATACCCCCCTCTTGAGCCAAAGTGCCTATGAGCAACGCACACGCACAGACATGACGATGATGATGCTGCTCGTCATGATGATGATGGTGATGATGATGATGATGATGATGCTGATGTGGATGATGGCAGTTGCAGTTGTTTCATATTTACGCATTGCACAAGATACGTATGACAGCCATGACACAGAGACAAAAGTTGGCCACAGTGTTGGGGCAGATTTTGCCACACACGCAGTTCCTGCATATGACACATGATACGTATGAGAGACAGAAGACAAAGAAAAGTTGGTCACATTTTTGGGGCAAATTTGGTCACACATGCAGTCGTCACATAATTACATATTGCACATGATACGTATGACAGCAAGGCAGAGACAAAAGTTGGTCACATTTTTGGGGCAAATTTTGCCACACATGAAGCTTACGTATGATACATATTGCACATGATACGTATGACAGAAAGAAGCCAGAGGAAAGTTGGTCACATTTTGTGGGGCAACTTTGGCCAAACATGCAGTTGTTTCATATTTACGTATTGCACAAGATACTTATGACAGCCATGACACAGAAACAAAAGTTCGTCACATTTTTGGGGCAGATTTTGCCACACACGCAATTCTTACATATGGCACATGATACGTATGAGAGACAGAAGACAGAGTTGGTCACATTTCTGGGCTATTGGTCACACATGCAGTTGTCACATAATTACATAGTGCACACGATACGTATGACAGCCATGAGACAGAGACAAAAGTTGGTCACATTTTTGGGGCAAATTTTGCCACACATGTTGTTTCCTATTTACGTATTGCACAACATACGTATGACAGCCATGACAAAGAGGCAAAAGTTGGTCACATTTTTGGGGCAGATTTTGCCACACTTGTAGTTCTTACGTATGATACATATTGCACATGACACATATGAGAGACAGAAGCCAGAGGAAAGTTGGTCATATTTTTGGGGCAAATGTGGTCACACATGCAGTTGTTACATATCATACACATGGCACATGATACTTATGACAGCCATGACACAGAGACAAGAGTTGGTCACATTTTTGGGGCAGATTTTGCCACGCAAGCAGTTCTTTCATATGGCACATGATACGTATGAGAGACAGAGGACAGAGAAAAGTTCTTTTCGGGCAAATTTGGTCACACATGCAGTTGTCACAAAATTACATATCGCGCATGATACGTATGACAGCCATGAGACAGAGACAAAAGTTGGTCACATTTTTGGGGCAAATTTTGCCACACATGCAGTTCTTACGTATGATACATATTGCACATGATACGTATGAGAGAAAGAAGACAGAGAAGAGTTGGTCACATTTTTGGGGCAAATTTGATCACACATGCAGTTCTTACATATGATACATATTGCACATGATACGTATGAGAGACAGAAGACAGGGAAAAGTTGGTCACATTTTTGGGGCAAATTTTGTCCCACATGCAGTTGTTTCGTATTTACGTATTGCACAAGATACGTATGACAGCCATGACACAGAGGCAAAAGTCCGGCACCATACGTCATAGATCATTCCGGCGATGATGATGATGGTGATGATGATGATGGAGGTGATGGTGAGGGTGTTGGTGATGGTGGTGATGGTGATGGTGAGGATGAGGGGAGGAGGAGGAGGAGGAGGAGGAGGAGGAGGACGATGAGAGGAGGAGGAGAATTAAGAGAAGGCTGAGGAGGAGGACGAGGAAGAGGAGGAGGAGGATAAGAACGATGAGAAGAGCCAGGGACCCCGTGAATACCTCTCGGAGTCAAGTCGACGCCTCGGGGGCGCTCTTGGGAGCCTTGGGGCGCTCTTGGGACCATCTCAGGGACATGCGATTTTTTTCTTTGAGTACACAAGGAAACCAGTTCACAGACGCGAGCGGCTCATACCCGACATCATACCCCACTGCACAATTTCTGTGTAGAAGTGGCGCAGCATGCCGATACTGCCGGAAGAGATGTGGCCAATACGGTCGGCAAGCTCGACTCCATGCAGGAGCTCTGCACCGGTCCGGGCATCGAGCCCCGGATACGTGCTGCGGCAAGCCAGAATGTGTCCGCATACAACGCCGACGAGGCGATCATACTCGCGACACTCCGCGGAGTCAAAGTGCTTGGCATACTGCCACACCTCACTGGAAGCACCATACAGGAAGCAATGCTGAGGGCAATACGCGAAAGCCTGTGTGAGAAGTGACGATACCGCGGCGAGTACCCCGGCCTCATACTTCCGCATGTCGGCCCGAGGCGGATACAGGTCATTCCCAAGGGATACCCATACCATGAACAGCGGCGCCTCGCAGCGCTCCTTGATACACTGAAATACATGCTGATACGTGCGGGATACATCCCAATGGTTGAACGATGCGCCACCGCGAGCCACAAGGATACAGCACTGGCCAGTATTCTCATACACCGCTTGGAGCACATCCTGCATATACACCGACCAGTGCTCGTCGCCGTATACGAAAGCCCCCGAGTCGACAACGATGATACCATAGGGGCGATGCAATCCAGGAAATACCTCGCCCACCTCATTGCGCCATACAAGAGCCTGCGCAGCGCCCCAGTCATACAGAGAAGGGGAGGCAAGCATGGCTCGCGAATACGCGGAACCTCGGATACTGTAGCAAAACCTGAAGGCAATAGGAAGTATCTCTGAGGGCCTACTGGCTACGGATACAGAAGATGCTGACGACAGCGTGAAGTCATGGGCCGTCGGCAAGCCCTCGGCGAGGCGCAGCCGTGCAGAACAGCTCAGCCCGAACAGGCCCCAAGACAGCCTATGTGGCCCCAGCACAGATGGTCCCAAGACAGCCGCCTATGAAGCAGAACGTGATGGCCCCGGGAAAATGGCGGCCCCAAGAAAGCCTATGGTGGCCCCAAGATACGTAGAGTATGTATGCTCAGGATACGTATGATAGGTATGATACGCATGCAGTTGTTACATATAACACTTTGTGCGCATGATAAGTATGATAGGCATGTGACAGGAGACAACAGTTGGTCACATTTTTGGGGCATATTTTGACCCACAGGCAGTGGTTACGTATAATACATATTGCACGTGAGACAGATGAACGCGGAGACAAAGAGTTGGTCACATTTTTGGGGCAGATTTTTCTCTGTTACATAATACACATTGCACAAGAAAAAGACAGCCATGAGAGAGCGACGAAAGTTGGTCACATTTTTGGGGCAAATTTTGCCACACATGCAATTGTTCCGTATGACACATACTGCAGATGATACGTATGAGATACATGAGACAAAGAAAGTTGGTCACATTTTTGGGGCAAGTTTCGTCCCACGTACAGTTGTTACATGAGTACACATTGCACAAGGTATGGCAGCCATGACACAGAAACAAAAGTTGGTCACTTTTTTGGAGCAAATGTTGCCACACCTGCCTTTCGTACGTATGATACATAGTGTTCATGAGACGTATGAGAGACAGGACACAGAGAAAAGTTGGTCACATTTTTGGGGCGAATTTTGTCACACATGCGGTTGTTACATAAATACGTATTGCACAAGATACGTATGACAGCCATGAGACAGAAGCAAAAGTTGGTCACATTTTGGAGGCATTTGCCACACATGCAGTTGTTACGTATGATACATATTGCGCATGATATGTATGAGAGACAGAAGACAGAGAAACGTTGGTCACATTTTTGGGGCAAATTTTGTCCCACGTGCAGTTGTTACATAAGTACACATTGCACAAGAAATAACCGCCATGAGACAGAGACACAAGTTGGTCACATTTTTGGGGCAAATTTTGCCACACATGCCGTTGTTACGTATGATACATATTGCACATGATACGTAAGAGAACAGAAGACAAAGAAAATTTGGTCACATTTTTGGGGCAAATTTTGTCCCACATGCAGTTGTTATATAATTACACATTGCACAAGATACGTATAAGAGACATGGGACAGAGACAAAAGTTGATCACATTTTTGGGGCACATTTTGACCCACATGCACAGCTTACGTATAATACATATTGCACGTGATACGTATGAAAGGCATGCGCCAAAGACAACAGTTGGTCACATGCGGGCCCGGATACATACATTAGATATGGTACTAGGCCGACATGGCCACATGCGCGTGTGTACGTTTGTTTTGTTTGTCCCCGTCGCCATACGTCATACATCATTCCGGCGTGGCCGTGCCGCCGTAGACGAGCAGCTCACCATTTTCGCCCCACTCTGCCTCCCTCACTGGGAGCTCACTGCATACGCCCATCTCCTCATACACTGGCGCACCGGCAGCCTCCGCAGCGGCACCTGCAGCAAAGTCTGCAAGGATACGTTGGCAGCCGGTCTTGGATACATCTGCCGTATCCTCTGCGCTCACAAGGAAGTCCACGAGATTGTTGCCCATGTCCATGGACACAACAGGGTCCGCGTCATACTCCCCTTGATCTGCACAGGCATACTCGAGGCCTTTCCCCTCGTCGTCAGATGACGATACCGAGTCGTAGCCGCGCTCCAGCACCTCGCCAGCCTGCTCAGGCCCAGCCGGGAGGAAGTCACTGCGGCGGACCTTGCCGAATACATAACAGCCCTCGCGAGACTTAAAGCGGCTGCAGGCAACGTAGCCATACCCTCTCGTAGCCACTCTCTTCTTCTGCTCGAAGTAAATACAGCCGTGAAAGAGATCCGCACCCTGGGCTCGACGCACCGTGGTCGCATACCCGTAGCAGCAGGGCAGGAAGACCTCCCCATTCTCCTCGATGGGGTGCACCAATACCATGTTTCCCGTGCCCACCAGCCTGGCTGTAAACACGGAGTTTCCACGAAGCGACTCGCATACCGTGGCCAACGCCCCATTCACAAAGCCTCGCTGCTTGTCGAAGTTCCGACTGAGGCGAATGACGATACCAGGTCTGGCCAAAATACGTAAGTCGGACTTCGTGGTCGGGTCGCAATACCCACCCTTTTGCAGATCGGCCTCACTAATGCCGAGTAATGCCAGAGCCGCTCTGCATACCTCCGACGAGCCTGCGTTCGTACACGTGAGCCAAGAAAACGGATGGCCTTTCTCCGACGCCAACGCCATACCGCGCTCAACACAAGCCTCCAAGGACTCATGATGCCAGTGGCGGTCGCCAAAATACTCCGTCAAACACGCTCGATCTGGCTGAGCCTCGCGTATACGATTCAGGAAAACCAAGTGCTGCTTGTCTGCGGTGCGATACACGGTCTTCAAATCAACCTTGTCCATTTGGTTGCAGAAGTGCTCGCACTGGCCCCCGCTCAATACTGGCTGCAACTGCTTAAAATCGGCGACGATACCAGTGAAGGGTTTGTGCGGCTGCTCCCGCACCGAGGCAAAAAAACGCATCCATTCCTGGTCTTCATACTGGCTGCCTTCATCGCAAAGAATCAAATCAATACTTCTCAAAGCCGAGGGTGGAGCCCAGCGGACCTTGCCGTCCTTCCCGGCCCTCTTATACTTCAAGACTCCTTGTATCGTGTCCACTCGGATATTCTCAATACCAGGTCTGTCCGGCAGCTTGGACTTGTACTGGTGCACGAGATACCCCGTGGGGCACACGATCAAGACCTGAAGAGACTCACATGCCCAAATGGCCAGCTCCAACAATACTGCCGTCTTCCCACTGCCGGGCGGTCCAGAGATATACAAGAAACGCTTACTGTTCTGCTTCTCCTCCTCGTCCTCCAGCGATACACCCTTCTTGACCCGTTCGATGGCGTCAGCCTGCTCTGGGCTCCACGTGCGCTGCTGATACTTCGGCCTGTTCAAGGTATCCCACTCCTGCCGAAGGCACTCGTACTCTGGCTCGTTATCGCATTGAGCAACACGCATATACAACAGAAAATTCGCGTGTTGCTTCTGCTCGAAGCAGCCGACACGCTCATCGCGCATACCGCGAAATTGCAGATCGCGTCGGGCCAGCGAGAGCAGGTACTCGAATGCTGCCCTGTCATTGGCAAATACAGGGCCTCCGGCAGTATACTCAGAGCCGAATGTAAGTATCTGGCCGTCATCACCCACTCGCATCGGAAGCGCATGAGTATGGAACTTCAGATCACACGACGTCTCCACGATATCAACAGAGCCCGACCACTTCCAGGACATGAGATACTCGATCATGCCCACGAAATTCTTCATACTGTCCAGGTGTTTGAACGTCCGAGGGAGTAATTGTGCAGCGTATACATGTGGCAGCACAGTCAGTGAATGCTGGCCCCAATACCCGTCCGTCAGCTCGTACCAGTACCTGCAGGCGACCACTTGCGTAGGTTCATACCTTTGATTACATCGGCCGCCGCGGATATGAACGCAGTGGTTGAAGGAGTCATACTCCCTGCCACGGTGCCATACCAAGAAACTCTCCGATACGTGAATCCCTGCGACCAGCTGCTCCCTCTTCTCCTGCAGATAAAAGCCATACATCCTCGAGGAAAAGTTGCCTTGCCGCCCGTCATAGTTCACCATGGCTGCCGGCTGCGGTGGATACAGCAATACATGAGAGTAGGACCGCTCAAATTCCGACAGTTGCGCCAAACGGATCGCCACTTCCGGCAAGCACGGGCTGCTCTTGCTGAGCAAGCGATACGCGGTCAGCCAGGAGCTGTTTGCATTCTTCTGCACATACTCGCCGAGCCCGACGTCGACGGCATCATGGTCCTTCGCCACATACCCAGAAATGTAGTTCAGACGGCCGTTGCCTATCTGAACATCTATCTCGGCGCAGAATACCAGCGAGAGGAACTTGACGAATGCCGACACCACAGCCGTCCCAGTGCGCCCCTGGAGATACTGCAACAGCCCAAAGCATACAACCCACGCGCAGATGTGCCAGTGCGGGGTGCCACGGCCTTGGTACTCGGTCTTCATACACCACTCGTAAACAATGAAGTACCTGGACACTGTTATTTATTTTGGCACACTGTTGTGACATGATACATATGGTACATGATGCGTATGATGCACATGAGACAAACTCGCAGAAGAGTTGGTCACATTTTTGGGGCAAATTTTCGAACACATCCAGTTGTTATATGTGATACATGGGGTACATGATACATATGACACACATGAAAACTCGCAAAACAATTCCTGGAATTTTGTTATACAAGAAGACGAACCTGTGGCCCCAGCGGTTCGCCAAGAACATCCAGATACAGCGAACCAGGAAGTACATATGGAGTGACATCATATAGGCACCAGCAAAAATACAGCGCAGGTACGGCTCCATGAAATACGGCCTCGGGAACTTCCACTCCGCGGGGGCGATGGTGATGAACAGATTCGGAAACGCGCACAGCCATACCTGTCCCCGGAGATTCCGGCAGCGTTGATACAGGGCCTCATAATTCTTCTCGTCGCAACAGCGCACGAGCATGATACGCACCAGATCAGCGAGGGAGTCTTGCACGATCTCCCAATACCCCGCAGACGCCTGCGAATCTCGAGCCATAACATCCCCCGTGACGCCGAGGCTCTTGGCACGGACTTGTGCATTGAAATACTTGTTCGCCAAATGCTTCTCGTACAGGAAGAACGGCAGGTCCCGCTGCTCGCCATATACGCGGGCACTGGACAACACCTTCCGAGTCCAAGACAGGCCGATGGATACCACACGGTTCGTGCTATCCTGGGTCTCGGCATAGTAGTGCTCCATTATACCCGTATCAGTGAAGTCCGTGGTCGGGTACAAGACGGGGTACATGGCACACTCGATACCTTTCATGACCACAAAGAGGTCGTAGGAGGACAGATTCAAGGAGCTGCGGTTCTCGATACGGGTCCTCAGGAGAGTCAGAAAGCTACTGACATACTTGTATGCGCCCTATTCCAATGAATAGTTGTTGATTGTATTGTTTTTGTTATTTTGTTTGCTAGCCTTTTTTTTTTGTTTTTGTGTTTTATGGTTTGTTTGTTTTTTGTTAGTCAATCTCGTGGTCGTCGACGTCGCGTCGTCGCTCTCGTCGTCGTCGTCGTCGTCGTCGTCGTCGTCGTCGTCGTCGCCGTCGTCGTCGCCGTCGCTCTCGTCGTCGTCGTCGTCGTCGTCGTCGGAGGAGGAGGGGGATCCTCTGTTCCGTCAGAAAGGCGCGGTAATACTTGCTGTGCTCCCTCAAAAAATGAAATGCAGCCTTGCACCGGACGGTAGGCATACTCGCTTCGCAGACCAGGTCCTTCTTGAAGTACGCGCGCGAGAGGCCCACCTTCTTCCAGTTGAAGTGGTGCGCAGCGCCATACCTCTCTTGCTGCACTGAGGTCCTCAAGACGACGATGCTCAGAGCACGACATTCGTCCACGGTCATCTCGTGCATACAGGGTCCAGTGCTGTGGTCCAGCGAAAACTCCCCAAACGAGCATCGAGGCCAGGTGATACACCCCTTTGCCTCGTAGCCCGACTTCGTCGCCAAGGGGATCCTATACAGCTCCGACGTCTTTGCAACCTTGAGGGCCTTCCCGCGGTTCTGCATACGGCGGTTGAACTTCTCGAGAGGAGTCTCTGTACCAGAACAGCAAGGGCATCTGGCAACCACAGGCGTGTACATGCCTGGCTTATACCACCATCTCGAAGATATACCAACTTGGCCACAGGCGTGCACCACCGGGTCCTGCGGTACTTGCCGACGATACGCCGCCAGCATGTCTGGTTGTTCCGACGTGCTACGATCCTGATATACACGGTTCGAGAAATACTCGTCATTGAAGAAGAACGAACCGCAGGCCTCGCAAGCGGACCAACTCCCGTAGCACACCCAGAACGCAAAGTCTGTCAGATTATACTGCTTCGTGTAGGTGGCTTGGATACTGGTGAGTAATGACATGGACCAAGACTGTCGCTGAAATACCTCCTGGCACTTTAACATGACATACGCAGCAATAAGACAAGCGTCCGCCGCCATTTTCGGGAATACTATGCAACGGTCAGCTGTCGCCACGCTGCGAGCTCTCGCATACCAGCCGTGCTCTTGGTCGGAGATACACGCGTGTGCAGTCCTCGGCAGCACCTGGCCCTGGAAGGTCTTCTCGTAGGCCTCCACCACGGGACCTGGCAGCACATCCTTGTATACGAAGGCATCTGGATACTCGAGCGCCAACTTGGCATGCCGTTCGTGGGCACCAAAAAATACCGATAGATTGTGCAAAGGCACCAACTCTTCCGCCACGCCCAAACGCTGACATAACGATATACGCACAGCCTCCAAACCAGATGCATCCCGGGCGCGACACCCAACCGCCCGGTTGTGGCCGAGCTTGCTATCCAGAGAAACCAAGGAATACAAGAACTCCCACTCCTGTTGCTCTAGGTGCTCGCTGGTCCAGTATTCGCCACGTTGCTCGCGATAGCGACGATGCGCTACGAGCCGCTGCGTGGTCCTGCAATCCACGAGATACTGCGCCAATAACTCCTTTTTCACCTCCTCGGCCGAGACACCCTTCTGCAGCTGCTCCAGGACATACTCCCCGCATACGTGGCTGTGTATCTCCTCAGCATTCTCCAGTATTGCCAGCTGCTGGGAGGGCGCCTTCAGCCACCTCTCCAGGGCTTCCCAATGTGCAAATACCCCGGTCTCCGCGCGATACTTGTCCACCAGCGCTCGCCCCCTCAAGCCTTCTACGTGATACCAGTACTGGAGGTCCCTGCGCGACAACGCGTAGACGGCGCAATTGCCATGTTTGGCACCGTCTCCGAGTCGATACTTGCCGAGCCACTCTCGCAAGGCATATGGACCCGCCTCATACCCCCAGGCCTTCAGACGCACCTGCATATTCGGGTAAGTGAGGCCAAGGCCCAAGTCGGAGACCTGCTCTCGATACCGCTTGCCGCATGCCGCCTCTACAGCATCCCCCGTCAGCAGCTTTATACAAACCACATCTGTGGAGGAAGAAGCTGGCGTGGCCTGCTGCTTCGATACGGGCTCCTCCCAGTCGACCGCGGCAGGCCGTTTGGCCACGCGGGCAGATCCGGCGGCGGCTGGCCGTTTCAATACCCCGCCTGCGACCCGCGCCGCCGGGCGCTTCAATACACGCCTGGCGACGGCCTGGGCGGATGAAGCCGTCGCCTGCGCTGAAGAGCTCACCGACGCATACGCATCGCACCACTGTCTCAACACTCCTCGGGACACCAAGACAGCTTTCCGTCGCATACGCAACGCGGCATGCAAGGTGTGGCACTTCAGCCCTGGATATACCGCGCGCATGTGGTCACCAAGTGCCGCGTCGAGCTTTTCAGCCGTGTCATACTGCAAAGGTCCGGAGTCAGGGTGATACTTCACGTACCATTGCCTCAAAACCATACCGCTGACAGCGACGGGAGGGTCGCTCTCCGAGAGAATCTGCGAGAGGACCTCCGCGGCGGCCTCGTCGGCGAAGCTCTCCCGATACTGATTGAGTCGAAGACGCTGGCCTATACATTCCTCCACAGCTTGGGCAGTATTCAATGCTCCCTTGGCGCCCCACTCCGTGCTGAGCCACTTCTGGCATACCCTGGCGTCAGCAGATACAGATAAATGTCCCAGGAGCCACTGCTTCAAGACGGCCCCGTCAGTAGTCCCCTCGGGCATGTCTGTGCGAATACGTTCTCCATACCAGGTCTCCAGATGGCCAGCGTTCTGCACTTTGACAAGCGTCTCTTTGGAAGAATACTGCAGTAGCCACATCTTTGCGACCTGATCTGTCACATACAGTGGTGGATCCAACTGTCGGAGCGCCCCGCATAATTTGAAAGGTGTATTATACTCGATGCCCAGGTGGCGGATGGCAGAACCGTGCTGCTCCTCCAGCTCCTGGGCGCTAGAAATACTAACCTTGCCAGGCACAACCCGATACTTGCCCCACCAAGTCTTGCACGCCTGGTGACTGACCTGGATACCATTTGCAACGAGCGCCTGATGCAAATAATACGGGCTCTCGCAGTCGGCCAAGGGAGGCCGCGACAGCTCCGGGCCATACTGCTCGTCAAGGGCTTTCGCCGTCAAAGCCATGGACCATCCAAGAACACAGGCGATACCTTGATCCGAGATGGCTACGGATGTGCCAGTGATCAGTCGGAGGCTTCCTGGGGCCGCTTGGGGTCCTCTTGGGGAAGGGGGGAAGCCTCCTGGCGCCGCTTGGGGTCCTCTTGAGGGGCTTTGGGGGGCTTCTTGGAAGCATCTTGGGGCCTCTTGGGGGCTTATTGGGTCCTCACGGCGGGCTCTTGGGGCCTCTTGAAGGCCTCCTGGGGCAACCTATGGCGCAACCAGTAGGGGGACGTTTTATTCTCGGCGGCCGAGGGCGCAACCTATGGCGCAACCAATAGGGGGGCGTTTTATTCTCGGCGGCCGAGGGCGCAACATATGGCGCAACCGCAAGGGATTCTGGCCCCTGGCAGGCGCGCGAACCCCGTTGCAAGAGCGTGCGAAAGTAGCTCGCGCGAGCTCATGTAACATAAATGTTGGAAAACCATTGGTTTTTTTAGGATTCGGACAGCGCGCGCGGGTAGAAATTTTGAAAAGTCGTGCAGGTGTTTTTCGAGGACCTACGGTGCGATTCGTGTGATTTTATGATGCGCGGTGCTAAAATTCTTAAGAACCCAATGGTTTTTGGAGATTTCGGCGTGCGCGCGCGAAGAAAAAACGAATGTGTCCCGCATGGTATTATTTGACAGGGATGATGGCCCTGGCAGGTGCGCAACCGTTGTCGCAGAAGTTCGAAAAAGTTGCTCGCAAAAGCCCGTTTGACAGAAATGTTTAAAAAGTGTTGGGTTTCCTACGAATCCGCAAGAGCGCGCGGGATGAGATTTTGACATTTTTTTGTTGAAAAACCATTGGTTTTTTGATGTTTTTATGTTAAAATCGCTCCGAACACTAAGCTTTTGGAAGGATTTCGTCTTGCGCGCGCGAATGTCCACTTTACCTTATTTTTTGCAAGGGATTCTTGAAATTTGATTATATTAGAACAAGAAATGTCATTTTATAGTGTTTTTTGCAAGGGAAAACGGATTACAACAAAACAACCGGATCTTGATGACATCGTATTACCTGAGGCTTCCTCACGAAAATGATGAAAACGTGGCTGCGGCCTAGGCGCGGCGGGGGGGGCGCGCACCAGGGGGCCCAACAATAATTATTCTTTAGAATTAATAATGTTCAACAACAACAACAAACACAACAATTATCATGTTAAGACTGTTCGCTCTTATCTGTTCGCGTGCCATTCAACACGTATATCCCAAACCCTCGATACCCACCCTCTTCGTCTTCGACCGGATCCCCTTGGAAGAATATGTGTCTTACCTGCAACGTGTATTTCGCGCAGCAGCGACTTCAAGGGAAGAGGGGACGGATGCAAGGAAGGGACAAGGGGGAGGGAGGAGGATGGAGCACGAGAGAGAGAAAGAGAGTAGCAGGAGGGGGGCTCGGAGCAGAAAACCCATGGCAAAACCAGACGGGTAGATCGGGCGGGTAGACCCCGACGGGCGGGCCCAGGCAGTCAGGTCGAGGAGGCGGGTTGTTGAAGCGTGCGTCCTGCATGAACCGCGAGGAAGCCTTGAGCGACAGCGCGATTCCAAAATACACCTCGTGAGGGGATCCAAAGCGACAGCGCGATTCCTGAGTGTCGAAAACGCGGCGCCCGAATAAACTGCGAGGAAGTAACTATCCGGCGAGAACACGCTTCTTCCATAAAGTGCAAGGAGGTATCGGGCGGGAGCAGCTGCTGTTGTTCTTGTTGTTGCTGTAAACTGGGGGCCAGGGGCACAGTTAGAGCAGGAAGACTTTCCTTAGTAAAAACACAATGGGCCCCAGGAGGGGCACTTCAATTGAAAAAACATGCACGCTACGCGAATGCGTGTCCTGCATAACTCGCCAGGAAATCTCGGGCGAGAACGCGACCCAAAAGTACATGATGAGGAAGTCTCAAGCGAGAGCGCCGTTCCTGAATGGCGAGGGCGTGGCGCTAGCCACTCAATTGCGATTTTGTGATAAATTGCAAGGACGTCCCAAGCGAGCTCGCGATTCCTCAATAAATTACAGGGGCGTATCAGGCGGGAGCCGTTGTTGTTGTAGTCCGGTGGCCAAAGGCGCAATTTGAGCAGGAAGGTGTTCCTTTATAGAAAACCAGGTGCGAGACCCGGGAGTCTTCACTTCAACTAAAAAGCACATGTTACTGGAGGGGGATCAAAGGTAGTTGTTCTTCTATAGTGAGAGCTTAACAACAACAGCATCATCAACAACAACAACAACAGAAGCAAGAACAACAACAACAACAACAACAACAACAACAACAACAACAACAACAATTACTAGCACGTGGGGACACTCCGTTCTCACCAGTGCCAGGGTTTTCATAGGAGGCGGGCAATACCCCCACTTTGTGGGGGGGCCGGTTCAAGCTCTACCAAATTTCCAAACGACTCTTCGCCACCACCCACACCCAGCTTCCCGCCCTATGACGTTCGGACACTTCACTTCGTGGCATGCGGACGACCGTGGCTACTATTCAGGGCCCCGCGGCCGACGACGACGGCGTGCGCGCGCGAAGAAAAAACGAATGTGTCCCGCATGGTATTATTTGACAGGGATGATGGCCCTGGCAGGTGCGCAACCGTTGTTGCAGAAGTTCGAAAAAGTTGCTCGCAAAAGCCCGTTTGACAGAAATGTTTAAAAAGTGTTGGGTTTCCTACGAATCCGCAAGAGCGCGCGGGATGAAATTTTGACATTTTTTTTTTAAAAAAAAAAACCATTGGCTTTTTGATGTTTTTATGTTAAAATCGCTACGAAAACTAAGGTTTTGGAAGGATTTCGTCTTGCGCGCGCGAATGTCCACTTTACCTTATTTGTTGCAAGGGATTCTTGAAGTTTGGTTATGTTAGAACAAGAAATGTCCACTTTAGCTTATTTGTTGCAAGGGAAAGCGGGGGGGAACAAAACAACCGGATCTGGTACACATCGTTTTGCCTGAGACTTCCTCACGAAAATTATGAAAATGTGGCTGCGGCCTAGGCGCGGCGGGGGGGCCATGCACCAGGGGCGGGCCCCAACAATAATTATTCTTTAGAAGAAATAATGTTCAACAACAACAACAACAACAACAACAACAACAACAACGACAACACCAACAATAATAAGACTAAGAGCAACAACAACAGCCAGGTGCGAGACCCGGGAGTTTTCACTTCAATAAAAAAAACATATGTTACTGGAGGGAGGAATCAACAATAATTAATATTCAATAGTGCGTACCCAAACAACAACAATAACGGCAACAACAACCAGAACAGCAACACATTGCTATAAGTCCAAGACTGTTCGCTCTGATCTGCTCGCGAGTCATTCGCATATCCTAAACCCTGGATGCCCGCCCTCTTCGTCTTCGATCGTGCCCCCCTTGGGGGGGTATATTCCTCCCCTGCCACGCTTAGTTGGGAAAGCCCCTAAACAGGAAAGAGAGGGTAGAGGAGAACGGGATGCGGACGAAGGGATCGGAGGGAGGGAGGGAGGGGAGGGGCAACAAGGAGGGAGGACGATAATTTGCGCTGCGAGTGGCGACTCAGCTTGCGCCATGGCTGGCGCCAGCCATCCCCATGCAGGTTAATAATAAATTTCGCCAAGGGTCGCACCATAAACAGCGCCATGCAACACCCCTTTGAGAAAAAGCAAAAAAAATCGTACATACCGCCACAGGGGGCCTACAGCAACACTGGTGTAAGAAACAAAATTCGTGGAGCCCTGACGAGCAGCAGAAAGATGTTGGGAGAATGGAGCGGGGGGGATGGCAAGAACTACAACCGTGTGGGGAGGAGCGCAGGGATGTGGAGTGGAGTGGGATGGAGCGAGCAAGAGTAGGATCTCAGGAGGAGGAACGGGAAGGTGTGGAGCAAGGGAACCGGGAGGAGTGCGGAGGAGCGGGGAGGCGCACGGTGTAATCTGGAGGGACTGGGAACAAGTTGGGAGACATGCAAAATCCGAGCGGGAAGGGGTGGAGATGGTTGGGGTGGGATGGGGTGGCCTGGGGAGGAGTGGGCAGAATGCGAAGAACTGAAGAATAGCACAAGGGGCGACAGCGGGGCCACGAAGGGCATGCATCTAGGGGCACGACGGGTGCGAGCGAGCGGGGGCCACGAAGAGCATACGCATATGGGGCCACAAAGGGCGACAGCGGGGCCACTTCGGGAGCTTGCACCCGCACGGACCAGGTGCCCTGAGGCGCAAAAGAAACGCCCCATCATCATCAGAAAGAAGGGGCGGCCTAAGCTGCGTGCACGCATCGCGGGCTGCCGCAACGATCCGCCTGAGGTCAGGAGACAGAGGCGAGAGGAGAAAACTTTGACATTCGTGAGAACAGAGGGTTTTCTGCACAGCCGTCGCCTCCTCCCCTGGTTTGCCTTCTGTTGCCTCTCTCTTTTCCGTAATCCTCTCGCTCAAGGCCCCCGCATCGGAGGCCAAGCTTTTTTGGGGGCCCACCCACCCACACCAATAAAGCGGTGGGTGGGGGTTTTCTCTGCACACCCGCGCTTGCTGCATCGCAGTCGGCGCGGTCCGCTTTCTCTGCACCCTCCGTCGCCCAGGTGCGGAGGCGGAGGGCCTCGCACTGGGCGGCTGAGCTCGAGCCCGGACGGACCGGGTGCCCTGAGGCGCAAAAAATACCCCATCATCATCAGGGAGGAGGGGCGCCTGAGTGGCGTGCACGCATCGCGGGCTGCCGACACGATCCGCCTGAGGTCAGGAGGCAGAGAGTATCCTCCTCCTCCTCCTCCTCCTCCTCCTCCTCCTCCTCCTCCTCCTCCTCCTCATCATCAACATCATCATCATCCTCATCCTCATCCTCATCCTCCCAAGACATCCGACGTCCAGCGTCGTGTTTTGTGCCACGCGGTTTCCCAAAGGTCTGGACCCCTCCCCGGGGACTGCCCCCACGGCCCGATGCCTCCACCCCAAAAAAAGCAAAATGTTCGTCGTGACTTTCTCACGGCGCGAAGATGTCAAGGTACTCCCCCTCTCTCGTGCACCGCGGCGACTGGTCCGCCCCCCCCTCCCCCCCGCTCGGAAGGGAGGGCGCCAACTACACACCTATTCCGATCCTGGCCAGACCCACCCTGGGACCACGATCGGTGCACACGCTCTCCTGGCGTGGCGAGGAAGGCACACACGCAGACCAATCCTAGGTCCAGGACTGGACTGGCCAAGATTGCTGCAGGTGTATAATCGACGCCCCGAGACCGCCCTCTCCCCTCACGCGCCAGGCCGCCGCTGGAAAGCACCACCGGCGTCCTCGAGATGAACGGCACCTCAGGGCCGCGGCGCGCCAGGCGCCGCGCGCGCTTCGCGCGCGCGCGCTGGGCCCCAGGGGGCGGGCACCTTCTTGCGACCTCCCTGGCGGGGGGGGGGAGCGAACACGTCATTGGAGTCGCGGCGGCCTGGAGCAAGGCCCGATCAGCTGAGAAGGGCGACTCTACTTGGAGGATTGATCGGCCATTCTACCTATCGGATTGGCACCCGCCCGCGACCTCCATGGAGGGGGGTGGGAGGGGGGGAGGGGGGAGGGAGGGGCGGGAGCAGCGGGGCAGGGGGCGAAGACGTTTTGGGGTCGCGGCGGCCTGGGGCAAGACGCGGTTAGCCGAGAAGGGCAACCCTCGTTTTGGCGGACCCCACCGCCGCTCCTCGGTCCCTCCGTGGATGGGGGAGCGGAAGGAATCGAAAAGTAGCGGCTAGACCACGAGGAGCCGAAGGGGGAAGGGGGGCGAGAGGAAGAGAAACGACGCGGAGCGGACAGCATGCGCTCGCTGGCCGCGCCTGGCACGACAGCCAAAGCGGCAGCACCATTCCTCTGCAGGCTCCCGGCCCACCCGCCCTCCCCACTGCCTCCTTCCCGCTTGCCCCTTCCACGTTCCCCATCTTCCGCCCCCCCTCCCACTCCCCACTCTCACCCCCCTCCACAATTATGCTCCGCTCTCCCCTAATCATGTACGGAACTGCTCTGGCCTCTCTCGCGTAGTTCTTTTCATGCATTGGATGCAGGATTCCATCATTTGATGACCCATTGCAGCGATGACCACGTTTCGGGATCGGCGCCTCGCTACCGTCGCTCAGAACGGCGCTCTCGCCACAGCAAAGGCCATACTGCTGGATGTCATTCCTTCCTCATCATTGCCAGCCCCCTCATTTCCCGTCCGCCTTCCCCTGGTCATCCTGCTCCGCCCTCCCATCCCGTTCCTCTTGCAAACTTATGTTGCTGCTCTTCCCCCCTTCCTCATAATCATCATGTTTCTTCCTGATCATCCTCCTGCTCATCCGCCACCTCCTGAGCCCCTAGTGTACAAAGCCCCGTTTTATGTTTCTGATTCGTGTGGGGTCACTTTGGGAATCAAGGTCTCGCAGGACAGCCCAGTTGGCAGATAGAAAAGACATCACCACAATGGGACGTGATGAGTGGGAGGCCTCGGATGTCAGACATGACGCGATCGCACCCACCTGAACACTACCCCCGCTCGCTGCTCGCCAGAGCAAAGAGAGGTAAGGCACGAAAGGCTGCGATTTGAGTGTAGCTACAGACTATCGAAGAATCATTTCGCTGAGCCGTCCTTCGCGTGACTGGTGCGCCCTATCCTGGCTTCACGAATGATACCCCCACTTCCCATTTCACGCTACTGAACATAGGATCCGTTACGTTACGTGATGGTGGGGGGTACGCAGCGCGTCAATAGTTCCAGAAAGAGAGCAGCAGCAGTCGTGCAAACTACCCCGCCCTAGAGACCGCTCCAACTCATCCTTCTCCCCCGATTCAATGTTACGCAGTTTCACCTCCCCTCCTTCTCGTCTTCCTTCTCCTCCCTCCTCCCCCTCCTCAGGCTGGAGCTGCGCAAGGGTGATACACGGGCTTGTAAGGGTACGGGGGGGGGGCGCCTACGTTAATTCGCACTGGCTGCTGGGCGGAAAGTGTGGAGTTGTTGCTGCAATGATGCTGTACCGCTAGGTGTCCCAACCTCCGCTCCAAGCACGCCTACGGGAAAGAGACGAGAAGGAAGAAGAGAAGGGAGAAAAGGAGGAAGAGGGAGGAGAAGAGGAGGGAAGAAAATATCGTCGTCGTGGACGAACGTGGGTTTGGGGCGAACCCGCATTCCGCGGGCAGCGCAACGAAACTCGCACCAGCCCTCTGGGCGCGACTGGTTAGAACGCTTCCTATTCCACCCCCTCCCTTTTTTCCTGGACCTGGGCGGGACGCCCCGCGACCGATTGGAGCGTCGAAGATGGCTCCGGCGAGTAGGCGACCATCGTGGGGGTTACGAAAGTTTGGGGCACATGTTGGCCTCCTGGGGGTGGGATCCTCATTGGGCCCCCCCTTCTTTGATCGATCTCCTCCAAGATGGCTCCAAGATGGCACCCCGAGGCCCACACACCGGCTGAGCAGCCACAGGTAGCCGATGACATGACGGCTAAATGAACTGAAAATGTCGGGTGCGCCGCCGCCAGAACACGGGCGCCAGCGTCGAAACGCGCGGGCCGCGCGACCCGCCGAAGTGGATATCGAAAAAGCCACGAGAAGCCAGTCGACGGGTCCGCTGCGGAAGACGGCACCCCGAGGCCCAAAATAGTGCCCCAAGAGCACTCCAAGAGGCGCCCAGGAGGCCCCTAGAGACCTCCTGGAGGCATCAAGAGGCTCGCAAGAGGCTCCCACGATACCTCTAAGAGACCCCGAGAGGCCCCCCCCAAACACCCAACACGCTCACGCCCCCTGGACCACCAAGAGGCCCACAAGACGCTCCAAGAGGACTCACAGAAGCATTCAAGAAAGAACCAAAGAGACTCCGAGAGGCATCCAAGAGGCCTCTGGCCATTCTGCTTGCCCTCCTCCTCCTCCCCTCCACCTCCTCCTCCTCCTCCTCCTCCTCCTCCTCCTCCTCATATTCCTCCTCCTCGCCCTCCTCCTCTTCCTCCTCCTCCTCCTCCTCCGCCTCCTCTTCCTCCTGCTCCTGATCCCTGCTCCCCTTTTCCCCTCCCCACCCTCTCCCTCCTCCTCCTTCCTCCTCCTCCTGCTCCTCCTCCTCCTCCTCCTCTCCCCTCCTCCTCCTCCTCCTCCTCCGCCTCCTCCTCTTTATTAATATTAACAATAATAATTATATTATTATTATCAATATTATTAATAGTATTAGTATTAGTATTAGTAGTATGAGTAGTAGCATCATTATTACTACGATTATTATTAATAATAACTAATATCAGTTTTTAGTGATTATCAATGATATCAATTATGAATATTATTACGAATATTAATAATAGTATTACCCTCATCATTACTACGAGAGTTTCTGTGCTTCGTAGAGATACTCGTATTCGTGTTACCCTTCTTCTTACTAGGACTACTCGTCGTAATAGTTCTATCAGCATTAGTCGCATTAGCAGTCGAAAGTAGTACGATTCGCAACATTATAACTACTACATTTATGAGTGTTACTACTAACCGTCATGTTATTGATGTGACTCGTTCTTATGATAAATATAATGCGTTGTCTTACCATTCCGCGTATGGCTCGTATTATTCCTCGTCTTGTTACTTCAGATACTCCCAGGCATCCACCAGGGCGCAGGTGAGCCCCTCCTGGTCGCGCAGCTGTGCCCTTTTCACGCGGGTGCGCAGGTGCGGGTGCTGCCATGCCCGCGGGGGCGCCCTTGCCCGTCGTGGGGGGGGCGCCTCCGAGTTCGGAGCGGCCTGCAGCAGCCAGAACAGCCGGCGGGCGCGGACGAGGGGAGCTAGGGCACCGCAGGAGGCCAGGGCCAGGCCAGAGGGCCTGAGCCAGGCACAGGAGAGCCGCAGCTCCCCACGGGTGTCCACCGTTCCCCGCGGCCCTCCACGGGTGCCCACCGTTCCCCACGGCTCCCCACGTGTGTCCCCCGTTCCCCACGGCTCCCCACAGGCGTCCACCGTTCTCCACGGCTCCCCACAGGTGCCGTTCTCTGCCCCGTCTAAGGTGCAGGCCTCCAGGGGGTCCGCGCCGTCGTCGTCGGGCTGGTCGTCGCCGTCTGCGTCGTCATGATCAGGCCCCTCTCGGGGGTCGGGCCCGCCTCGCGGGCCGGGCCCGTCACGGGGTTCGGGCCCGTCTCGGGGATCGGGCCTGCCCTGGGGGTCCACGCCGTCGTCGGGCCCGTTTTCGGTGTCCGAGTCCAGAGGCGTCGGCACCAGGATCGGCGAGTCGTCGGAGTCGACGTCGGCGTCCGAGTCGTCGGCGTCGGCGTTGGCAGCGGCATCGGCACCGAGGCCGTCGCGGGCGCCGTCTGAGCGTCTCTCGTCCAAGTCGGCCGCGACTTCGCCTGCGGCGTCGTCGGCGTCGTCGGGGGCGCTGGCGGCCGAGTCGGCGTCGGCGTCATCGGCGGCGTCGGCGTCCGAGTCGTCGGCGGCGGCAGAGTCGGCGCACGAGTCGTGGTCGTCGGCAGCGTCGTCCCAGCCGTCGTCAACGTCAGGTCGGCCGTCCACGCCGTCTTTTTCCCGATGGACGTCCACCGCGGCGCAGCCGTGGCCTGACAGCAGAAGCGCGAGGAGCGCCAGAAGCATCGAACCGACGCAGCTTGCGCGAGCCGCCGCGGACACGGGACCCGGGCTCGGGGCGTCGGCATACGGGTCGTGAGCGTCCGAGTTGCGGGCGTCGGTGCCGCAGCCGGCATCAGCGCCCGCGCCGGGGCCCAGGGAAGGCGGGGGGTAATCCGCCCTGCTTCTCTCCCCCGGGTGAGGGGGGACCTCCCGGAGGTTCGGGGCCAGGGTCAGCGCCGAGGGGCCAGGTCCTCGTCGGCGCCATGCACGTCGCACGAGGCACCAGGGGACTCCCCAGGCCCCACCCTCCCGAAGAAGACTTGGCGCCCGGGGGAGAGGTGGATGGGCGAGGTGGCGAGGACCAGGTCGTACGACGGGCAGAGGAGCCACACCGGGGGGCTCGAGAGGCACACCGGCCCCCCCGCGAACATCGATCCTTCGACCTTCCCGCCTGGGGCCCCTCCCACCCTCCCGAAGAGGACGAGGAGCACGGGGGCAAGGTGTATGGGCGCGGCGACGAGGACCTCATCTTCGACCCCCTCCCAGGCGCGGGACCCCCATGGGTTTGGGAGTCCGTCATCTCGCAGAAATCCCGTGGCGCGGCCGGGCAGGTCTCCCAATCGCCGGAGCCCGAGGTGGCGCCGGTGGTCCAAGCCCCCGTCGGCGCCGCGCGCGTAGCCCCGCCGCCCACCCTTCCACCCTCCCAGGTCCATGGTATCTGGTTCCGTTGGGCTTCAGCCCCCTCGAAGGGCAGTCACTCCCGCGGCAGGCGGCCCGTTCGGAGTCCCCTCCTGGGTCTACCCCATACGCGCTCGGGTCGTCCACACGCGCGAGGTGGGTGCAGTGGGCGACGGGGATGGCAGCCACTGCGACCGCCAGGTGTACCCCACTCGCGCTCGGGTCGTCCATCTGCACGAGGTGGGTGCTGCAGAGGGCGACGGGGATGGCCGCCACTGCGGCCGCCGGGCCTACCCCACTCGCGCTCGGGTCGTCCACCTGCGTTCGCCGTGCTGGGGAACCCTCGCGCGGGGGGGTCGGCCAGCCAGCCGACGCTCAGTTCAGCCTCAGTCGCCTCCCCCTCAGCAGGGCGCGTGGGGGGCTGGCCACTCGGAGGGCCCTGCCACGTCCAAGGGAGGATGCTTAACAACCTGCTCAGGTCGAAACCCTTTATCAACGACCTGCGTAGGTCCGCACTCCCCTTCAGCCGGGCGAGCGGGGGGTCCTGCACTCCCCGCCTCCGCTCCGCTCGCGCTCGGACAGCCCACCCAGCCACTGACTCCAGGACGGGGGCCGAGTCCGCCAGGGAGCACCGGGCCAATGAGGGTGGCCAGCGCCGCGACGGCGGGCACGGGAATGCAGGCCAATAGGGCCACCATCCCGGGTTCCCGCTGCCCCACCCTCCGTCAAGGCCCCGGGAGGCAAGGGTGCCGAGATGGAGCAAGATCTTGAAAAAAAACGAATCGGGTTCACAGGGGCATGCGCCCCCCTTCGCCATAAGCGAAAGCAGCCTGCCCAAACCAAAAGGCTGCGGGTTGACGAGGGGAGAAAGAGAGAGAGAGAGGAAAGAGAGAGAGAGAGAGGGAGCAAGCGAACGGCAGGCCAGATATCCATAAGTTACAGCGCGAGGGCACTAACAAGACCAAAGAAGAGGAAGGAGGGGAGGAGGGATGAGGAGGAAGGAAGAGAGAGGAGGAGGGAGGAAGAGGGAGCTCCCAACTAGGCAAGGGCACGAGCATCTGCCTACAAACCTCCGAGGGACCTAGGACTCACACACAGGCAGGGGACCGCCAACGGCGGAGAGCCCACCCAGGATCACAGCAATACGAAACATCGGTTCGCTGACTCCACTCTCGGATATCGATACGAGGCGGCAAACGTTTCCAAATCCCCATGAGGACAGTATACTGGCCTTTGGTGACCGAGAAAAAAGGCACGCACAGTGGCTTCACATTACTGGGTAAGCAGCCTTGGAAGGCCCTCGGCATATCTGCCCCACCCGCTGCAGAAGACAAAGCCCCCCTTGAGCCACAGAGCGTGAGATTGGTGGAGCAACTGGCCTCGCCAACCATGTCTACTAAAACGAGCTGGAGGGTCGGACCATTGCATGAACCGACGAGCTGCTCGTCGAAGGGTGGCAAGGATGCTAACCTCGGCGGAAGACGAACACGCACACGAACGGGCGCCAAAGACAGAGATGCAAGGGAACTCCTGGCAGCACAGCTGGACTTGAGTCTGGACAAGCATCGGCTGTGAGTTCGAAACACACACACACACACACACACACACACATGTGTATAAATATAATTATATATATATGTTATAAAACTTATAAATAAATATACCGTTTTTCCGCGCACGTGACCACGCCAATGGTCTATTAGCTCGTTTCCCCGCCCCCTCCTGCGTGCTACCGAATCGTCCCTGCCAACAGCCACGCTGCGCCTCACCGAGAGCCACGAGGACAGCCCAGGCCCTGGGGGGATGCCCCAACAGCCACGCTGCCCTCCCAGGAACCCCGAGGGCAGCCCAGGCCCTGACAGGGAGCACTCGGCCCACACGCACGGGAGGGGGAAACCTGCTAAACCTGATTGGGCTACGGCACCTCAGGCAAGCATTGAGCCGGCTTCTTCTACAGAGATGATTTGTGGGTGGAGCGCGGGTGGGAGCCAGATCAGCTCTGGAACGGAAGACGGCGTGCGTTTCACGTTTCACGGGAAATGGTATGGCCATACAAGTCTGTATACGGGCATACCGTTTTTCCGCGCACGTGGCCACGCCAATGGTCTATTAGCTCGTTTCCCCGCCCCCTCCTGCGTGCTACCGAATCGCCCCTGCCAACAGCCACGCTGCGCCTCACCGAGAGCCACGAGGGCAGCCCAGGCCCTGGGGGGACGCCCCAACAGCCACGCTGCCCTCCCAGGAACCCCGAGGGCAGCCCAGGCCCTGACAGGGAGCACTCGGCCCACACGCACGGGAGGGGGAAACCTGCTAAACCACTTACTCCCTCCTTGGCTCTAAAAGGCCGTGTGAAAATGCCGTTTGACTCTCCACCCCTCCCCACACTTAATTGCAGAGGCTTGTCCTTTGCTGCTGCTACTGCTTATAACATGCATGCGCGAGAGGAGATCATTTAGAACAATCAAGGAAGGCCCCAGGACCAGGCCGCCTCAGCCGTACTGCACGGCTGAGGCGGCCTGGTCCTGGGGCCGCACCTTCACCAAGTCGGCGACGGCGCCCTCCACGTAGAGCCGCGCCGTCATCGATGACGCCCAGCGGCCCGCGACGAGCGTGGCCTCCATCGAAGACGACTTCAGGAAAAAGTCGGAAGCGCCTCCGCGGCGGCACGAATGCCACGAGAACGGGCCTGGCAGCAGCAGCCCGCGCGCCAGGGCCGCCAGCGCGCTCCTCAGCTGCGCGGGCGACCGCCACGACAGAGGCTCGTCGGCGCGCCGATGCCGCACAACCAGCCGCAGCATCTCCTTTGCGACCCGCGAGCGGATGACCACGGCCTCGGCGCCATCTTTGCCCGCCGTCGTCTTGGACGTGTTGATCCGGAGGACGATGACTTCGCCTCGATCCATCACATCCTGCCCGCGGAGGGCGAAGGCCTCGCCGCCGCGCAGCATGCCCTCGAAGCCGATGAGGAGCAAGGCGCCCACGTCGAACGCCGCCGCCTCCGCTGCCAGGCCAGCCATGGCCCCCACAATCTCGGGCGTGAACGGCAGCACCCGGCCTGCAGGCTCGGCGCGGCGCCACGCCTTCAGCAGCGCCCAGGAGAGGTCCAGGCGCCGCCGCAGCCTGGGCACCGCAAAGATCACGCCCGCCACAGTGTTGTTGGCGAGCGCGATGCCAGCTCCCTCGCTCCACTTTGCCTCAAGGAAGTTGGCGACGAGGCTGTCGGCATCCTCCCCGTCGTCGCCGAGGGCCCCGATATCCTGGGGGCTCACCTCGTAGCGCCTCAGGAGCTCTCGGACCGCAGCGGCATATCTCCTTCGGGTCGCAGCGCCGACCCGCAGCGATGCCAGCGTCTGCGTGCGCTGGCTCCGCTGCTTTAGCACAGCAGCCGCGCGCCGCGTGGGCGCGCGACGGGCGGCCCTGCGGCGCGCCCCCTGAGCCGCGACCCACGCCGCAGCTTCCTCGACTGCTCGTCTGCGGGGTTATCCTCTGAGACAACGTAGCCGATCAGAGGGCACATGTCCGCCGCTATCGCCATGGCCAACCAGCGCTTGAGAGCCGGCTGCAGGCGGCGGCTGCTGCTGCGGCCCTTGGTGACGATGGCCGCGACCACTTGGCTGTCCACGAGGTGCAACCAGCGCGAGCCGTGCCGCGCTGACTTCGCCCTCCAGCGCAGCGCCGCCAGCGTCGCCTGCAGCTCGCGCACGTTGATGTGCGCGCGCCTCTCCCGCGGCCACGCCATGCTCAGGACGACTCGCCAACGCCACACGAAAGGGCCCAGGCTCGACCTCGGCCAACCTCTTGCACGGTAGGGCAGGCCGCAGTCGAGGCGGATGTCCGAGCCGCCCATTTCCGCCCGGCTGAGGTAGTGCAGGACCAGGGACCTCGCCTCTTGGGTGTCCGGGATGCCCGCGCTGTCCTCGAAGGTCCCGCACTGGTCCCAGGTCTCGCGGCACTGGCCCACGTGCGCCAGCTCCTCGACCGTGAAGGGCCGCTCTAGAGCCCCTTCCGCCAGGAGGACGCGCTGCGAAGCCCATGCCACAGCGTGCACGCTGAAGCTGTTGCCGAGGAGGAAACACCTGGCGTCCGCCGCGTCGATCGGGTTCGAGCCTTTCGTGGCTGCGGCGGTGTAGCTGACATCGAATCCCAGCAACCGCTCTCTTTCCTCGCAGCTCGGGAGTCGTCTAGGCCGATCGCTCGCAAGGCATCGCAGAAGGTTTTTGTCCTCGTATAGCGAAACATGATAGCGAAAGGAGTCGGCCTGCCAACGGCTTCTAGCCTCGCTCGTGGCCTGGGCGAGCCCACGCGGGGCTGACGGGAAGCTCGGCAGCGGCCTGCAGCACACGAGCGTCGGGAACGGGGCAGGGCGCCCGTCCCAGCGCCAGCCGGCGTCCTCCCAGTCGAAGTCAATCGCCGCGCCCGTCTCTGCAACGACCTCTAAGCAGAAGCCCCAGTCGACGATGCTGCACGGCTCCGCGAGCTGCAGCTGCCAGCTGAGCCAGTAGAGCCGCGGCCTTCGGCACGGAACGAGGGCCGACGAGCAGATCAAGTAGGGCACAACCTGCATGCGCTCGGTGATCGCACGGACGTTGGCCTCCGACATGCTGGCCACGTTCTCGAGCAGAAAGTAGAGCTTCCTGCCGAAGGCCCTCCGCAGGAGGCTGAAGATCCTCGGGACTTCGAAGAACAGCGAGCTTTTGCGTCCTCGCAGGCCGCCTCCGCTCGCGTTGAGGCGAGACAGGCCCTGGCATGGACTGCCAGCGCCCGCGACGCAGACGTCGACGACATGGCCAAAGGCGGCGACCAGGTCCTCGACGCAGCGCTCGTCAACGCGCGCGACGTCGCCCCAGTCGATCGCTCCTGGCCAGCGCAGCCTGACCACCCGCCTGGCCTTCGCGTCCGTCTCGGCCGTGACGTAGGCGACAATCCGCACGGGCAGCCGCGAGAAGGCCACAGCGAGGCCCCCGATGCCGTCGAACAGGCCCACCACAAGCACGTTGAGCACTCTGACGACGACTGATGCCAAGATGCGAAAGTTCGACGTCGTCCACGGGCGCCGCGGGTCCGTCGGCATGTTCAGGAGCCGCGCCCCAACTCCGAGGTGATCTGCAACTTCACCAGCTGCCCCGAGTGCCGTGTGAGCCTCGAGCCTCAAGCCCGTGGACGCGCAGACGCCGCCACCGAACTCCGAGGCGTCCGACACGGCGGCCATGCCGTCGAGGTGGCTGCGCAGGGAGGTGGCAGCCGCAGGCAGCAGCATGAGGCTGAGGACCAGTTCCTCCACTATCTCGGCGTTGTAGCGCACAGCTGCGCGCGCGCCTGAGAGCGCCCAGATGGAGTTCAACAGGCCGAAGAGCGGGCGCCTGAACTCGAACGCCCGCACGAGCTTCCCGAGGACCGTCATGCACACCCGCCACGGCACAGTCTCCAGCGCCAGCGTCGCGAGGCAGAGGGCCGCAGTGGCCAAGACCTTTTGCCGCGGCGCCGCAAGCCCCCCGCTCTCTCCGTCGATGTCTGCGCCCATGCGCTCGACCCGCAGCTGGCGCAGGTGCGCCTTCTCGGCCGAGTACGCAACGCCAGCCCGCCGGTAGCTTTCTCTTGCATGCCGCTGCAGGTCGGCCTCAGTGCCTATCATCTGGCGAGCGCGCACTTCCTCCACAATCTCGGGCGCATCGAAATCATCGATGTAGACCTGCCACCAGCCGGCATCGCGCCCGCTGCCTGCCTCGACGGTGGGGCGGGCCTCGTCCTTCCGCCACTCCAGGTCAGGCGGCAAGCCCGCGCCTGACGGCGGCGGCAGGCGGCACAGCCTGCGGTGGGTATGCTGGTAGACGGGCACGGCCAGCATCCAGCCCATCGCGATGACGGCGGACGCGAGGTACACCTGGCGCTCGGGGCGCCCGAACAACGCGCCAGGGAGCGGCCTCCCCACCGCCGTGTACGGGTGCCAGGCCGCGGGCACCCTCCAGACGAGGAAGGCACCCTTCTGGTCGTCGCCCGACCACAGCAGCAGCTTCCCCTCGGGAAGGTGAAGCGAGGTCCAGCTCGTCGAACTGGCTGGCCAGCACCGACGCCTCGCCCACGTGCGGCTTGAGCAGAGCGTTGCCTGGCACCATGTTCAAGATGAGCCTGGTGACGCGGGCGGCCCCAGGGCCTGGCACACCCTTCTTCTCGACCACGAAGAGGCCGTTGAGAAGCAGCTCGCCCCGCACCCGGATGAGCCTCTCCTCGGGCAGCACCGTGAAGATCCCGAGGTCAACGAGGTGAACCGCGAGCTCGCGCCACCCCGCCTCGGAGTCGACGTTGACCCTCGCCCGCGGCAGAGGGGCGTGCCAGTCTGCCTCGGGCAGGAGGGCCTTCTCCGGCGCCGAGAGCCATTCTGCAACGTCGGGCCCCACGGAGTCCAGCGCCTCCAGCGTCGCAGCGTGCTCGGCCTGAGGCAGCCCTGGGGCCAGCTCCGCGAGTACGCAGGGCAACGCCTTCGCAACCGGCTCACCCGCGTAGTCGACCGTCGACTCAGCCAGGGCCGCACTCGCGGAGGGGACGACGATCTGGTTGAACGGGTCCCCGACGAAGCTCATGACGCGCTCCCGCAAGAAAGCCAGGGACCGCTCCTGCGCCTGCGACAAACGCGGGTGGTGCCTCCAAGCCTCCTTGCAGCGGCCGCAGTACAGGTAGTTGAGGCCGACCACCACCACAATGAGCCAGGCCTCCTCCATGGCCTGACGCGCGACAGGCCGACTCCGCGGGGCACATCCCTTCATTTTGCTGTCCGACCAGCGCCTGGCAGCCGTAACATCAGGTAGGGGCAGCGGCAGAAGGTCGCGAACGCGTCTGCCGCTCCCGCAAAGTGCGGTCACGTGCGCTGAGAACTGTCTGCAGAAGGATCCCAGGCTGCCAGGGTGGTACTCCACGAGCTGCATCAAGTGGATCGCGAAGTCGACCTCCGAGACCTCCGCGCCGAAGCGGACGCCGATCGAGGCCCGCCAACTGGCCGCCTCGCCAGCGCCAGCCGCAGGGGTAGCAGCCGCCACCGGCGCGCCCCCGCCTGCGGCTGCGGCGCTTGCCGCAGGGGTAGCCGCCGCCTCAGGCGCCTCCAGCGGCAGCGACCCAGGCGGCGCCGCCCCAGCCCCGACGGCCAGGATTCTGGGCCCAGAGCGCGGCGGCCCAGAATCGCTCCGGCACGCCGCTGGGGCCGCCGCGGCCGCCACGGGCGCCGCGGCCAGGATTCTGGGCCCAGAGCGCGGCGGCCCAGAATCGCTCCGGCACGCCGCTGGGGCCGCCGGGGGCGCCGCGCGCGCCGCGGCCAGGATTCTGGGCCCAGAGCGCGCGCGCGGCGGCCCAGAATCGCTCCGGCACAGCTCCTCCAGCTTGAGCTCGCCTCGTTCCTGAGCGTCGTCGGCTGGTCGCGGGCAGGGATCAGCTCGAGCCACTTCGCCGCGTGCCAGTGGCCGTCGCCAACAGCGGTCTGGAGCGCCTTCAATCGCTGGGTCAGTAGGTCCAGGGTCTGCGCCGTCTTGCCCTGGAGCAGGCAGTCGATCGCCTCCGACAGCGTCCGCATCTCGCGGTAGGCCTCGGAGCCGATCTGCGCCACCGGATTCTGCGGCAGGTAGGCTGTGAGGAGGTATCGCAGCGCGATCGCCGACGACGGGCCCACCGACGTCTCCCCCTCGAGGCCGCCCAGGAACGACGCCACCTCGCCGAGGGTGAGCTCCGACAGCCTGCCCGGACACTCCGTCGCGAGTTTCCTGCAGTGCGCCCGCTTCGCTGGCAGCCCTCGCGGCAGGTCGGCACCGTCCGCCCCCGAAAGCAGATCTGCGCCAGCGGAGGACTCGGCGCCGCCTGCCGCCTGCACCGCCATCGACTTCAGGGCCATCATCAGCGCCGAGGCGAGCTGCTGCACGCCGCCGCTCGCCCCGTCCTCGGCGCCGCGCGCGGCGGCCGCGGCCCCCTCGCCTCCAGCAGCCGCAGCCACCTTCGCGGCCTTCCCAGCCCTCTCGGCCAAGATGTCCGCGAGACCGCGCTTCGGTGGCTTGGCAGCCGAGGCGGGGGCGCCTGGGCCCGCAGCAGCAGCCGCGCCTGCCCTCGCGGGGCCCGCCGCGTCGGCGAAGCGCACCCTCGCGGCCTGCAGTTTGCTCTGCAGGGCCTCGCGGAGCGCGGGCTGGCCCGACGGCGCCGCCTCGAGCTCGGCGAGAGCCTGGCCCTCCAAGAGCTCGTCGAAGGGTCCGGCAGGCGGCCCTCTCGCAAGCGCCGGGCGCTCGCCGCGGCGGAGAGCAGGGGGGCGTCCGCCGCCGCCCCCGCGCGGCCAAAGGAGCTGCGCGGGCCACACCGCCTCTGGATTGCTCGCGTGGCACTCGTCGAAGGCAGCCTCGACCTCCTCTCGGCCCAAGCGCACAGCGTCCGTCACGTGGACCAGCTCCTCGCACGCACGGGGGGGCTGGATGTCGCAAGGCACGTCCCGGCAAACGTGCAGCAGGAACGACGCCTTGATCGCGCCTGGCGCTCCAGCGTTCGAGGCCCACCAGTCCCAGTAGGCGTCGTCGCTGAACAGGAGCCGCGCCCTGACGAACAGCTCGGGGCCCTCCGCGACCCGCACCGCCATCCAGTAGAAGGTGCACTGCTCCTGGCCCTGCGCGTTCCACCCCGTGCTCCGGTACACCTCCTCGGGCACGATCGGCTCGGGCTCGGCTGCCGCAGCGGCAGCGCCGTCGGGAGACGGCACGTACTCGCCCCCGTCGAGCCCCTCCTCCTCGCTGATGAGGCCCTCCGCGTCCACCGCGCCGCCCTCGGCTCTCGCGGCTTCGGCCATAGGCCTCCAGTCCCGCGGCCGCCGTGGACGCCTGCCCCGCCAGGCGTGCGGCAGGGCCGCACGATGCCGCGGCGGACGGCCCTCCCTCGCACCTCGGGCAGCAAAGGGCGGCACCCCGAGGCGCGGCGAGGGAGAGGGCCTCACTCTCTGGCTCAAGGCCAGGAAACACCTGCTTTTGAGCCAGATCAGCTCTGGAACGGAAGACGGCGTGCGTTTCACGTTTCACGGGAAATGGTATGGCCATACAAGTCTGTATACGGGCATACTTATGCATGCATAGATGCATGTATTAATGTATGTGCACACACACACACACACACACACCTATATATGATTAAAAAAGAACGGAAGATAATTTCTCTCGAGCGCGTTGCACAACAGCCGCCCTCCTCTGGTCCTGCGGGCCCGTCTCGGCCCCAAGAATGCGGTTGGGATCGTCAGGGCCACTGGTCGATGCAATAGCCAGAAAGGCGTGTCGGACCAGCATAGACTCGGCCTGCTCGAGGTAGGCCTGCGGGCGCTCAGCACAGGCGCTCGAAACCTGGGCGCGGGATGCTCGTCGACCACCGCGCTGGCGAAGACAGCTTCTTCCTCGACCGAGGCACCAACCTGGCAAGGTTGACCTCTTCCCCCGCAAGATGAGATGGAACATGGACGAGGACGAAGAGGGGCAGACCATGAGTCAGCGCGAGGCCAGAACTCATACCAGAGATCGGCATCTCCGAGCATGACACGATGATATATCCCCCTGAGAAGGGCACGCACATGGTTCACATGGCCCGACAGGATGGCTAGTTCTGCCTCGCGGCGGAACGCTCAGCACGCGGAGCCGTCTGCTTGGGGCTGCCCGCTAGCCCCGTGCATCCTGGAGCACCAGGAAACCTTGGCGGCCGATACAAGGTGCAACTCGACAGAACAAAGGCTGCCTGTGATGTCGGAGAGAGCGTGATCCACCGCCGTTTTAATATGGAAAATTAATTCCCCCCCCCTCTTCCTCCAGAACCCGGGGGTCCCCCCCCTCCGAAAATCCCCCCCCCTGCTGGACCGACCCCCCCCAACCTTCCCCCTGGCAAACCCATCCCCACCCCTAACCCCCCCCCATCCGGAAAACCGTGGGGGTGGTCACTACCGGTTCGAACCCCTTCCCCCCCCTCCGGAAAACTGGAGGGGGGTCACTACCAGTTCGACCCCCCCTCCCTCCAGAAACCGGAGGGGGTTCACTACCGGTTCAAACCCCCCCCTCCTCCAGAAAACCGAAGGGGGTCACTACGGGTTCGAACCCCCCCCCCACTCACCGCCGGCAAACGGTTCCTGGGTCCCCAGCACCATCCGCACCACATCCCCCACTGCTGTCCCCAGCACCACTGTCCTCACCACCACTGCCCCCACTGTTCCCACCACCGTCCCCAGTGTCCCTACCTGTGCCCCCACCACTGTCGCACTCCACCACCGTCCCACAGTCCCCACCACTGTCCCACTGTCCCCACTGTTCCCACCATTGTCCCCGCTGTCCCCACCAGTGCCCCCACCAGTGTCTCACTGTCCCCACTCTCCCCACCATTGTCCCACCACGGCACCATCTCCCCACTTTCCCCACGGTCCCCACCACTGTCCCAAATGTTCCCACTACTATCCCACTGTCCCCGCCGCTGTCCCACTGCAGGAAGGCTCAGGAACCGAACCGAACCAGCCGAACCGAACCGGGCCGAACCGAACCGGTAGGAACCGCACGTTTTGTCAACAAGAACCGAACCGAACCGGATTCGATTTCGAACCGAACAGGGCCGAACCTGACGGAACCGCAACGAACCGGACGTCTCCGGGGCCTTCAATTTGGCGACGTGAAGGAGGAGGAGGAAGAGGAGGAGGAGGAGGAGGAGGAGGAGGCAAGGAGGCAAGGAGGAGGAGGAGGAGGAGGAGGACGGGGAGGAGGCAAGCAGGCAAGGAAAAGAAGGAGGAGGAGGAGGAGGAGGAAAAGGAGGAAGAGGAGGGGAGGAGGAGGACAGTGAGGATGAGGATGAGGACGAGGATGAGGATGAGGAGGACGAGGAGGAGGAGGAGGAGGAGGAGGAGGAGGGGAGGAGGAGGAGGAGGGGCAGGAGGAGGAGGAGGAGAAGGAGGAGAGAGGAGGAGGAGGAGGCAAGAAGGAGGAGAAAAGAGGTCAGGGAGGCTGAGCAAGAGGACCTTCCCCCTGGCCTCAGCACCCCCCCTCGGCACCCCCCCCCCCCCAGCACCCATTCCGCACCCCCCTGGCACCCCCCCTGGGCACCTACACACACACACACACACACACACACACACACGGCACTCTCCCCCCGGCAACCCCCCCCAGACACTCTCCTTTCCAAAACCCCCCCGTCCCCCACCCCCAACTGGCCCGGCACCCCTGGCCCACCCCCCTGGCACCCTCGGCCTTCGGCAGCCCCACCCCGGCATCCCACACCGGCACCCCTCCCCCCCCTCCCCCCTCGCCTGGCCCCCCCTCCCTGGCATCCTCCCCCCCGACATCAAACCCCCCAGAACCCCTCCCCGGCACCCCCCCCCGGCACCCCCCCCAGGCACCCCCTCCCCCGGCACCCTCCCTGGCACCCCCACCTGGCACCCCTCCTCACCGGCACCACCCCTGGCACCCCCCCCGGCAATCTCGATTCCCCCCCCTGGCACCCCCCCCCCGGCACCCCCCCGGCACCCCCCCCGGCACACACGCCGCGCACCCCACCCCCCACCTCCACCGGCCCCCCCCGCCCCCCCCCCCGAAAATTCCGACGCAGAACCGAACCGAACCGAACAGGACCCACTTCGGAACCTAACCGAACCGAACCGAACCGGACACTTCCTGCACTGTGCTGCCCCGCTGTCCCCAGTGTCCCCACCACTGTCCAACTGTCCCCAATGTCCCCACCACTCTCCCCACTGTTACTACTGCCCCACCACCGTCCGCACCACCGTCCCCACCACTGTTCCACTGTCCCCACCACTGTCCCGCTGTCCCCTCACCATTGCCCCCACCATCACCCTCCCCACCACTGCCCGCACCACTGTCCCACTGTCCCCGCACCACTGTCCCCACCACCACCGTTCACACCACACGTACTGTCCCAGCATCCCCACCACAGTCCAACTTTTCCGAAGAGCGAGAATCGTTTGCCTGCTACGAACGGGAGGGGGGGTCAATCGAATCGGCAGTGACCCCTCCCGGTTTTCGAGGGGGGATTCGAACCGGCAGTGACCCAACCCCCAGTTTTTGACGGGAGGGGGCTCGAACCGGCAGCACCCCCCCCTTCATGATGGACTGGGGGGGGGGGCTTCGAACCGGTAGCGACCCCCCCCCCCTGTTTTCGAGAATGGGGGGGGGGCGGGTTGGGAACGCCCAGTGACCCTCCCCGGTTTTCCGCCAGCAGCGGTAGAACACGCTCTTTCTGGTGTCGGCAACCCAAACCGCGCCGGTCCCATAGATTCCGCCTTGGAGAGGCCACCCAGTCACGCGGAGCCATTCAACTCACTCGGCCCCAAGCACAACATTGGAACGAGGCCGCGCAACCAAAGCACGGGGGCCTGCGAGCTCTCTTCAAGCGCCAGATGCAGAACATGCCGCGTCTCGACCACATCGGGGACAGGAGGCCCCCGCGCCCGCTGACGCGGCCGATTCTGGAAAAAATGCAAGGGCTACCCCAGCACCTGTGCGCGCTGGACTTCAGGGGTCGCTTGCAAAGCTCGCAATCATCATCTGTTCGATCCCCAGCCTGAAGACGCCCCACCTCGGCCCGATCACCACCGCGCGCACTCAATCTGACCGCGCCGGCAAGAGCCGGCTGGCCCAGCGATGCAGCCATAGCGGAAATATGCTGGAACCAACGCAGTCCTCACCCTTCACCCCCGCTCCTCCATCTTAGCGCTTGGAGGCCCGGCGCCACGCCCTCACCTCCAACCGCTTCCAAGGAATCCTGAGGAGCCAGCGAGGGCGCTTCCGCGCCGACCGAACTGCGCTAAATGCGGCGCCGCGCCCTACGTCTTCAGCACGTTGGGCCGCCCTGCGCCGAACAGCCCCCCCCCCCCCCAGCCCCCTGCAGCCCCGGCCGCCCGCCCGTTCAGCCTCGAGCGCGCAGTGGCGGAAGAGTCCATGAGATCGCGGATCTTTGACAGGGAGCTCGCACCACCGACTTCTGAGCCCGCGCAAACCCGCGCTGATCGAGCGCTATGCGCCCAGCCACGGGACGGGCTAGGCCGTCAATCCAGTCGCGAAGATACAGACCAGAACTCAATCTCGCCGCACCCTTGAAAGGGCGGCGCAAAAAGGCCCGCTCACGCGAGACTGCCCGCCCGCGCCCTGCCGAGACGCCCTCGCCCGGCAGCAAGCCAAAGAACTATTTACGGGGGGGGGCGGAGGCGGAGGCCGAGGTAGAGGTCGAGGGCGACAGCGAAGAGAAGCAGAAGACAAGCGAGCCAGCGCGAGGCCCTGCCTGCAGGTCGGGAAGGCACACCGCGCCGCCAAACCGCGCGCGCCCGGCCCCCCCCACCGAGAAAACCCCCAAGACCGAGAACTCCCCTTTCCACGCGCCAACAAAGCCAGCGCGCCCCGCCGAGCTGCCAACACCCTCGCCCCAAGAACGGCAACTCGAGCGACCCCGCGCACCGACTATTGGCCAACCACTCGAAAGGGGCGTCGTTGACTAGGCGAGGGGGCGAACCATCCAGACCTCGACCGCGACGATCAGAAACCAACCTGAGAGCCCCTCTGCACCTATATCAGCGCCGATGGGAGACGCGGGCTCCGATCCTGGAGCGGCAACTCGCCGCGAGGACAGGGTCTCCATGGCCTCCTCCGCCCTGCTGCGGTGGCCCCAGATCTCTCCCCGCGCTACTTCTCCCACCACCGAAAAGGTCCACTGGCGCGGTGGCCGGGCGGCCTTGAAAAATGCCCCCTCTTTCGGCCCCATCGAATCCTCGGGCAACCGGCGCGCCAGGGCCGCGCTTCTGGAGCACCTGGGCCCCGCCGCAGCGGCAGCTCGATCGGCGGCCCTGTTCCCGCCGGCGATGGCCTCGGAGGCTTTCGGGGGGCGCGCGGCGGAGCTGGACAGCGCGGGCACTACCGGGCCCGGCGGGCTCCCCGGGGCCCGCCTCCAGGCACGCCAGGCCCCGCAGAAAAAGAGCAGCTGGGGCGCCAGACTGCCAGGAAGGGGCCCATCCGAAGCCTCGGGCGCCAGCGGGACCTCGCGGGCCCGCGGGGTCGGCGCGCCCCCGCGCGCCGGCGCCAATCATCCCCGGGCATGCCGCGTCGTTTTCTCGCGCACGCGCAAATCTCCGGACCCAGCGCGCGCGCCCAGAGACGGCGAATAGCCCGAAGCACAAGCTGCCGGCAAAGCATCGCGCTGATGAGCCACTCAAGGCCACTCGCGTAGCAATGACAAAGTTGGAACTGAATTCCCCCAGCCAGGAACGCAAAAGGCTCGCGGCGCGAGCCGCCCCCCCCCGCCCTGCGAGATGGGCCCAATATGCGAGAGAGCCATCGCAATATCTAAGGCCTTAGGAACCGCGGCCCTAAGCCCCTCGACTTGCCTGGAGGGGCCTCGACCACGCACTTGCGGAGCCGACGCGCGCCCGAGGAACCGACGCGCCGACATCGTCGAAACGAAGCGCTGACGGATCCGCGGGGGCCCTTGCGAGCGACTGCTAGGCCCGAGAGAAATTCGCACAAACCTGAATATGCCGGAAACCGAACCTGCTGATTTCCTGAACGAAGTGCTGCCAGTTCCCTAACAAGACGCACGGGCCCACGATCTGACTCAGTCGCCCCCCACGCTGGGAGAGCACCGGGGGAGTCCGCGGCCAATGCGAGAACCGCCGACCAAGTAGACGGGGCCAATGTCAACATAGGATGGCGGGGGCGAAACGCAGCTGGACACCTCCTGGAGCGCGCTCCTGGCCCAAGGTCACCTGATGCCTCGACTGAATAGAGTGGAGAGCCCAAAATGACATCTTGCCTAGACAGCAACTCCTTCCGAGAACGAATCCGCACCCGCACCGTCAGCAGCTCCTATCACAGCCTGGTCCAACCGAGGCGGCGCATAAGTTGACCGGGCGATCTAAGCTGCGCCCGAACGCGCGGGCCCCTACACAGGAAAGGACACCTGCGTCGGGCTCAGCAAGCCAACGCTCAGCCTGCGAGCCCCGGTGTGATTGCCGCGCGTGGCAATCATGATCTCGGGATGATTTCGCGACTTCTGGGAACGGGATTCGGGCCGGGTCTGGCAAGGAGCTCGCGGCGGCCCCAGAGGCGCCCCCCAGGCCCCCCCGGGCCCCAGCGCGCCCCAGCGGAAGACGCCTGCCGAGCAGCCGCCCTCGTCGCGCGCGCCCTGGCCGCGGCGAGGGCCGCGCTCTCTGGCGCAGGCGGCTGCGCGGAGCCAGCAGGCGCGGCAGCGGCTGAGGTCGCAGCTGCTGAGCCAGCGTCGACACCAGCCCTTGCCGCAGGAGAATCGTCGCTGGGGGCCGCGCCTGGGGCCACCGCGCCAACCGCCTCGCCCGTCTTGCGTTTTCTCCTCGAGCTGCTCGATGCGCTGAGCTCACTCCTCTCGCAATGCCCTTGCCTGGCCACGATCGGGTCGGGCGAAAGGGGGGGATAGCAAAGGGGGGGTTTGAGAATCAGCTCACGTAGCTGATTTTCCCGGCGCCTCCCGGCGCCGGAGGCGGCTATGTATCGAGGAATGGGCTCCTCGGTGAGGCCGAAACCAGCTGCATGCAGCAAATTTCGTAACCCCCCCTTTCCCAATCCCCCCCTTTCGCCCGACCCGACACGAGCTGCCTCGAAGGCCTTGCTGGAGAAACTCGCGGGCCTCGGCGGCGCACTCCTCCGAGGGGGACTTGTCCTGCATGCGACCGCCGCCCGCGTAGATGACCGAGGTTCCCGCCCAGGCCCAGAGACAGAGACGATGGATCGGCCGGCAAAACGTCGACGACGCGAACCGCAGATTGCGCGTCGGGCTTGTCGCGAGGCAGCAGACGCTCAGCCACGCGACGAATGGCGGCCCCCACCTCCTTCTGGACTGCCTGCTCATCGCGCAGTGCCTGGTCCACCGTCTCACTGGCCCCGGCGAGCTGGGTCTCGATGCGCACCTGCTGCTCCAAGGCCTGCGCCAAGCGATCGGCTGCGGCACGCCTGCGACCCCCGCCGCCGAGACCGCGGCCTCGGGCATGGGCGCAGGGGCGCTGTTCTTGACGACGAGCTGGTCCAGGAGGCTGGCGGCGGCATCGGCAGACACTGCGGCGGCCTGCCGAATGGCTGCAAGCTGGGCACCACGGATGACTGGCCCCCCATGATCACCTCCTTGGGCCGAGGCAGAGGCGACGACGGGAAAATCGTCGCTCGGGGGGAGAGTCGCACGACAACCCAAAAAAAAACACAACGAGACACCAAGCCATTGCGCGTCCAGCGGCCGCAGACACACGAGGCGCACGGTTCGTTGCGGCGCTTCCCAGTGCAGACTGGCACCCACTCCTGCCACTCCCGCTAGCAAGAAGGCGGCGCCCGCGGCTGAGCTCGCCCCCGCGCCTGCGGGCGCCCCGCCCGCGGACCTGGAGCCGCGCCTGGGCAGCCGCCGCGAAGGCGCGGGACCAGGGAATGGCGAAGATGGGGCAAGATGGGGCGGCCGCAAATCGCAGCGCGCGACTACCCGACCAGGGCCAGGAACCAGCGGACAGGGCGGACAGCCTGCCACAGCGAGACAACGGCGCGAACTGCCTCTCGAAGATTCGAAAGCCAGCCACGGAATACCGGCGACCACTCGGTCCAACGAGAGCCTCATCTTCTGCGCCTTCGGGAAATGCTCGAAAATCTCATCAGAAGGCCAGGTGGCTTCCGAACCATCTGAACCCCTCTCCCCCTCGCTCGTCGCCGAGACGAGGGAGAAGAGAAGAGAATGGGAGAGAAGAAGAGAAGAGAGGAGAGGAGAGGAGAGAAGAGAGGAGAGGAGAGGAGAGGAGAGGAGAG